>VWPU01006018.1:0-162244 GCA_013398955.1 Callaeas wilsoni
CTCCTCCTCTTCTCTGACTAGAATCCAAACCTGTGACTTTTGTTTTGATTTTCTTCTTAAATCTGTCATCACAGAGGCGTTACCAGCCTCTCTCGTTGGCCCAGGTTTGGCCAGCAGCATGTCCATCTTCAGAGCCATCAAGGATTGGCTCTGCTGGACATGGTGGAAGCTTCCAGCAGCTTCTCACAGGAGCCACCTTTGTGCCCCCCTGCTACCAAAAACCAGACTGTGCCAAACCAATACACAGGACAAGGGGGAATGGGCTTCAAACTGACAGAGGGCAGGGTTAGGTTAGATATTAGAAAGAAAGTCTTCCCTGAGAGAGTGTTGGGGTCCTGGCACAGTTGCCCAGAGGAGCTGTGGGTGCCCCATCCCAGCCCTTTTCCAGACCAAGCTGGACGGACGGGGCTTGTAGCAACCTTAACTAGTGGGTGTCCCTGCCCATGGCAGGGTTTTGGAACACGATGGTCTTTCAGGTCCTTTCAAATCCAAGTCATTCCATGTTTCTAGGATTCTGTAAAGTCACTGTGCACACACACGACAGAGCCTCCAGATGTCACCATCAACCCAAGCAAGAAAGAGGCACAGCACAAACCGTGCAGAAAAACCCCACTGAAGGACTTCTCCTTCAGTCCCTACTCCCCCATCTGGGACAGACAGGCGGGAAGGTTTCTGGTCCACCTGGATAAAGTGCTCGAATCACAGGCAAAATCAACGAATGTAGCTTATAGCTGTGTATGCAAGCATTTTGTGTGCACATTATACTGACGTGGACCACATGGGTGCTTCCCTGTGTGTAGGTGCTCATTACTTTTATATAGATATATATATAACTTTTATATAGATATATATGTATATAATCACCTACGTGTGTGTGTATATATATATATATAATTATATATATAACTTTACAACTTTTGGTCTTAAGAATAACAGGTTCTTTGCCAACAACTTTACGTGCAGGTAAAAGCAAGGCGTGTTCTCCAGTGCCTCTTCTAACCATGTGCATATTCATCTCTTCCAGTACACATTCCTGTGTCCCATCCATCTGATGAGCTGAGAAAGGGAGCAATCAGCCCTGTATAAAGGATCTGAGAACACAGGCACAGTACTCCCAGTGAAGGAAGACAGTATGCCCTCAGGTCTGTGTAGTAAGGTCAGTGTTGACTTAGCAAGGAATTGGTTGTCTCCTCTATTTCCTTTGGCTTGTTAAGTTCATTTTATGGCATTCTTTCAGCAATCTAAATTTGCCTGTTAAGAAAAAAAAAAGGCTTAAAAAATCCCGACTCTGCCTCTTCTTCCCTTGAGCTCTGCCCTCTCCTTACTGCCCACAAGATTTAAGAGCATTCAGCTTTTATGGGGAAGGAAAAGGCCCTCAGCTATGCTCAAAGCTGGCATTTGCATCGTCCCTGTCACGGTGTGGAGCTGTGATGCAGAATAAAGTCACAAGCAGAGCCAAGCACTGAGGCAGCAGAGGTGTGGGACCCGAGAGACACTGCTGGTCACCCTTCCAGGGCTGCAGAGGGGTGTGCAGGGTGCCACAGCACCCTCCAACCTAACCTCGTACCTGTGAATAAGTGGGGGGATATTCGGGGGCTGTTTAAACACGCCCTTTACCCTGAACACCACGTAAAAAAAATATTACTGAAGGAAAACGCCAGACTGGGTTAGGGAACGCTTGTAGGGCACAGAGGTGGTGTTTTTACATGAAAAGACCCTCAGGGTTCTCCTGCACCGAAGTGTTCATCCTCACAAAGTTTGAGCAGGGCCTGGAGGGATCGTGACATGGAAGATTAATGGATCTCTCCCAGCCATGGGCTGTCAGTTAAGTCAAGCACTGCTTATGCAGGATGTTGTCCTGAGACCTCTGTTAGCACAATGACGAAGCTTTTTTTAAGTCCTCTGTGTAAAAGGCATAATCCTTGTATGCCAATGGATCATATCCTCGAGATCCCTAGGGAGCAAGGCAAATGTGGAAAGAAAGGGAAAGGAAATCCCTTATTTCATAATGGTGCAAACAGACATGTCAGGAGAATTACATCAACATGCAGCACATGTGAAATTTAATACTCCTCCTAATGCATTTAGATGAGGCAAAATGTAAAGTCTGTACTGCCTCTGGGAATAATTCTGGTAGGAAGCTTTCACCACAAGGAACCAAGGTCTTTCTACTTACTCTGGAATTTGAGCCTTTGTTTTCAAAGCCTTCCTAAGAGACTTCAAAATCAAGTTTGTTACATGTACGTTACTCTTTGAAGATCTGTCTTCCAGAATGAAACACCGGTGCTCTTCCCAGCCGTGCTGGTGTAAATGAAGAGCAGCATGGCTGAAAATCAGTGAATATTCACAAGGTCCCAGACAACCTGCAAAAGAGGAGAGGCTTTGCACTGCAGAAAACCAAGAAAAGCAAACACAACGGAGCCCTTATCCTTAGCCTGGTATCAGCTGGCATTGCTGCAAGAGTGCATGAGGCTTGCATGGATTTCCACCAGCTTTGACTGTGGCCCATAAGGCTCTCAAAGGCTTATAAACACAATATTTGCTTTGGAGTCCTTGCAGACAGGAGGAGCCTGAAGTCTTCTTGCTGGTTTCCCTCCCTTATATCAGACCATGGATATAGAATTCAGCAAAGGATACAGCTCAGATGTGGCTTGAATTCAGACAAGTGACTTGAAGTGATGATTTCCCCCCTACCAGGCTGCAGATGATCGATGTATTATGCATGAAAATAGTGCCAGGCACAGATGGGGTGGGAGTAGAAGGTGTGAGCTGATAATGACAGCAGCCAAGTTCTGCTAGAAAAGACTCTACAACACACTTGCATGTTGGACAGAAAAAGGATGCAACATGCATGAGGGGCTAGCCATGGTTTAAAGGGTCAAACAGATTAATTACAGTCAAAATTGAGATTTATGCAAGGATTCGAGTGGCATGGTTGCCAGAGGGAACAGGGGATTAGCCTTGATGATTAAAGGAATCATCTTCCAATCTCGTGTTCTTGATTAACCATTAGGGAGCTGAGTAAAACACGTTGTCTGGGGTTTAAAAGCTGAAGACAGGGAATCCAAAGGGGTGACATAGTACTGCATCAGATACTGCCTCCAGCAGGATCCTGGCTCCTGCTCAGCACAGTGCTGAGAACTTGGCACCAGGTCCAAAGCTGAAACAAACAGGAATTTCTTCATGGACATTTCTATGGTTTGGATCCAAGCCACTGAAGACCAGCATTCAGGGCCTAATCCCGAAAAAACAGTCAATGTTTGGATGGGAAACATATCACTGAGTTGGAGCCAGGTGGGTACAGACTTCTGTGGGAGGATGAGTCAAGAGAGCTCTGGCATCATCTGCAAAAGAACCTGATGCTGTGGGAGAGAGCTTGGCAAGTGTAAAAACCCATGAGGAAGCAGTGATGGTCCAAAGAAAAGCCCACAGTTTCCCTGGTTGTCCTTGGAGCACTTTGGAGATCATTGCAAGACCAGGAACTTGAAAGAACTTGAAGAAGGAACTTGAAGAAGCTGCTTCCCTTCTACCTCTGAACCATGAGAAAGGGATGGTCTGTTCCTCACCCAGCTTCTCTGAGGGAACTCCAGCCTTGAGCACAGATCTGACAGCTGGCAAGATGCCATTGGCTTTGCCAAATCTGACCACAGCTGGTCCCTAATGCAATAAAATGTTGAATCACCAGAATCTGAGAATGTGCTTGTCTGGAGGATCACCAAGAAAAATCAGCAAAGACTTGCTGGCAACTTGCAATGCATTTGCCAGTTCCAGGCTCTGTGGAAACCTGACCTGTCAAATTTCCTCCAAACAGAGCTCAGATGGGAATTTGCCAGTGGGAATAAGCATTTCTGATAACACTGCCCAACTTAAGCTTGCAAGAAAACCTCAAGTAGAGAGAGCATCACAAGCAATGAGGGTTTGTCTCACAAAATTCCCATGCCCCAAGGGATTACAACCCACTCACCAAAAACCAAGAGCAAATGTGTGACAGAAAGGATGCATTGGGATGCTGGAATAGCCCAGCACTCATGATGGTTCATGATGGGACCTGTCAGCTCTGCCAGCCACTGGACTGGGGTGTTTCTGCTTCCCCTCCATCTGCCATCTTGGCAAGCCAGCTCCAGAGGGATCCACACACATACTGAGACACCTTCAAACAGGTTTCCCTGTCACTGCAGCCCAGCACAGTCTCCCTAAAGTACAGGAGGACCTGAAGGGCTTGAGTAAGATCGGTTTCGCTGGTTGCCCACAAAAAGCTGTGGCTGCCTCATCCCTGGAAGAGTTGGGTGGGGCTTGGAGCAGCCTGGTGTCATGGAAGGTGTCCCTGCCCATGGAACTGGCAGGGGATGGAATTGGGTGATCTGTAAGGTCCCTTCCAACCCAAACTATTCAGTGCTTTCTATGATTACTATGATTTCACTAGTTTTATACCCAATCAAGACCTGCCATAGACTAGTAAAAGCCCCTTCATTCCCACTCTAGTTGTCCTTAAGGTCACATTTTGTGGTGCTAGCACCATTGAGACCTGCTCATCAGTCCAGATCTGGCCTCCATCTATCCTGCATCCTTATTTCATGCATTTTCAAGGAGCTCAGCAGAAATTTATAGATCAAAGCTAATCGATAATACCAGAGCCCTTTCACCATATTGCTTTCACTAAATTACTGCATCCTTTAAAAACAGAAATCTTAGCAGACCGCAGTACAATGCCAGACAGACTGTCACTTCCAAATTATGTTTATTTATTCTCTCTCTGCCTCTTGGCTGGCCCCATTACCAGCATATCTCAGTGTCTCTCAGTCATCAGCATATTTGCCTCCCCTCCCTTCCCCCTACCCCGAGGTACATGTCTCCTCTCAAGTACAAAGTGGACTGACACGGCAAGTTTTTGAGCCTATTTAACGCTGGCTTTATCTGAGGAGAACTAGATTCGGTGACAGAGCCTCAGAATTAATTACACGAAGGTGAATTCCCGTCACAGAGCCTGGCACAGTGTCACCGCAAACATTTTACCAGCCAGTCCCTGGCCCTCGACTGCCTTTGTGCAGTGCAAAGCAATTATTTGTACCTGCTTGGTGAAACGTGTCAGCCCCTTCAGAGGTGCTGCGACACAGCAAACACGCTTCACCCCCTGTTATTTGCAAGGAAAAGGGTGTGTGGTGTATCTGGGCTGTGCACAAAGTCACTGGTGCTGTTCTGCTCAAGCTCTTCAGGGATGTGAATGCAGCAGTCTGTGTATGACCTGCACGGAGAATACCTTGCAGATGAGATGCAGGCAGGCCCAGTGATTTGGCCAAAAGCAGAAATGGGACTCGAGGCCAAGGAAGCAAAGTGTGAGTCTCAAACAAGCACATCCTTGCTGAGCCCCACCAGCAGGGAGGAATGGAAGACTGAACCCCCTCTTTCATCTGCCTTTTGTCGAGTATTTTCAGCCCTTTTCTCTCCCTTTTCACCTCCTGCATCCCAGGGTACCCCTGGTGGAAACTCTTTTCAACTCTCACCCCAGGTCCAACTGCTTCCCCTTCCTGTGCTGCAGCTGTTACAGCTGACACATTCCTGCTACATTCCTTCTTTATTCTTACCAAAAAAAAAAAAAAAAAAAAAAAAAAAGGAGGACGTGTTCTGGAGGTTTCTTTACATACCTGTATTACAAATTTACACAGAGCTAAGCCAACACTGGGGTTAACCTGTGAAGTCCATTAGAGATGATCCTAGGAGACCAGAGAGGGAAAATAAGGAAAGTTGCATTACAGCCCGGAGCAAGGAAGGGAAACTGTGTTTATCCCTTCAATTGCAGCATGCTCCAGGGCAAGGAAGGAGGGATGGAGGGGTGGAAGGATGAGAAGAGGATTGTTACAGTGGAGAGCAGAGGGAATTGACTGCATAAAGGAGAGATTGGGGCACAGGGCAGTAACAAGCATTGGAGGGGACGTCTCCGCCTCTCCTGGAGGAAAAGACCTGTCTGCACATCCCAAATTCTCCCTCCGTTGGGCCTAGCAGGGACTGGGAGGCTCCTTTAAGATCAGAGGCTGATCAGATTTATGGAGGGCCTTTGGGGTTTAGTCAGAACTCCTGGACCTGCCCAAATTGAAGATCATCTGTGGAGCACCTTGAGATCACCTGGGGAAGAAGTGCTGAAGACCATGTTGCTCCTGGGCAGAAAGCTCCACTGGGGGGTAGGTGGTGGGCTCCCCACTCAGAGGGGGCCAGGATGAGCCATCAGCCCAGCCCCGAGAGAGCAAGTTTTCCAGCTGATCGGCAGGAAAACGGGACCATTCTCCATGAACTCCGCTGTAGCGCAAAAACAAAGTCCTTTCTCATTAGGGAGGAATTCAATGGGCCTCTCTGGGAATCAGTGCCGCAGCACGCAAAAGGTCAGGTCTTGTTCTGGAAGCCTTTTCTCCCCTTCTGCCAGCAGGAAAAATAATTTAAAATATCCCCTAAAGAACCCTGTTCCCCAGTACTGCCTTCCAAATACGAAAAGGAGGAAATCGCTTCAGTGGGGGGAGCGGCGCTGTGGTGGGGATGGCCAATCTCCCTGTCCAGCCCGTGGGACCCAGGTCCCTTTGCACCTGACAGTTTTGCTATTAAAACACCATGTCTAATTAAGAGGGGAAGGAACAGTGGGAACATCCTATTCCCTCCACAGCGCATGGTGCAGAGATTGCCACATCTGTGGAGACCCTGCCAACATCAGCTGTCACCGTGTGGCCATTTGGTGTGAGACTTTCTTAGGGGAAATTCAGTCAGCTTGGTTGTCCCAGTTACACCTCTGGTGCTGTCACTGGCCTGGCTCTGCCTGCCCCAATCAGTGTAAAGTCTCCCAGTGCTGCACTAACCCACAGAAATGTGCTTTCCAGTCTCATCTTGGGGTGAAGACACAGGGAGTTTACTCTGGCAATCAGAGCTGTGTAAACACAAAGGTTTCTCACTTTCATGACCAGCTACCATTGCTCAATTCTGCTTTTGTAGCCTCTGAAAATTCAGATTCCTCAAGACCCATGGCAGTCCATCTTCATTTCCCATAGCCCAGCACATCCAACCTTTGCTGAAATCATTTTGAGTCCATGTTACATGGGAAGACTGGAAATGGTCTGTTGTCTATTGTAATCTTTCTGTGCCAGTCCCCTTTGATTCTCAAATTGTTTGTGAATATGAAATTCCTCTTCTGTGATTGAGGCTAATTATTTGCTTAAGATAATTTATAGTTACTCTAAACTCAGCATCTCAACTTGGTAGTTTTATGGATTTTCAAATGGACTTGTAGAGAGCTTTAATCACACATTGTCCAAACCCCAGGACCTGCCCTGAAAGAGTTTTGTTTCAGCTCCCATCAGCTACAGAGGTCACAGTTAAGTAAAATCGGCTTAAGCTGGGATTGGAAAGCTGTGTCTGCTACATTAGCAGAGAGATCAGATGACAGATTTGGTCTGGCCTCATTATCTAGCCATAAAAATGTAGGGGCCTGAAGTATTTAGGGAATAGGAATGCAGAGAGCAGGAGGGATTTCTGGAGGATCTCTATGCAGTATTTGCTGTCTGGGAAAATGAGACCAAAGGACCCCCCCCCCACCCAAACTGTCTGATGTGAGCTCTTATCTCCAACAACGAACTGAAAGCAGGAGAATCAGTCTCTTCCTTTTGCAAACAGTTCAGCGAACAGGGGCTCCTGTATGTCTACAACATCTCGCATTTATTTTTAGCTTCATCTGTTTGGTTAGTGAGGTCACTGGAGCCCAGGCTTAAATATGTTCCCCTGACCTGCCAAAGCTCTGGCTTGCCTGTAGCTATACAGACCCCAAAGAAACAGAGCTTATGTTCAAGAGAGTGTTATGTCAGTATTTTATGCTGGGCCTCGAATCACTATGTATCCTCATTTATTGCAACGCTTCTTTTTTGGGTATCAAAAGTGCAAAATACACTTCGAGCAGTTTTGAACCAAAAAAACATTTGATGGGGTTATTTCCTGGCTGAAGTAACCCCTGTGCCTTTTCCAGTCATTCTGCATTTAGGATTTAATTTACACAGTTCAAGGATTAAATCACAATTTCTAGCCTTTGGTATAAGAACAAACAAACAAACAAACAAAAAATCCAGCCTTCCTTCCCCCCAGAATTAGGAAGCATTATCCAAATCACTGCTAGGAAACAAATGTCAGGGTACCTGGAGCCACCACCTTCCTTCATTTCCATCCTCATATAAGCTGGAGACTGAGTTTGTGGGGGAAAACTTTCTCATGGAGCTGCAGAGGTATTAGCAAATAATGCTTTTTGGAATGACAGCTTGTTCTGCAAATGCAATAAATTCCTAATGGAGTCCCCAAGCCCGGGGCTGGAAGCGTGCCAGGACAGAGGTGCTGGAGAGCAGGCAATATTCATCAGGGCTCCACAAGTGAGGTGAAGCTGAGGAGCCTGCAGGAAGCTCTGCAGGTGATGGGGGAGGTAGCACAGCCCTGGGTCTTGCAGGGTGAACTCTTGTCCTGACAGGCTTTTTGAGTGCTCTGCTGGGAATCACGAGCAGGCTGGCTTAAACCTGGCCTCCACACATGCTACAGCTCCTGCTCGGAGAAAAGACATTCCCCAAGGAGAAAAACACCTCCAGAAATGTGCATCTATCCTTATTTTCACTCTCTGAGTCATTCTGGGAAAAGCCCTGTTCTAAATGCTGACATAACCCTCTCTTCCCTAGGGAAATATTCATGTAGCTGCAGGTGAGTGAATTAGGGAAGCTCAGAAAAAGTTCCTGTTAACAAAGTAAGCCACAGGGACTACCCATGTGCAGATTTTAGAGCTCCTGCAAATGCAAAACAAAATGTCCCTGCAGGGTGGCTGGAGCTAATGCGCTTGGCTTTACATTTGCATTTGGCTCGGAGTAACATAAGGCTTCTTGCTGGGGCAAAAGTGATAAAGAATTAAGCTCCTATTACTCAACTGCTTGCAAGTACTCGCTGTATCTCTGGTGGAAAAATGTTGCGGAAAAAGCACACCTCTTGCTCATATGGAACCAGAAGATGTTAAAGATTTGGTTCAGCTCTCCTCCTGGCTGCTCAGTGTGTCTGAAGTTCACACACCAAGAAGAAATTCCCACTTTTCCATTACCAGAATAACAAATATTTCTGCAAGCAATGTTACTCATCTAGAGAAGGCATGGTCACTGCCTTAGCAGATTATATGAATCAAGGTACTTAGCTGTAGAAAGCGACAATTTCTTGACTTTCATTAAGACTTTCTGTTGTTTTTTTTCATTGTTTCTGTCTCCTATCCTAAATTGTTAAGAAACCAAGAGAATGACTTATCATGGAGTCATAGAATCGTTGGGTGGTTTGGGTTTGAAGAGACCTTAGAGATCTTCTCATTCCAAACCCCCTTCCACTAGACCAGGTTACTCAGAGCCCCATCCAAGATGGCTTTGAACACTTCCAGGGATGAACCCTTGTTAGGGGTGCAGATATGGATATCCCCATGGACCTGCTACCTATTTGCTAATCACTGGTCAAAACTGCAAATAATTTGTGATTTATTTAATTGTTGAAAAGTTTTGATAATCAGATTAGCCAGTGGGTGACACCATAAATGGCACACACATGATGGGCAGTCATTCAGGAAAACTCACTGTAAACTGCTTGGAGACCTGTGCTGTAGAAAAGAAGTCATTTAAGATTTCCAGCCACACAGAGCTAAGTATCCGGGCTCATTCTGAGTTGTTTGAGAATGGGCAGGAAAAAAATAGAAGAAAATCCCCTGATAATTCATCTGTGGAGGGTAATTTACTCGGTCTAATCAGAGCAAACATCTCTATGGCTGGAATGCTGAAATAAATTAAATATAAAGCCTTCAAGGTCATAGCTTCCCAAGCTAATAATGCAGCTCTGCTGCACTCAGGTGGAGACACTCTGCGCTCCACTGTGGAAAATCTCTGTCAGCTGGATGGAATGGGAATATTTCAAGCAGTGATCAGGCCTGGCTGAAAGAAAATGGAGTGAATAGAGGATATAGAGGATTCAATCTTCAAACTTGAGCAGCTCAATAAACGAGGTTTAGACACTCAAATTGGGAATAAAATACATATAAAAAGACATTTGCACTTGAGGTGGGGGAGAGGTAGTGAGGAGTGTTCGGAGAATGTTGCTAGCAAGTGTAAGCCCTAAGATGCAAATCTTGCTGTTCTGCTTCCAAAGTCTGACGCAGAAGCAATTAGATATTTCAGGAGTGGCCACGTTACACATCCCAGCTCCTGCAGTGGCCATCCCCCTGGATCAGAGGTTTATAACCCTCTCTCAGCCCCAGCTGCCCCATCCAGCTGACCAGAGGTTACCACCCCACCAGCTGTGCAGCACAGCCTTTTCTCTGCCTTTCCAGTCCCAGCCCTCAAGAAATGTGGCAGCAGGAACAACGAATATCACCCTAACATTAGGCAGGTCTCGGCTAAAGGCAGCCAGCAGGAGATGGATGAGGCAGGGGCAGATGAGGCAGGAGGCAGTGGAGACCCCAAACACAGGCACACAGTAGTGCAGGAGGGTCTCCTGGCCCCGACAGGTGGGTGGACACCCTGGAAGGATCCTGGTTTCTGGTGAAGTCCTGAGCCTTTGAGGTCAGCCGTAGCAGCCCTGGTTATTGTCATCCTGAAATGCCTGGGAGTCCCCTCTGTGCCAAAATGCAGTGCCCTGAGATTTCTTTGCTACCACAGGCTATTTTTTTACTGTTCTGTTGATTTTGATCAGCAGAGGATCTTTCCATAGCAGGATTAGAAATCTCTCTGGTTTTGTTTTATTTTATTTTATTTTGATAAATACACATTTCACAGCTACCCTCAACTTCACACTCATGCCTGTGAATCTCACCATTCAAAATGACTGCTTCACCCTAGCTGTTAATTTAAAATTAGATCCTGTGCCTATATGTGCACACACACACAGAGTGCCATCCACTTTGGTTTAGTCTCCTCTGCATATGTTATGGCACAGTCTTGAAAGATGTGATCACAGTCCTATTTGTCTGCCCTGCATCAGACCCTGCTTTGCTCCATCCATAATGATCCAGATCCCCAGACAGGGTGGTTGTTGGGTATTTCTCTCCCTGTTCATCACACAGCCTCTCGTCCTCGTTCCCTTTGCACATCTTTCTAACCCTGGGCTCAGCACTCCTATGAAGTGCTCTCTCTTTGAGACTGCAAACCTCACCAGCACTAATGGGTGTATCTTCAGCAGAGCCCCATGCCACAAAATGATACCATTATCCCCATTTTTGGAGACGGGGAGCGGAGCTGCAGAGATAGGAAGGTCAACGCTGTTAAAAGCATCTGCTAATGTGAGAAAGCACAAGGCTGGATTTTTCAGAGTGCTTTTTTCCACTGCACTTTACTTGGTCACGGTACAGGTGGCCTTTGACTGCGTCTGCAATCGTGAGAGCTTCACCCTGGTGTCTGGCAGAAGGGGGTCACAAGCTGGGGAGAAAAGCCACCAGCAGCATGTAATTAGTGCCCGTCTCTGAGGGGTCTGACCTGACCAGAGACACACAGCAAAACTCCCATCTGAAGCAGGCTGGGCTGGCAAAGCTCTTAAAAAACAAATGCTGCATCTTCTCATGGAAAATATCACAACTTTCAGCTGTGGCTGAATAGTTTCCAACTTGTGGCTTGTTTCTCTGTGAATTCAAGCCTACTAGGAAGGTGCTTAGGTTTCTGTAAAGGCATTAATGCCTCCACCAGAAAAACCTGAGTGTGAAAATCAAAGCTGTGAAAACCACCAAATTTTGCACAGATGCCACGATAATAAGAAATAAAGAGCAGGCAAAAGGCTTTGCAATGAGCTGGTAGACTCATCAGCTGAGTTGTCAGCTGGGAAAGAGGCATTCCCTTTTTTCCAAAACAGGAGCTTCTTTTGCCAATACCTATCTGGGTTGAGGTCCATAGTGTTGGGGCACTGCTTCTTCCTCTTCTCTGCTCTTTTTCCCAGCATAGCCACAAAATCTGATCGTTTAAGCACTGTCTTGGTTACTTTCAGTATCTAGACACCCTGTCAGAACAACCCAACTTGTCCTGCATGTTCAGAGAAAAAGAACAAATGGATTGAAAATCCAGGGGATTGGGAGTGGGACCTTCTCCCTTTGCTTCCTGTGGTTACACAAATTCAAGTCTTTTAATAAAAGTATTTAATTCCCCTTTTTCTGCCAAACTTCTCATTGTTTCTTTAACCTGAGGTAAGATTCCACGGGTTTTTTGTGTGCTTTCCTTTTTTGCTAATACTCAGCAATAACTCTACCAGAACAGGTTTCAGCTGGTGCTTACATAAAATTCCACCTGATCACATTTATGATCCAGGTTTGTTAAAATAAAACTAGTTTCATCAGGCTCAGTACTAGATAAGGGCACGTGCTGGCCAAATTCTGAAATGCTGTTGAAGAATTTGGTTTTCATGCTTTCCAACCTGTTTCTGAGTTTGCTGGGGAAGGAATAAAAATGACAGAAAGCCAATTAGTTTGAATATTCCCTAAGATTCACATTTTTCGTTTAGAAAAGGCGGGGGTTTTTTTCCCCGATGTCAAAACAAAAAGAATAAATTACAACAAAAAAGTCATGGAATTTCTGCTTCTGGTCCTCATGTAGAGGTTCCCCTTTGGGGCAGGAGTTTGCCCTGTGTGATGCTGAGGCTTCAGGGACACGTCCTGCTCCCCAAGCATTTTGGCAGGGTGTCAGCCTTGCTTCTCACCTTTATTTGGCTGCACATCCATTCATTTGGAGGTCCCAAGGCCTTTTTCAAAGCCCAGCAGAGCCAACAGGGGGGTTTCTCATTAATCCGAGGAGCCTTAGGTGTGGATGCCAGTTTATAAAGCTGTGGTGGAGGAGAGGGGCACTGAGGGAGGTGGGGGAGAGATCTGCTCTGGCGCTCCAGGGTTAAGTTTAGGTAAATTGTACTCACAAGGTGAAGTGTAGGAAATTAGGACGAGTGACAGATTGGCTCCAAAAGCACCCATTTAGGTTAAAACAGACTGTTGATGCAGCTGCACCCATCAGGAGCCACCTCGCCTTGGAAATGCAGCTCTGAGAGCTCCCCTTGGCAAAAAATCAAGTGGTTTCAAAGAGAAAACTCTCCTTCAGGGAGACGTGATCCCCACCTGTGTTTCATCAACCCCCTCAACAAAATCTAGCAAAAGCAGCAGAATGACCAGTTTTTGCCTCATCTGCTCATTCCAGCACCAGCCTGGTCCCAGAAATGGGGATCTGGTGAGGCAGAACTGGGAAGGAAAAACCTGTTTTTAAGGAACTAATGAGAAAACCACCTTACTGATTTTGGCACACGTATTGCTCAAACCACCAGAAAAGAGTAAGGCCTTTGTTCCACCCTCATCATCATTCGTATCTAGTAAATTGGCAAGGATTTAGGACATTGCCAGTATTTCCACATATGCAAAAAACCCTCCACTACCCCCCCAAAAAACCTCTGTAGCCCATTACTCACATCCCCAGAGAAATCATAATAAGAGACACAGAGTTTACCACCTTCAAGCAGGAAATAGCTGCCTTTCTAATGCTTGCTAATTGCTTCACTTAAAACTAGTTTGATTACTTGGCACCGAGACAGTTTTTTAAATCTGAATTATTGCTTGGAACTTTCCTTTCACCTACCAAGAGCCCAGGCCATTAAAAATGTGTAGCAAAGGTCTCCCTGCGAGGTGCAGGTTTGCCTGTTAACTCTTTCGTGAATTATAAGAGATGTTTGGCTTCTGGGACATCTTTTTCTCTTGTTGTATTGTATTAAAAAGAGGTGCTATTTATGAATACTGGGTTCTGAAGGAAGCCACACTATGGAGTTATCAGGCATATTCCAAAAAACTGTTACCTGGGGTGGGATCACATTTTCGTGTTCTGAAACCTATAGGACAAATTAATCACTCTAAGATTCATGTGAAAACAAATTATTTTTTAATTTGGCTTGACTTTTCCCAATCGAGCTGTGTTACTTTTGGGAGGTGAAGGACATCAGGGCAGGAGTCACAGGAGGATGAGCTGCACATACTGACCTGGAAAAGCAGAGTGGCTTGGTTGCACCAAACATTGTCATTAAAAATGTCTTTGTCACAGCGTTTCTTTAGGATCAGAAATTAGCTTGCATTTTGTACTTGACAGGAAGTCATTAAGAAATCTCCGCAGCTACAATAACACTGATGAGTAAATTGCAATCTTTCAAAAAAGCATTTGAATCTCAATACCAAGCATCAATAAGGTAAGCAGCAGCTATGGAGTTGCCACATCTCTGAAATATCTGTTTTTAAAAGTCCCCCTTCAGGTGAGACTCAGGTCTGGAGGAAATCCAGGCTCCATGGCCAGTGATGTGCAAAGCAGCAGCCAACAGCGATCTGCCTCTCCAAACCCTGTCCAAACCCATCAATTATGTTTGCCATCAAATTCAGTATGAAGTTCCTTTATCCTCTTGGCAAATGAAGTTTTTCACAGCTACGCAGGAGCTGCCCTGTAGGACAGGGAACAGTTGTGGCTTTCTCCTCGCCCATTCCACTCAGGAGCAGCCAACTCTGACCTCTAATTTATCTCCGAGGATTTTGGCAGCTTTGGGCAGCCTTGCTTTAGAAAGCCAGTGGAAAAAAAAAATGTATGAGAAAACGGTGGTGACGTGGGTGTAGAACACAGCCTGAATCTAATACAGGATGTTTTGAGGCAATTAGTCAAAATATGTGGAAGAGGGTGGGCTTTGCTATCGTGCCATCACTTTTTCAGGCAGCAGGCATCCAGATTAAAATTGACACATGAAAAAGTGTATCTTAAAAGATACACATGAATTAAAAAAAATTTCATCCTAAGTGCTACTCAGCCACTGAGAAAAGGCTTCCAATGGGGGCCTGCATGTCCATCTATACCCAGAAAAGCCAGGGAATTTTATATTTATATAAAATTTATATATATATATAGCCCAGGAACCTGCACTGCACAGGGCTGGGGCCACACTGCCTATTTTTGCTCTCACCAGGGCAATTGTTGAGCAAATTAGGGAATCTCTAATGGCCAGGAGAACATTCTGAGAAGGGTCACTAGCTAAAATTGGCCTATTGATCAGGAAGCAGTCGAAAGGAACAAAAATATCTGGGCTTATGTGCAATGCAAGGAAAACAACACATTTTCTGGTCTTCTTAGGAAGCCACTTGCAAAGCTTTCCATGGGAAGCAGACAGGTAAAATAGGCAGATCTAAGTGAAGAAGTGCTTAGTGCACCAGACATGCCCCTGACTGGGAGAGGTCTCATGTAATCTTCAGAGTCAGCAATGAGTTTTAGTGAGCAAAAGCACTGGCAGGACTGAAAAGGACTCAAGTCTGACATGGAAAACACCAGTTTCAGCTTCTTCAACACCAGTTTTGGCACTCAGCATGACAGCAATGGGTACAGGATTGATTGAGAGCACCATGTTGTTAGAAGAGCCCCTTCACTTGCTATGTAAAAAAGGCCACCCCATACCTCCAGGATAAATATTTGTGTTCCTATGATCTTTTCTCCTCTTCAGCCCACTTCCTGCATCCTTTACCAGTTCCCCATACACTTGATGAAAGACTTACCAAGGTCTTGGCAGGAACTGAAACTTAACATTTTTGTTTTCAAGTTTCAAAAATATTTCCCAAACATCTCTTATTTCTCTACAGGAAATCCCTTTAAAAACATTCTCCAGCGAGCAGTTAGGAAGTTGAACCAACACACATCTCATCTCAGATTTCTGCTGGTAATTAATAAACCAACTGAATATCTGGCAAGATGGCAACTTTTATCATTCCTAGATAAATGTTAATGCATCTGGTTATTTCCAGACCTTCACTGATGTGATCAGAAAAGCAAATTAGACAGTGTTGTAGCAGTCTGCCTGACATTTCTTCTTTTGTGCTTTTACCGTTAATTTATTCCTTTAAGCCAATTTTTGCTATGTCACTACTGTGAAGGTTTTCTCAGGAATTTAATTACAAATAAGAACCCTCCAACATGAAACTGCTACAGGATAAAAATCCATATTTAAGGTGTCATCTTAAAAGCAGCTCATACCTTCTGTGTGTGTGAGAGGGAACACATGCACACACCCATCAAGCTAATTTGAATGTGTAAATTTATAAACCCCCCTCTTTTTTTTTGTAAAGGAAACATTTGCCTTGATGTTCTATCATCCTTAGAACTAAATGTTTCTTGGTTAACTGAATACACATTTTTGCGCTACAGAAAATAAAGAGATTTTATTATCCCTTAAAAATCCCGTACATCTAAGGAGGTCCAAGATTTTCTGAGAACCCAACATTTTGTAAAGATTTTTGAGCATGCATAATTTTTTTGCCCATAAATGCCACCCACTCAGAAACAAAGGAACCGAAGTAGGCTGTAATTACTTCCCTACACAATGGATTCCAATTGCTTCTATCAAGAAATATTACATAATTATTATAACTTAGGGCTGTGATTATATATTTGCTCAAAGGAGAATCACACATAATAGCAAGCAGTGGGACTTACGGCTCTTTGCCTATTGTGTCAACTCATACATTTAAATTATTTGATTAGAAAACTAAATAAAGACCTTGAGTCCTAAACACTTTCTCATCAGTTGTCAGGGTTGAAGGAAGTGATAAGTGACGGGACATGCATATTTGTGTAGGAAAATTGGGGAAGCAGGAGAAGAGAGGAGAAGTTGAGTTTCTCCTTGTGTCCTTGCATCCATCCATGCCCAGCCCTCCATCCATCAGAGTCTTGGGCATCCTCTCTCTGTACACCTCACAAGGAATTTGCAAGGAGCTGATAAGCAAGATCAGCACTCCACAGAAGACAAAGGTCAGCCTGTGGGAGGCGTCAAGAAAAACCAACTCCTCCTCCTCGTTTTCTTCTTCACGTTCTTGCAGACTCACCCTCTCCCCTCCCTCCCACCAGCTGGGTTCCTGGCTATTTGTACACGTCCCAGTGGAAGCAGGGTCTGCCCATGCTGGGATGTGGGAGGATGAGGAGGAGGCAAGGCTTCACAGGGGCTTGCCCTATTTCTCAACAGTTCTGCACGTCGGATTCAAATGGTTCATTTCTGATGCTCACAACTCAGATAACCCACGCATCTTGGATGCCACCAGTGCTTTGGATGAGTCCTCCAGCCCCGTATCCTTGGATAACCTGCACAAGATAAGAGACAGATGGCCATCAAAACCAGGACAAGCTATCAGCTAAAGAGGGCAGACACGGAGGATAAGGTGCTGCTGTAGAAGATGCCTGAAGGTAACTTCCCCATGCAGAAAATGTCCCCTGGTGTTGAAGTGCAGATCTCTCCGTGCAGTCACCTGTTGCACTTAAGACTCCAACAGTTTGCATTTTCTGAAAATCAAGAAATAGAATTTAAAAAAAAAAATAAAAGGAGCATCCCTTTTGGGCCTGCAAAACACCATGCTGGTCATAGTAGTCTGAGAGAAAGGAGGGCACTGATTCAAATTTTGGCATCAAGTCCAGTGTCTCTGTTAGCCCACAGGGTCCAGCAACGCAGCTGCAGAAGAGCTTGTGACTTCTCACTGGCACTGAGCCACAGCAACTTCAAAGAGAAGTGCCATAAGAAGCTGATTTTTCATGTGTGAGTGTGTGTGTTCTTTTATTAGGAATTTTTGTATTTCTGCCTCGTAATAGCAGAAGGAATATCACGATTTCCCAAGTGTAACAAATTCAATGTGTCATACATGCTGGATGGAAGTAATTTAACACAAGCGCTCTTTAATTTCATCGATCTCTGGCAAATGGGTCCTGGTTAATGATCGGGGGTTTGCTGTTTTTCCTTTTTAAAGTCAAATCTTTTAAAGTCCAGATGGAGAGGGTTCGCTACAGCTGTGCAAGAACAGTGACACTGATACATGCTGAACTCTGGGGGTGGTATTAAAAATCTGTCATCTACTTTAAAAGGATTTTTTGGAAGGCATTTTAAAGGGACATCATCAATTTGAAGATCACTCTGGATCTCATAATGTTACAAGTAATATTTCAGGCTATCACATGAAGCCAGCTGTGGGGACAGAAATCAATGCTATGTGCCAAACAAGCCTCTTTGTATTTTCATGATATTTTACACTGGATTTTTAAAATCTTCCAGGGAGAACCCTGTGAAGTGTTACTGGATGTCCAGGTAAGCCCCAGCACTGGTCACAGGCTGTTACACCAAGCCCAGCACTTCCAGCAGCAAAAAAGGGCTGGGACTGGCCTCATCCTGTGCTGAGGGGGACATTCTTGGCAGCGGCCAGAAGAAGAAGAGAAATGCTGATGTTGATTTCCAGAAAAGAACATTTGTCTTTTGCAACACTCCTCAGCATTAGGATAGAATTTAGAAGTGCAAGGAAACCTCCTGATTCCAGCTGCTTTGGCTCCCACTGTGACCTCCTTTGGTTTTTATTAAATCATGGTTAGGACTGTTCGTTGTTCAGTGTGAGAGCTCTGATTTACAAGGGGCTGAGGCTGCACTTTATCCGCAGAGAGCAAAAAATGCTTCAGAAAGGGAAAGCTCTCCCCATCTGAGAAGCTTCTGGAGTGGAAACAATGACCAAACCATTGGAAGGGTAAATCCCAGCACAGGGAAACACTAGCCAGGTTGTGGTCTAGAAGGGGATTGAGGAAACAAAACACTTTACAACTGAAAGTGTATTTTAGAGCGGGGACAGACAACATGTTTTCATGCCTTTTCACAACCACCTCTGTTGGCTCACCACATAACCTGTTGGGCTTCATTTCAAAGCTCAGGGGTTTTATGAGATGAATCCATCTCATCTCAGCTTGAGGAAGAAATGAGTGACATTTGGGCATGGTGGTCTCCAGTGGAGCTGGGATGGTCTGGGACAGGGCTGGATCCATCCTCTCTTGGCACCCTCCCTTCCAACCCAAACCATTCTGTGATTCCATGATCTAAGCCAAGAGTTGAGGCCTAGGACTGAAGTTGTGTGTTGGTCTGTGCTTTTTTTTTTCCCCTTCAGAGCACCCAGTACCTCCAGAAGTTGTGAGGCTTAATTAATTAAGGGACTGGGAAGTTATCAGGTACTACAGGAATTAGTATGATGGTGGAAATCCCTGTTCATCATTTTCTGCTGTCCTCTGGATTGATACATATTGATCTGCTGGATCCCGGCAGCTGATAACTCATCCTCAGTATCTGCATTTTCTGTAGAATCATTGTGTGACGTGCGTTTTAAAAAATACTCTTCCATTTATTGCAATCTTTTTGCATAAATTTAAATAACTGGATTTCATTTATTTCATTGAAAGCATTCTGCACGGCACGTCTTGCTCAGCGTTACAGCTGCAAGTGTTAAAAGCCCCCAGCAAGAACAACTGCTTATGGAAAGCTTCCCCAGCACACCATAAACACAGAGGGGACCGTGGGGACTGCTGGTCTGTGCTGTGACGGGGAAAGGGACCCTGCCAGGCACCGAAGCCACCCTGCAGCTGTCCTGGGGAGCACCCAAAGTGCCCTGGGGAGGATCTCGTTTCCCTGACTGCCGTGCAGGGATCTCTGCTACAGCTGTGCAGAGCAGAGGCGGATGAGGTTGGATGCTGATGCACAGAGCGGAGTGGGGCAGCGGGAACGGAAGATGTGGCAGAAATCTGGGAGCAAGCAGAGAGGGCTCCCAGCTGGGTGGTGTGGTCGGAGCTCCCTCTCCTGACAGGCCATCACCAGCCCTTCAGGATGTGACCTCGGCTTTTCCCCCCTGTTCAGAGATGGAAGCAGCGCCAGGAGTTTTCTTGGTGTGTCTCAGCTCTCTAGGAAGCACCTGGCTTTACATCCAAACTCCTCTCTGGTCAAACAGCAAGCAAGAATATAAAGCAAATACATGTATCTTTAATTAAATTCCAGGCAGCACTAGTGCTGCTTAATCTTCAGAAAAGAGCCAACGCTGCTGTTTCCCTCCTAAGCTGGAGTTTCCTTCCAGCCTGACAAGGTGATACACTGCAGCCCTTTATTTGAGGAATGGCACATTTTATTTTTCTTTTCCTTGCCCTGGTGATCCGTGTGTAATTTCAGTTAGCAACACCGCTGTGCTAGGCTGCCTGGATGGGAAAATCCTCACGCTTAAAGAACTGATCCAGGGAAGCAGTTCCTGAGGAGCAGCCTAAAGTCTCTTGCAGCATCTTGGCATATTGAGACTTTTCTAATTTGGCTTTACATTTCCTAGAAATTTTTTAAGAAATATGTGTGTCAGTGAGGCCGCAGACCCAGAGGGAGCACCCAGCTTGTCACCATTTATTTTAGCCTCTGGTTTCAGTCGGACTTCAATTAAACTCATCATGTGGGTAGAGAAACAAACTGAAAAATCCCTGCTAACCAACAAAAGCCATAGATACATTATGTAGCCATTGCATTTTGCAATCTAATTACTTTAACATGTAGGGATGGAGGAGGGGGTTATTGCTCATAATACCGGAAAGCTTTCATGGAATAACACAGAATTATTAAACTTTTCAGAAAGAATCCAGTTTGCCGTTCCCACTGCACGTTTACCTGGGCGATTTTCCCTTTTCCTGTGGCCGAGAATCACTTTGTATTACACTTTCCTGCCTATAAAAGAAGCCCTTGTTCATAGCTGCCCTGAGGTGCTCATAATGTTATTGGTTCTGTGCTAAGAAGTTGGGGTTGCTGTGAATTCCTGCCTTGTGGCTCTCCAGCTCACAAAAGTAAACACATTTGCTGAGTTAGCTCGGCTTCACGGTGCCCAAAATCCCACAGGGAATGAAATGCCGTATCGAAGGAAGCTTTGAAACCCTAGTTGCTCTACACCACTTTTCTCGGGAAGGAGAGCACACAAAGCATGCTTCTGTGCTGTATTTACTGCTTTTTTCTGTGGATCCAGTGCATAAGAGCTGCATTGAACCTTGGCAGAGGGGAAAGGGCTCCCCTTGGAAACGTGCAGGATGCAATGGAAAAAGAAAATTAAAAAATCTGCGCTTTTCAGTCCTTACTGAGTCCCTTGTGCTCAGCACACAGGTGGCTGCCTGGAGATGAAAAAATCACTCACGGGTGAAGGGAGAAGCAGCCAAAACAGTAATTTTCCTGGCTCGGATGCACTAACTAAGAAATAAATAGGTAAAGCCAAGGCTGGTCAGTGCAGGGGATGCCTGGGGCACTTGTGTCCCTGCTGCCACAGCAGCTGAGCACTGCAGGAACCCCTCTCCGTGATGCTTAGAGAGGGGACGTGTTGTGGATGTGTCCCCTGACATACAGCTCTTCCTGCATAGTGGCTCCCTTCAATCTACACCCATAGGCAAAAGAACCTCTGAAAAATGCCTGATTCAGACACAGCTTCTCAAAATCTTCATTTTCTTCCAGCTCTAATTAGATCCAGGTGGATGCTAGACTGGGATTTGGGTGGAGGAGTGTGAAGCAGGAGGAACCAGATGAGCACCAGTTAATTTAGCTGAGAGGGTGCTGCCCAATTAAAAATCATGAGCACCAGTATGAGATTTTGTTTTGGAGGGAGAATGTCTTTTGTTGACCCAGATTTTCTCCACCACAGCTCCTGCAAGAAATGAAAGCACCTGGGAGAAGTTTCCTGGAGAGAGTCCCTCTCTAGAATGACATCCCCTTACCCTGGAGCCCTCTCCCTCCACTGAAAACACGAGACAGCCTCCTGGGATGGGGAGAACCAGAGGAGATGCTGACTGCCAGGGACATGGCCCAAGGTGACAGTGACCCAAAGTGCAAGCTGGCACCCCAAAGGACAGACTGCCCTCTCCTTCCTTGCACGGCATCCTGTGGCAGTATTTGTGGGGAGGGTGGTGTGGACAGCTGGCATGGGATTATCCTGGGAAGAAGGGCATTACCAATGATGTCTCCATGCCATCCCCGCGGTGGGAAAGCTGCAGCACGTCTGGCAGCTCACCCTCACTCCAGGAATGGTGCATGTGCTCAGGACACATCCCAGCTGCTCATCCTTTGGGATTGCGGTGGATCGCTGGTGACGCCGGTGTGCTCACACCCCTATAGGCAGCATAACCTGGCACGCCATTCCCTCTCTCCTAATGCCCTTTCTGCCTTAGGCGCCTTAATCTGAAATGAAATCCTAGCTGGGCTGCGGCTCATCGCCGAGCAGGGCACGGGGTGGCTGTGGAGCAAATCGCAGCTCAGCACTCCAGACGCTCGCGCTCGCTCCCGACGCCCATGTCGTGTTGCCATCAGACACATTCCAGAAGTCTTCATTTTCTAGGCATGAAAACATTTTAACAATAAACAGAAATTCTTCTGATTACATGGTTATATTCGGCTGCCGAAAGCAGACTCTTATTAAGCGAGGCAGAGAGCAATTAATGTCATGTAGAGAGCAGTCTTCCACATGGCAAAAAGCGGGACTAATATATCTTTCCCGCATCCAGCAGCTGGGACCGTGAGTTAAGGCTTCAAGTTTGCAAAAGCTTATTAAGATGCTTGTTGTAAGGATGTGAGCAGCTCCACTTAAATTGGAGCCTGGTGAAAATCTGTCTGTAATGAGAGCCGTGGAAGTTTTAGCATTGACTTTAGTGAGAACAGTGTTTTATATATACTCTTCAAAGGGGTTTTCAACTCAGTTTCACTCCTTCCCACCAGCAGCAGCCTGGATGGATCATTCTTCATTTACATGCTGGACATTGAAATGGTGCAGAAAACATAATTGAGCTGGAAGATCCTCACCAAAGGAGTCTTGAGGCTATTCCTATGTGTCTGCAGCTCCTAAAGGAAAGGAAAAAACAGCATAATGAAACTGAGCCGCAAATTGCTTCACAATTATTTTTACCACCTAATTTGGTGCACGAGGCTGGAGGCTTGCTCTTTGCATACTGCACTCCTGCCGCAAACTCAGGAAGAGCCCGAAAGGCCACGGAACAGACGAGATATTCATTATCATCTCTTTCATGTTGCAGCTGCGACAGAGGCCCTGGAGAATTTGCCCAGCATGATATTTGCAAATGCCTGCTTGCCTCTTTATTAGCTCAACTTGAGAACGGCTGCTGAGGATGACGTTCCTCCTCCTGCCCTACTTCCATCCAGCCAACACAGCCCTACCACCTGGGAAGGGCAATCTGGACCAACCTCCGTGGGAGTCTCCACTCAGTCTCTCTCCTGATGGCACGCTTGGGGACTTGGAGCAATGATCCCACCACAGCTCCGGCTGGAGTCACTCATGCTCAGCAAGCCAGAGGCTCTGGATGCTGCAGGAGTTACAGATTTTTGCAGTGAATTATGGTGCTCGTTGATGAGACAGGGAAGCTACAGTAAAACCACCAACTCCACAATGAAAGGGCTTTTATACGCTCTGCTGCAGTGGTGGTTATGGCTGCCAACTTTGCACAATTCACTTTCAAGCACAAGAGCAGCACAAACTGGTTTAAGACAATTTCTGAATG
Organism: Callaeas wilsoni; assembly: GCA_013398955.1. Lineage (NCBI taxonomy): Eukaryota > Metazoa > Chordata > Aves > Passeriformes > Callaeidae > Callaeas > Callaeas wilsoni. The sequence goes on from VWPU01006018.1 coordinate 23,364, forward strand.
ATGAATGCTGACTTGAAAGGTTTCCAGTACGACATAATTACTCTGCATTAATGTGCAGTACACAATGGTCTATATGTATCTCAAGGGGAATCTCAGTGGGACTTTGTGGGCTCCGTTCCAAGTAACCTCTGCTGGGAGCCATGCTCAGAGTTCGACAGGCTGATGTACAAGTAGATCCCAGATTCATTCCTGAATTATTCCTGTGCAGAATCAGACTTGAGGGATCCAGGGCCATATGCACCGGTGTGTGGCAGCACACAATGGTACTCAGCTGTAGTGCATAGAGCCTGGGTTATTTTCTCTCCTTGGCCTGATGTGTTTTCCTTGGGCTAATGTATGCACATGTTAATCTTTAATTGCTCAGAGACAGACAACTCTAATGACCTCCCCACAGCTTCAAAGATAAGTGAGATCAGGGAGAGGAGACTCAACCACTTGTCCTGAGCACAGGCCAAACTGAATGAAGAATTCCTTTATTTATTCCCAGTTAACCAGCACGCACTTTGAGATTTCACCTAACCCTCAAAATGCACTGTAATCCTCTATAATGATTATCCTTCTAATGAAAGAGTACATTTAGATTGGATATTAGGAAGAAATTCTTGACTATGAGGGTGGCAAGGCACTGGCACTGGTTGTCCAGAGAAGCTATGAATGTCCCATCTCTGGAGGGGTTCAAGGGCAGGCTGGATGGAGAAAAAGCTGATCAGGATGGGATTCTGATTAGTTTTTGAATATCTCAACATCTGGCTTGTTTCACCACTGCCAGAGGCCTGGGGATCTTGGCGATGAGCAGAGGATAAATGCATTCAGGAAAAAAACCCCCACTTACTAATCAGTTCTTGGTCCTGGGCTAAAACTTCCTTCCAAAGCTCAGAGCTGTTTGAAGCAGGGATTTTCCCCTTGGCTCACTTCCAATCAGCATGATAGCTGTACTGGTTTCGTCCCACTGCGCTGCTCTTAGCCCTGGAGCCATGGCAGACTCCTGCAGCTCTCCTCGTGGGAAAGAGCCAGTGGGACACTGGGCAGAGGAAAGCATCCCTCATCACAGCCAGCAAGTCCTCGTCCCAGAGCCAGGGTCTCCAGCCCACGGGGTGGAGAGGGAATGTTTAATTAACAGTATGGGTGATTCCACTTCCCTGTTTGGTTTCGCACTGCCAAATGCCTGCGGTGGAGGCAATGGCAGCTGTGAAGGGGCTGTTAAAAGGACTTGGAAAAGTAAAAACAGCGGTGCAGAGAAGTGCACTGCAGATAGGCAGCTTCAAAGGCACGGAGATAACAATGGCTGGACACGTCCCAGGTGGAGAGAGTTACTCTTCACAGAGCTGAGCTTGGGATCAAAGTAGATCTCAAACCTCCAAGACCCTGGAAGGCAGAGCAGGTTTGGGTGGTGGGTGGTGGCAGAAAGAGTTGGAGAGTGAAGGAGAATTCCCTTTGACATAGTCAGGGCAAGCTGTCAACAGATGAGTTCGTTATTAACCACAAGCAGTTAGCTGCCTGATACACAGCAAGAGAAGGTGAAGTTTGTGCAGAATGAGTAGGAGCCATTTTTACCTCAGGAAACAAGGTTTATATGAGGATACAGCCTGTTGGTTCCTCTCCACCCTCAAGCTTTTGAACCAGCTTGCCAATTTTAACCACATTCGAAAGAGGGGTAGATGCCTCCCAGATAACACTCCCACAGATTTGTTTCTCAGTTAACCGACAAAGAAAAACTCATCACCTGCACAAAAAGGAGGGAAACCCAACCAAGCACCCCTGACAGAGGAGGAATGTCTCTATCTGTTCCCATTAGCACCTGGATGGCTGGCAGATCACCTCGCCCTAGTCTCCCACCCAGCCAGGACAGAGGGGAAAAGAATTACGACCTAAAGTGGTTTCTGAGTAATTTTTCATCAGTTGATGCCCTAGGCTTTAATGCAAAATCTTTTCACAGGCTAAAAACATACAAAATTCACAGGAGGGTTAAGGCAGGGGGATTAGTACCCTGAGCTTGTGACTAGGTGAGGAATGGTGCCTGGGAGAGGAAAGTTCTGAATCAAGCACTTAGAGAGACCTCTAGGATGATTCACCCCACACTGAAACGGCAAACCATGTGAAACAAATAAATAAAACAGAATAAGGAGCAGATGAAGCTGAACTGTTTGGCTCCTGCAGCAGCCCTAGTACAGAAGGAACAGGGACTTGAGACCTCTTGCAGAGCAAAAGGATGTTCTGGCAATTAGGATGTTCACTTGGAGTTTAAGACATCCAAGAGCAGTTCTCTGACATGGATTTCCTAAGTGGCCTTCTGCATGTTGCCCGCCCTCTGCCAGCTTCCCACCTGTAGAACCTCCCCACTCCAAAATCATGAATAAATCACTACAATCCTTTCTGATCTCATCATATTTGAGGTCTTTGGGTTTGTTTCTGTTAAGACAGTAACACTGTCAGTGCAGGTAGGTACGTTGATACAGTTGTACTTTTATTGAAAACATGCTGTTGTAACCCCAAGACTGACTCACAATCTCTTTTGCCCAGAAATATTATCCTCTTCCAGCCATGTTAAAACCCACAGGATTCTTCCCCGTTTTGTTTTTTTTTTTTTTTTTCCAGAGCTCTGGGGCCAATGCACTTTCATCTGCATCCCTGGCTTCCTGATGGGTCTCTGTATCTGCTTTCAGGGGTTTGTTTTAATTACTCCTTCCTTATCAAGCCGGTCCCTAAAGGTCATATGTAGCCATGCCGTCACCAGAAATCTGTTTAAACAAACAACACCTGGTGAAAGACCTTCTGACAACGCACATTACACATGGAGAGAGGTCAGGACCATCTCAAATACTCTGCTCTCTCTTGGGGAACACTTAATCTTTCCAGGCCAGGTTTATAGGAAGCAAATGATATAATTTGAAAAAGCTCATTATTTCAAAAGTTCATATTTGAAAATGGTTTTTTTTTTCAGGAACAAGCATTTCCTCAGGCCTGAAATATTAGCCTTACAAACCACAACAGCTAAGCACTTGATTTTTACACTGGCAGGATGATGAGCCAGGAAGGAGAGAGCTCTTCTGTGGCTAAGAGCTTGCCTTCCTTTTGTCAGAGACAGATATCTTGGGGTTCAGCCCAGTTTCTAATTCCTGGCTGTGGTGCCGAGAGCTGCAGCCCCACTGGGGATACGTGAAAATGCAGTTGGGGCTTGTTTAACCCCATTTGCAGAGGACAAGTCTCCTTTCTAGACCTCACCTGTCCCCAGGTGCCTGCGGACCCCGTTAATGCAGTGGGATTGTTTGCACAGGCCAGCAGGAAGCCCTCTTTGGCCAGTGAGAGGAAATATTACCAGTCTCTAAGGAGCTTTGCAATGTGGTTTCTGGCCTGTCTCCGCTCTTATTTTTAGTTTAAAGTGCTGTCCTTTGGCACTTGCTTTCCATCCTCTCTCCAAGCACCACATCCAGCACTTGCAGATGTGCCAACAGCCCCATCAGCATCTCAGGGATGGTCCCCCAACCCCATCCCATCCCACGGGATTCAAAGGACAGCAGTGGAATGCCACGCGCACGTGATTTAAATTGACACTGCTTAGAATAATACAAACCATGAGCAATGCCACTTTTACCAACCCCAAGGCCAGGAAAAGGAATGAATGTGTCTGTTCTCCACTTTGCTTGTGGAGGAGGCTGTGGAAGTCTGACACAGGTGAAGCCTGGCCAAGTCTTGCAGCTCTTTTCCAAAGCCCAAAGGACCATCACCTTTGGGTCTCCAAATGTTATATTCTAGCTCCTGTATTAACCTTCACCCTGCTACCAAAACAGCACCCTCCAGATTGAGTCATTTTGGTAGGATTATCCCTGGCAGTGTTCCAGGCCAGATTGGATGGGGCAAGCTGGTCTAGTGGGAGTTGTCCCTGCCCTTGTCTGGGGATTGGAACAGGATGGACTTTAAGGTACCTTCAACCTAAACCATTCTGTGATTCTGTGATTATCAGGTACATGTTTCTGGATGCAGGAAAATTCAAAAGTGGGGCAGTGGACTTAAAGCCCTCAAAGTTTAGTGGTCACAGCCTCCAGCCTGCCTGAGTTCAAGAAGAATTTGTGCAACACTCTCAGGCACACGGTGTGATTCTTGGTGCTGTTGCATGCAGATCCAGGAGCTGGACTCAATGACCTTTGTGGGTCCCTTCCAGCTCAGGATGTTCTGTGATTCTATGAGATCCAGCTCCAGGTCCACCTGAGAATTTGCCCGAGGCAGCGCGGTGGAGGTGAGCAGGGAAACAGGAAATTTGGCCAGGGAGAGCTTGCTCAGCCAGCACATCTTGTCCCAAGTGCCTTCCTGCTGGAGCTGCTCTCAGGAGTTAAAGGCAGCAGGATCTCCACTTTATTTTAAATTCCGACAATACAACCAAACTTCTTGTCAGCTCTCCAAAGGCTTGTCTTCACTAGTGAAAAACAGTTCTATTTCTTTTCACTGGAAGGTAACTAATGGCCAGCAGCTCTCTTGAGGTAAACAACACAGCCAAGACAGAGGACTTGGGTTTTACTGTGTGTAAACTCACCGAGGTCAACGCTGTGATCTCACTTGAAGTTGACCTCTGCAAATTTATCTCACAGGGTGCTCCAGTTTTACTGCCTTGTTTGTGTTTTTACCTCAGGATATGGGACGAGCACTTGTTCCCCTGGGGTTGGGGAAAAAAAAAAAAGATTTAAAAAATTTAGCAGTAAAGACAAGACCAAACAATCCTCTTGAAGGGGAAAATATCTCTACAGGGGCTAAAACAGCTGTTCTTTGTATAAGTCGACTGACATAGATGTATATGCTTTCCCCACTGGCAGAAAACAGTGTAAACCAAAGAGACAAGCCTGCACCCTCTAGGAAACATGATCACCAGAAAAAAAAAGTGTCACTAGGAAAGCGTGTTCAGCTTATATAAATCTACCAGCTCCTTCACAGCAAAACTATGGAGGAGGAAACAGTGCCAGAGAGTTAACAGCACTTTTACAGGAAATACTCTACTCCTGGTAAAAGCCCAAACACAAAAACACAGCCTTGGATTTGGGGCCAATAAAATTAATGTGAAATTGGAAAAAAACAAAGCTCTTGCTGTTTGCAAAATTACATTATGCTTTGTTATGAGTAATTACACAATAAGAGTTATTATTTTTTATAAGAAGCCTGTCTCCAACACAAGACTGCTTAAAATCATTTAAGCATTGTGTCTTAAAAGCATACACAGGGTTGAAAAGTGAATTAAATCACATTTTGCCCTCTGCCACGCACATAGAAATACCAAATGATACAGCTGAAACCAGGAAGCTGTTTGTTGTTTTCCAAAGCAGTTGTGGAGACTTTGGCCCACCAATATTTTAAGACTGATGCAGAAAGGGAATGTGGATGTCCTGTCTGTGCCCTGGGTTTTTGAAACACAAGTGGAGAGTTCTGGAAGACGCTGTAGGGATTTTCTCTACCATCATCAATTATACTGCTCCTTCCAAAAAAAGACCAGACAAACAAAAAGTTTAGATAATAGTGTCTTTAACCTAATGACTCTTGAATTTTCATCAAGAGATTTCCAAGTTTAAATAATATACTCATTTGACCCGAGCGAAAGAAGTAAAAATTTAGGAGAGTGCAGAACTCCCAGCATAGTTTTCCCTTTCTTTGCCCTTTCTTGTATAGTAAAACTACTCTTAATCATAGAGATTTTCAAGTAACAGAGCAGTACAAAAATAGTCTGTATCTCTGATGTAGGTGGAGCAGGAAGTTATATTATCTTCAGCTAAAATAAATGAGCATAAAATATAAATGAGCATAAAATAACAGCAATCTTTGTGTATTTACATAGCTGCATATCTACCCTCTGACCAACCATGCCCTCCTCTCTTCTGGAAAATCCCCTCGGGCTCAGAATGTACATCATCAAGACACAGGGACAGCACAAGCCCATTATTTAGGTTGCGTGTCATGTGAGGAATGAGGATCCTTTCTTTAATAGGGCGTTTGCTGGCTGTTTGCTGAAGAAATTGTCTCTTGCTGGAGGTAATTTTCAGCTGTGCTGTGAGAACAGCTTTAAGGAGACTCTTTAGTGCAACCGGAGCAACGTCAGGAAGGTCTGAAAAAACAGTTTTCCGAAGGTTTTTTTTGCTCTTTTTTTAACAGAGGAAGTTGCTATAACCTACATATCTACTCAGAAAATATATTTTCTGTTCTTAGGTTATTTGACTTTAGGAGAACAATAAATTCACAAGAGTTCTTAAAAAGATCAGTCATGCCTCTTTGTTTTAATGGCATATTTTGAAGTTTTGCCTCCAGAATATTGATAAGAATCAAAGTAACTTTTGATATATGGCGTTAGATATGCTCCAGGAATAAGATCCCTCTCAAGTTAGACTGTCTGCAGACAACTCAGACCACCCACTTTCAGCTTAAACACAGCCTGTTCAAAGTCTGCAGCAATTCAGATCAGAGCAGTAGCTGTCTGCTCAAACTGTGAGATCTTGGCATTCATCAGGCATGTCCAGCACACATCTGATAACACAGCTTAAACTGCCCAGGGCCATGGGAAGGCAGGTGAGGGAAAGCTAGGAAATATCAAAGTTGGAAACAGCCTAATCTTCAACTCAGCACGGTACACATTTTGAATTTCACACGCATTCCACAAAATTCCCCAAGTCCCAGAAGCTTTAATCCAGTCACTTTGCAACATATGTGTATTTTATTTAAAAATAAATTATTCAGTATTACTTTTCCTTTCTTGTATCCAGCTGGCAACATTTTCAGTTAGCTCCACAGGAGCCAACATAACCTCCTATTAGCTATGGTATTGTCTGTTTGTCTGCATCTCCAACCAATTTTCTGCAAAGCCTTTGGACAATGCACTCAGTTGACTTTTCAGGCAGTTAACTCAGTGCTCCAGGGACTTCACAGTGACACTTTTCCCACAAAAGCTGTGGCTACCCTATGCCTGGAAACATCCAAGGCCAGGTTGGACGGGGCTTGGAGCATCCTGGGATAGTGGAAGGTGTCTCTGCCCATGACAGGGGTTGGAATGAGATGGTCTTAAAGGTCCCTTCAGCCCAAATCTTTCTCTGATTCTATGGTTCTGTGAAACATCAGCATCAAGGTTGGTAACCCTTGACAAGGAGAACTGAGAAATATTTGATCAGGAACAGAGAATTAGCCAGAATTCTGTTGCTGAACAGATGCATAAGACTATGATTGGCCTCCACCTTGAATAGTGTGTTTCTTTGCCTTTCACCATCTCAGCAAGATGAACCAGATACGGCCACAGAGGAGGGTGACCCAGTTCCAGGGGTGCAGAGCTGCTCAGCACCAGGAGACTGAGACACCTCAGAACAGGAGAAAAGGGAGAAACTGGAGATCGCGAATGACCCAAAGGAGGTGAGTGAGGAGGTTTTACTCAGTACCCCACATAATGCAAAACCTGAGGGTCAGCCTGTGAAATTATCAGTGGCAGATAAATACAGTGGCAACAAATGGCCACAAATTTTTAAAAATAAACAAAAAACCCAAAAACCCAAGAGTTGCGCCATCACACTTTGTGTTTAAATGCCGTGCTCCTCACCCTGGGGCACAGCAATGCTGGAAGTTTCCTTTGCTTAAGCAATGTTTGAGCCATATTTTTATGTAAAAAAGCCCCTCTGGGTCTTTTACAAAGATAGCAACTTTGACCCGTGAGCTCTTTGCATTGCAGCACAGCGGAGGAGTCTATCAGAGAATTATCACTATATGCAAGTTTTGTCCTGCTGCTTTTCCCCAGGCATGTGCTGCTGGCTATGGTTGAAGGTAAATCAAAGTGTGCTTTTTTACAGCTCTGTCTGCTTTTCACCCAGCACAGTACAGCTGCTACGCCTCCAGCTGGGACCTGCTGCTCCCCAGGTAAGAAATCCTTTCTGCTCCCACTCCATGACTTTTACTTCTTCAGCTGATGATGGAGTTTTTCTTGTCCTGCAGAAGATGACCATTGATCTGGAAAGATTTTTGCCACACAGGTTTGCCTTTGTTGCCTGTGCAGAGATTTTCTGCAAGGAAGCAGCACAGGAAGCTGGAGGTGGTTTTACCACTTGCACATTTGTGATGTTTGAGAAAGGCAGGGAGAGATCTCAGAGGATTTCGGCATGACTGACACGATGTGAGTGTCTGAATTGATGCAGATGTGTGCAGACAAGGCTGGTGGTGTGTCCCTGGGAGGGGAGGGACTCCCGGGGTGTGCTGGGGGACTGAACAGAGACTGTGATGTACACGACAGCACAGCAGCAGGGACAGGTGATGGGCTTTGTATTGCCATTTCAGGAGATGCCACAAATCCTTCTGAAGTCACGAGCAGCTATGTGCGGCCTTGGGTAAGAGCGTTCCTCCTCCAAGGAAAGGCCATTGAGGAGCTACCAGAGCTGGACCTTGTGTCCTGAACCAGACAGAGCCAGAAAGGCCAATCTTCCCACCTCGTACTACTGTCTCCACACATCCTCCACAAGTTTAAGACATTGCTGGGGTGTCTGTGGAAGAGTGGAGGCAAATGGCTGTTCCACAGTTCCCTACTCAGGTCCTGCCACGTGGACTTTCCCAGTTTGCCAGGCAATGGCTCCTCTGCTCTGTAGCCCGCCCCGACTTCCCCTGCTCAGTAGGACCAATAACCACCATGGGCCACAGTGGGGTGGACCTGGGTGACACATTCTGTCAGACAAGACTATTTTCCACTGTCCAGGAGACAATATTATTCTGGAAGAACTGGTGCCTTCCCACAGCCAGAATCGTGATCTATCATGACGTTTGCCTCGCAACGCTTCACACGGTCAAGTGCAGGCTGGCCAGCAGCCCAGTGCCTGTCCAGCCTCTGCCCCCTCCAGAGACCCCTGAGCAGGGAGGACAGAGGCTGGAGGATTGTTTCCTCCAAACATCATTGTTTGAGAGTCACCATGCGTGTCTGCAGCTCGCATGAGGGAAACTCTTGTGCCTGTGGGCTGAGCTGAGCTGAGATCCCAGAGACGAATGTATGGAAACACTGCAGAGTACAAAGAGGGGGGAGGAGGGAAGCAGGAAGGAAAAACCTGAACTTCCTAACTCCTAGTGGGGAAAGCAAGAGGTGTAAGGAGTTGCTGTTGTGAAGCCAGGTAGAGAAAAGTCGCCAGGACCAAAAGGATCCCTACAGAGGATGGGACAGAGCTGCGGTGGGCATGGGACAGTCTCTCCCTGCTGCCATAACCAGCTTGAACACCCTGCCCGTGCCTGCAAGGCAAGGTTTGTTTGAGAAACAATTTTTCCTCCCATTTCACACCCTTGACTTTCACCCCAGGCCTTCTGCATCTCACATCCTGCCTGCCCAGAGCTCCTTTTTCACCCCAGCCGCTCCCCGCGTGCCACGAGGAGCCGCGTTCCGTCTGTAAATGTGAGGAGACACACGGCAGCGGGCGGTGATGAAATGGCTGTTTCAGGAGGCCAGAGGCAGCACTGAGAGTTATTGCAGGTCCAGCCCATTTATTTTCTGCAGCTTTACATATTTTCAATAGCTGCTCAGCCACATCCTTACCGATGTAACACAGGGCTGCTTTGAGCAGTGCTCACGGGAGGGAGGGGTTGCAAATCAAATGTTGTTTCTGAGGGAGCTCTCTTTGCTCCGGGATAGCCTGGCTTTCACTTAATTTAACAAGTTTTCTAAGAGGGTTTCCAGCTGTGCGTGGAAGGAGCTGCAGGACTGATCAGAGCTGGAGGGCTCCAGGCTGTCACCAGTAGCTGAGGACATCACCGGGCCAAGTAGGGACAGTGGAACTATGAATGCTCCTGGAGAAGAAAGGCTTCTGCAAGTTCCTGCCTTAAATTTCCTTGGTTTGACTCACAAGACCATCCAGGATGCTCCATACCTGTTTTATGTCAGCTCTTCCAGTTGTTCATGAGCATAAGCAGGAGTCTCAGCCACTTGAAGCATAGTGAACATCTTTATTTTCCAGGGGAGAAATCTTTCTAGCCCTCTACAGTCTTGGAGGAAAAAACGCCAAAACTATAAACTCACTACAATAGAAACAGGGTTCAGCTGTGTTCAAGAGTGTAGAGAAGGTAGCCAGGAATAAAAAAATATATAAAAATTTGTAATATATTACGTTAAGCTTTTGATCTTTTGGCCCCAGCAAATCAGGTTTTGGGAGTTATTCTATGTATGCACCAAAATTCCTAGCCTGAATATTGGCTAGAATTAAAAAGTGATCAGTAGCAATGTGGAGGGACCTCAGGGCATGAGCGGGAGTCCCTCAAGCTGTGTCAGCTCTAGTGGTGACTCCTGGGCTGGGGATGTTGCACAGAGGGATCTGCTGACGGCAGGTGGGGAGGCATCTCCTCCCTGGACCAGTCATTCTGCAGAAGTTCTAAGTCCATATAAGACTCAGACCCACCCAAACCCCGCTTCCACCATGCCAACATCTCCTCTGCTCTTCAACTTTTTGCGCAAGAGTGATCATTGCTGGAAGACATAATAGCTGGTTTTACATTGAAGGCCACTGCAGAAAATACCCCTGCGCTGGATTTTGAGGTCAGTGCTGGAATGGCAGAAAGATCCAGCATCAAAGTGAATTGCATCAAATGATTAAATATGAAAATGGGATTTAAAAATTGTATTATTGATTTTACATAATGGAAAGCAGTTTCCATGTTCTGGTTAGAAAGAAAGAAATCCAAATTAGACAGCCCCTTATTAAAATCCCTCCACTCTATTTCTTGGTCTAGTGAAAATCCCAAGTGCAATTTTTTATTCTGCTGTCTTAAATGATTGTCTCCTTTTAATCATCAGTGAGAAAATTAACCTGCTGAACAAAGACACTTTCAGCATTTTCATATTCAGTCGCATAATAAAAGACAAACTTATGCTAAAACATCAAAATTGCTGCAAAACCAAAGGAGAGACAAAGACATTCCACAGGGAAAGAAAAAAAGCTGTGTCCCTGAAGTGCAGCAACGCACTAAAGTTCTCTGAATCCCCACCTGCACAGCCCTTCACTTGTCATGTCCCATCCCCACCTCAAGCAGGAGAGTTAATTTATCACTGCATCACTTCATTACTTCGTTAGGCATAAACACGGCGAAGCCCACGCCTATAAAAAACATGTTTAAGGGGATAATTAAAGCAGGATAATTGACCAGCTTGAGGCTGCAGGAGGGAACGGAGTGCCAATCTGGTATTTTTATTAATAGGAGACATCACCCAGCGCGCTGTAACAATGACGGCGGGGCTGGAAGGGGGCTGCGGGCAGAGGGAGGGTTCGCCGCGAAGTGGCTGCGGAGCGTGAGCTGAATTCAGGTGCTCGCTGGGAGCGTCAGCTCTTTAATCTGAAGGTCCCCAGAGAGGTGAGGCGGCTGTAGTTTAATCAGAGCCATCTATTTGTCTGCGGGTGCGAGGAGTCCCTTCCCCGGCGCGGCTGAGCAAGGTCATTGTGCGGTGCCGGCGCTGCCCGATCGCGGCGGCTCCGGCTGGCGCTCATTTGTATTCCCCGCATTACACCAGCTAAATTTGCCATTTCATTTAGAAGGCTCCTGTTTGCATTTTTCTGCCGTATCTCAGGCCTCATCAGAAGAAACAGGTGCTACTGGGTAAGATCCAATAAGCATTTATACATATTTACAGGATATACTGGACACGGCTCTTTTTTTTTTGCTTAATATTCTGAATATTCAACGAGCGGCTCGTTCTTATGCATTACAGAAGGCAGAAAGGCTAATTTGGAATCAATGCTGTAAATATTTGCAGAGAATGAAGGATAAAAATCACAGCAGAAAGAAATCGTGCTGTGTGCCAGGGTGGGAAAGAATGGCCCAGGAACATACTGGTTCAAAGAACCGTGGAATATCCTGAGTAAGAAGGGACCCACAAGGATATTCCAGTCTGAGTCCTGACCAGAGCCAGCCTGGATCTGGTGCAGGGCCCATTTCAGGAGGGTGCTGGGTTGCACCCTGGGATGCAAAGCACCACATCCTGCAGTGACAGGGCTGCTTTACACCCCTGGTAAATCCAACACCCAATTCTTCACCAGCATTTATTCCAAATGCCTGACAAAACAAGGCATTAATGAGTTAATGCACTTCTGCACTGAGTGCAGTGCTGTCCAGAGCAGACTCTAAGCAGGTATTTTCTTTCTGTTGCAGCTTCCATGGGAACACCCATAGTTCCTCAAGGTCCCACTCCCATAAAACACCTTTTGCAGGTAATTTGGTGTCAGTGTAAAAACACACTTAAAGGAGTTGCTGAGTTCAGGCAGATCAGCCTTGGATCTGCTCCACATTATCCCCAAAACTGACAGTTTGGCCCATTTTCCATCTTTTTTTCTGCAACAGCTGCCAGGACAAATGGCCATCAGGCAGGAGGACTCCTGCCCAGGCTGGCATGAACGGGGGACACCCACTGAAACCTCTCTGCTCCACAGACTCAAGGTAGAGGCAGAGCTGTCACAGTGATTGAGATTTCTGCAGTGCCTGATCAAGCTGCAAGCTCTTCCTATTTTTTTTTTTTTTTTAATAATTCCAATGGTGCTTTTTGCCAATGTCTATTTCTAGGTCTAATTCATTACAAACCCCACCCTGTGCCACTGAGGGTGTCAGCCATTTTTGCATTTAATTGCCTATTCCAATCATTAATGTGTGCCCATGTTCTTATGGAGGCTGTTAAAAGGTAAACTCTTAAATTTCCCAGGCTCTCGTAATAACACAGAAAATACAGTTTTTCACACCGGCTAGACTGGTGCCACAATTACACATTGACTGGCTTGGCTTTAACATTATATCCCTTCTTGGTATTTGAAATATTCAGTTTAAAAAAATGTAAATAAATAAAAAATCTAGTCCCACCAGGAAACAGAAAGTCCCAGAGCCTCTGGGACTCCTTACAAAGAACTCCCTTAAAATCCTTCCATGAAAAAAGTAAAAAGAAAGAAAATAAAGGAAACTCGGCTAATAATACTTTTGCACATAAATAATGTAGATTATAACTGGCCTTTGGAGAAGCCTGAGTGTAACAGAGGTCCTTTTGTAAGGCTGAGCACTGATTACATGCTGCTGAGCCCTTTCATGATGATAGCTTTGCAAAATAAAGCATCTCAAGCACACTTAAAATTAATGAGCCAGGCTGCCTCCTCCTGGGCTTCACCATCCCAGAAGATGTGTCTTGAGCTGGATGTAACCCTGGCAGGTGTCATGGAAAAGGACCGTGGGCCTTTCCCGGTGCCATTTCCAGGCTGCACGAGCTCAGGTCCCTGCTGATGTTCGCCTCTGCCCTTGTACAATAATGAAGGGATTAACAGCGTGTCTACCTGCAAGGGCAGGAGACGGGATTTGGTGACCCCCGAGGCTGCCCCTGGTCCTATTCCTTAATGAAGCAGTGAGATAAGCCCTAATGCATACATGTCTTTGGGAGAGGAGATTGCTATTGAAGCCTCTTGGAAGGGCTTTAATCCCAGAGGTGACTCTGCCGGGGCTGTGAGCAGCCCAGACAGCAAAGATCCCCCTTCCAAAATAACCAGTATGCCCCTGTCCTCCCTCCCCTCTAGCTTACATATGCAAAAATAACCATTTTTTTCCCCAGTTCCCAATGGGAAGATGTGGCTGCAAAGTGGCACCAAGATCTCAGCCTTGGTGGGCGCTGCAGTCGGGAGAAAAGACGACCCGTGCAAACTTTTTCAGTTGCAACATCCAATTTCATTACCCAGTTTTGGAGGTGCTGGGCACTCCACAGTCTCTTGTGTGAGATAAATAGACCCAGATTAGTTTAGGAAGTCTGCACCTGGATCCTCTCCTAAAAGGAGCTGTTTTCCTGGCCTTCAAACCTACGATGCTCAGCTTTAGGTACCACTTGGACAGATCTTGGTCTGCTTGGCTGTCTTTGTCACTCTACAACAAGGTGACAAAGAGCTTGCCTGTTTTAAACACGTAAAAATTCCAAGAATACCAAGTTTCCTAACACAAATGGGAAGCAGAATGCCTAAATCAGAAGTTGGGGGCTGAAAGGCACCCAAGAGCCCAGGCTTGAGGGCTTGGCTTTTAGCTGAATTTGGAAAGGGAAAAACCTGAAAATTCTCATGTCCTTTCAAAGCAAGAAATCCTTGGCAGAAATCATCAAAGTTTTCAGGCAGAGGGAGATCAGACACTTAGATGTGTGTTGGATTGATAGGTTATTGCTGTGAAGAAACTCCAAACTTAAATCTGAAAATAGCTCCCTTGTAAATGCAAGCACAAACCTTAAAATTAAGCACAATATTGCTTTGCTGCCATGAAAGAGCTCTATTTTCTGACAGTCAACATCCCAAATTAAACAGCTTCCATGTGTGTCAATACATGGCATTGGTTTCATTATTTGCAGTCCCCCAGTGATAATTTCTAGTCCCCTTTAGTAAATGTCATTACAGTTCCAGGCAGACATCTGCACCACGGGCAAATTGACTGATAAATGCTCCTTGCTGGAAAAATTATTCGGGAGGGATGGGAGATTCCTGATGCCATGGCCAGATTTATGAGGGCAGGAAGTGTGGGCAGCCTCTCCCAGAGCTGCATCCTCTGTGCCAGTGGGGAGAGACCACTGCGTGTGCACAGAGTGCTGGGTGAAAATGAGCTGGTGTGTAAAACAACCTGCTCCAAAGGCACCAGAAGGGAGAGGATCTGGATTTTCCTGTCCCAGTTCTCCTCCTGCTCCTCTGGATTTTCTACCACTCTTGTCCAAGTGGTTTTCAGGTCCCTTTCTCACTGTCCACAGATTGCTTAGCTCTAGACATAACTCTTCATTTTCTGTTCCTCACCAAAGTGAAGGTTATCAGCAGATAACTGGAAATTGCAGGTGAGTTGTACCCAGCGTGATGCAGCTGTGAACACTGTCTTGATCCCAAATGGATCCTCTTGAGGTAACCAAAGGTCTCACCCACAGCTTGTGGCTCTTCTAGTGGGTCCCAGGACAGGACCTGCAGCTCTGGTGAACACCAGAAACTAGACCCAGAATGTGCACAGAGGAATATGCTGGATTCACCCGTCTCAAAAATGTCATGTCCCTTTTTTCTGCCTATCCTCTGGCTAATGATTTTATTCTTATACAGCATTGTGTAATATCTCCTGAATAAAAGGTGCTGAACAGGAGGGAAGAAGCTTATAATTTTGGTCCAGGACAGCTGGCAAGGCTTTCTCCTTATATTACAAACTCATATTGTGTTAAGCAAACCCTCACTTGGGCCTCCTTTCCCTTCAAACTGTCCCACACTCAGTAAATCTACCTGGACAGTGAGCAAGAAGGACAATTTAGCTCATTCCCCAAAAGAAAAACCTTGATTAAAAAATCCTACTTGCCAAGTTGATTGGAGTTGCTAACTGATCAGCAGAGCCACTGTTAACCGGGTACTTGGCAGCGGCAGCAGACCATTCCTGACTCGTGCTGTCGCTGCCACATGGGAAAAGACACAAGGAAAACAGTGGGGCTGACTCGGTCCCCACTCCCTGCACTGGCCCAGGACTGATTCCAAATTCCACTTGCATAACTAACAGCTAAAGCAGGCCCAACATTTTCTGTAGCAAAACTGTCTTTGTGTTGAAAAATTACCCGCTAAACTCTGCTTTCCAGTAAATGCCAGACTCCTTTTCGCTCACCCCACCGCTACAGCTTTTCTTAGTTTATTATTTATGTCTCCTTTCACAATTTCCCACCTGCACCATCTCTATCAATGTGCATGAAATAAAAATCAATAGCAGCTGGTTGAACAGCACAGCAGCAGCTCTGGGGTTAGATCCCAGCCAGGAACCAGTGGATCATCCTGCTGAGAAAACAGGATAATTTTGTACGTGCACAGTGGTTAATTCCTCTGCAGACCAGGACATTCTGGGGGTTTGATGTGTGGGAAGCAGGGAGCAATTGACCTTTAGGGATATGAGGAGCTGGTCACACACCTGGAAGACTGCAAGGAGCAACATATCTGGCTGGTCCTGACTGTCCCTTATCCCTGATGCACCTCTCTTCCCAGCAAAGATCTGTTTTTCCAAACTGCCATCAACAGGGACTTCCGCAGACAAAATACAATACAGGTGTTTCACTGTCCCCCTTACAAGTTCTTCCTCAGCTCTAGCACTTTGATTCAGCCAATGTTGGATCCTATGGATCAGTTCCCTATGGCTTGGGGAGACTGGGTCTTGAGGTACATGGCTAAGCCTGCATGAAATTCCAATTCAACTTTACAGAAGTATTTATGCTGTCACGTGGTTCAAAAAAAATTTATATCCCACCCAGAATGAGTGATCCTAAGTCTTTGAAAGCAATGGCAATTGGAGGTGTATGTCTTGCAAAGAGTGCAAAGAGCAGAGGATAAATTTGGCTACTATTCCTAGCAGAGAAACTGGAGCAGGTTTTTGGTACCTCTGGTGTCTCCAATGCAGCATCCAACTCAGTCAGCAACATCCTGTTTCAATAGGACAAGAGGTAATAGTTTTAAACTAAAAGAGGGTCAGTTTAGATTAGATGTAAGGAAGAAGTTCTTTTTACTCTGAGGGTGGTGAGGCACAAGTTGTTCAGAGAAGATGTGGATTCCTGGAAGTATTCAAGGCCAGGCTGGAAGGAGCTCTGAACAACGTGGTTCAGTGGAAGGAGAATGGGAACTAGATGGTCTTTAAGATCCCTTCCAGCACAAAATGTCATAGGATTCTGTGAACAGTCCCAAGAGACCCCCAAATGACTCAGGAGCCACAGTCAATGCTGAGCAGGAGGATACATTAATCACATTAATCACAGCATGGTAGCCATGAGGCCATGGGACCACTAAAGAAGCCCACGCCACAACAGGTTCTCTTTTAAGCTACACTTTTCCCCTTTCCCACCAGTTTCATCTCCCTGTGTGCTGTTGTGCCTCGTTCCCTGTGGCACCAGCCTTGTTTTCATCAGGAACGAGCACAGCCCAGCTCACCTCCCATATCAGTGGCATTTATTGCTAAGCACCTCGGGTTGCTCTGGGAGCACCGTGGAAGTAATGTGAGTTCTGGTGGCTGCCAGGTTTTCCCCATGTCCTCACCGTGAGAGCTCGGCCCCAGGAGACGGCAGCTTGCTGTGTTTGATGGTGCAAATGGACTGGAGGGCACCAAACCTGGGCAGGCACCAGTGAAACAGGCATAGAGGTGGAAGGAAGGGGAGTGTGAGTGGCTGGAAGTGCCCCATCCCCAGCTCCTCCTGTCCCCATGAGCCTTTACAGCAGCCCAGAGGCACTGGGAGCTCCATGGGACCACACACAGGCCCCGACCAAAGCCTACTGTGGAGAAATGAAGGGCAAAATGGAGAAAGGAAAGAAGACCTGAGATTGAATGAAATCATGTCTGAATTCAAGTAATTCCTCTATAACAGAGAGGATTATTTATAGTCAAGGTAGCTCATGGCTCCTAAACTGCATCCTTCCCTCTGAAGGTGGTTGCACACGTGCTGTGTTGATTCTTTGAATCGATGATCTCAGAAATCTTTTGCAACCTTAATGATTCTATGTACCCTGCCTCCTGTGTATGGAGTTCTTTGCATATCTCACTCTGAGTTTTAGGGCTGGAAAGAAGTGGGGCAGCTTCAGGATTCTCTGCCAAGTCCTACCTCCAGGCCAGGAACCAAAGCTGTGGGTGTTGGGCCTGGGAGGGTTCCTGTGCAAATGCAAGAGCTCTGCAAACAAAGGGAAAAACTTCCCTCATTACCAAAGAGAAGCACTGGGATGCAGCTGGGCCCAAGCAAGAGAGACATAGCCCACAGACACCTGATGCTGAGGGCACATCCTTCCCCTAGTAGGTATTTAGGGCACTGGTAATTGGTATACCAGACCTTTTCCTCCTCCTCCTCACACTTACTGGCAGTGGAACACAGGAGGGCCTGGACAAAACCTCAAATTCAAGCAGGATGTATTGGCCTGAAAACCATTCACCAGGGTTTAAAGGCAATGGCTTGACAGGCTGTATTCCTGCTGGGGTAGAACCTCCCCAGGGAGAGGAAAAGAAACCAGCACCTCTGAAGAGGGCAAGGAAAGCATCCAGAAAGAGCTGTGCATGAGGTTTTCAGGAGATACATCCATCTGTGGAGGATTTCACCCCCGTGTGCTCCTGGTACTGAAGTGGGGGTACAAAGGACTCCTGGGATGACTGTCAAAGCAGCATCCCCTCTCTGCCTCTAACTCAGACCTAATCTTGCAACAGCAGGCTCCAGATTTTATAACTTGTAAGGCATAAGCATACCCACAAGAATTTTTAAAAAATAGTGTAAAAAGCCTCATGTCTTACAAGGCAAATGAATAGTACAGTTGCATAGTACATTACAACATAAAAGTTTCTCATTTTTCTGTACAACACACTCTGGCACTTTGCTGTTTCAACCTTTAAAATAAACCTGTGCTGTATTTGCAAGAATCCCTGTGCCGTCACAAGGGAGAGAAGAAAGGGAAGTCTTACAACAAAAATTCACAACTTCCACAGAAATCACACCTTCCTAAACACTAGAGCTTGGTGTGAGAGGCAGCTCTGCTGTTTGCAGCAGCAGAGATGGAAGCGGAAAATGCTGGAAACACGGCGTGGGTTCTGCTGTGCCATCTCCCAGCAGAGCACAGCCCAAGTCCAGCTGCACTCAGAGCTGCCAGGCCAGCAAAGCTCAGGAATTACCCCAGGGCTTTCCAGGAGCCCTGGGAGTCCCTGCTGAGGTTTTGCCTTTGAGGGAAAAGCCATCCTTTCCAGTGGCAGCACCTGGCTGAGGCCTTGGTGTTCCCAACCCCCCAAACCACGTATCTGAAGTGGGAGTCCTGCCTCCTCAGCAGTCCCCAGCAGCAAATGGCACCAACCTGGCCACCATTTCTTGTCCCTGTCCCTGGGAGAATGGGGCAGAGCCCTACAGCTCTCTGAAAGGAGGTGGTAGCCAGGTGGGGGTTGGTCTCTTCTCCCAAGTAACAAGGGACAGGCCAAGAGGAAAGTGTCAAGTTGTGTCAGGGGAGGTTACATTAAAANGTCAAGTTATGTCAGGGAGGTTTACATTGGATATTGGGAAAAATTTCTTAATGGAAACGGTGGTCAGGCATTGGAACAGGTTACCCACGAAAGTGGTGGAATCACCATCCCTGGATGTCCTCAAAAGACATGTAGATGTGGTACTTGGGGACATGGTTTAGTTGTGGACCTGGCAGTGCTGGGTTAATGGTTGGACTCCATGATTTTAAAGATCTTTTCCAACCTCAATGATTCTATAATTCTATGAAATGTGAAAAAGGAGCTTTGGCTTCAGGGCCAACAGGACCAGGATTTCATCTCTCCAAGGACATAATTCTGTTTAAGTTCTGAACTCTGAGCTAAAGCAGCCCCAGCAGAGATTCGTGGCCTGTGCTGGTGTGGGGGCAGGTTTGTGTGCAGACTCCAGCCAGTCTGCAGAACAACTCTTTGGACAAACAGCTCATTACTAGCAGGTACTTTGTCTCAAACTTCCACTTTGCTGTGCTCTCTTGGCCTCCTCACTGTTCTAAGGCCAGGCCTTTTGACATCTTCTTTGCCCAGCAGAAACCCTGTGTTTTAACAAGCCAGAGAAAGCATCCTTCTTCTTCTCCCTTTTATCCTACAAATGGAGGATGTGCAAGCTGGTGGGACCAGATACCAGCGCTGGTGGGACCAGATACCAGCACTGCTGGGACCCGTGGTCTGTCTCCATCCTGTGTCAATATTTCTGACTGGTGTACCCACTGGACACCCAAAATACGGGACCAAGCATGGGCTAGCAGTCCTGGCTGGAGCTGAGCTTTACCTTAGTTGTTAAGCTGCTTATAGAAACACAGGAAAAACCCACTGTAAGACCAGGAATCCTCAAGGATCTGCTTCTTCAGCTCAGTCTGCTCCTGGAATTATGTCAAGCTACCCACAGCAAGTGGAGAGGAGACTGCAGCACCCCTTAACCCATGGACATATTTATATGAATGTTTCCTTGTCCCTCTGCTCACCAGTTGGCTATTGTGGGTTTTGCAAAAATGACTTAAGCTGCAAAGAACCGTGTCCTCAACAGCTTTAACCTTTTCCATGCCAGCTGCCCAGAGCACAAAGTGCAGCCTGCACCCTGCATCCAGCAGGAGAAGGAGGTGTTAAACCAGCATGTGACGGACACTAGTGCTGTCAATAAGCTCTCAGCCCCACTGATGATGAGAGGAGGAAGAAAACATACACTGAGGATAAAACCTGACTTGTCAGGACAATTTTGTCAAGCCTTGAGGTGGGGATTTACTGGCTGGGTTGTACAAGCTGGATTGAAGCTTGAAACAGCTTTCCCTTGATGGCTTTGGTTTTTCTGGCTTCAGCCCCAGTTCCTGAGCTCCCAGTGTGTTTCCACCTCCTCCAGACCTGGGGTAAGGTATACAGGAGAAGTTCTTACTCCACTACATCACCCCAAATGTTTATGCCTGGAGAAAACTCAAGAGCACCTCCCTGACTCTCAGGCAGTGGAAGCCAATGTCGAGAGCAGGTCATGCTCAGCCACGGATCAGAAGAGTCCTGGGAAGGCAGCAGAGTGGACAACAGTTAGGTGGGGACATAGCAGGGACCTTGCACAGCTGGTAAAGAAATTATAAATCAGGAAAATAAATATAAATCACGCATGAATGCAGACCCTGCTGCCAATAATTCCCACTCTTGGCTCAATTACCACTGCTCTTCTTGCAGCTGCACACATGCAGTCATTACTGAGCATTTTGGCTAAACTTATTTTGTCTTCTTTTAATGTCTGCCAGCTGAATCAAAGGTCTCCATGCAAGTAGTGTGCACCATGACACAATCCATGACACTTGCCTGGGGAGCTCTGAATCCCATAAAGCAATAAATTGATTACAGCATGGAAAACATACAAAATCCTCATCTTTCCTCTCTGGAAAAGAGACACAAGTGTGGTCCTCATGAAAAGCTACATCTCACCCTTTCAGAGGAAAAGCACCACCCCTGAGCAGGAATGAAGTGAGTTACTGCTAATGTGATGAGCTGAGGTCATAAATAAAAGCTGCCTTCCCTCTAGGATAATTTCCTGGCAGCGGTCTCTGAGCACACACCTTACTCCTACTTTCCTGATGCGAGATGTGCCATGCACAAGGCCACAGGCTTCCATGGTTCTAATCCCACACCTCAGATGCAGCATGTCGGGGGAAAGGGAGGAAGGGAGGGCACAACAAGGGCTGTTTTATGCCCTCAAAGTCCAAATGTGGAAGGCTGTAGCACAACACACCAACACAGCCATAGTCATCAGAACACAGATCAGCTTAACGCAAGAGGAGATGGCTGTGGAAGAGTCTAAGCTCAGGGAAGCAGTTACTGATATTTCTCCAGCTTCCAGCCCTTTTCAGCACAAGGTTTTCCCAAAACAGATGTGGTTTCTGTGCATCTCTCTTGCGTGAACTTCTTTAGTGTTTGCTGGAGCCCTCATCAATTTTTTAGTACCTGTATCCACAGCTGATCAAGGCACTGTGGTTGTCCCACAAGCACCAGCCTTACAAGGGAAGGTGTACCTCCTTTTGTGTGTGCTGAGTTTCTTCTCGCTTCCTCCTGGTCTTTGTGGTAGAAAAAAAAAGAGTGACAATCCAGTTGCAGTCCTTCCTGGCAGTGTCAGTATGTTTTCAACATTTAAGGGGCAGCCTGCATGGCACGCACAGCACTGGTGAGGTTTATGGTTCAAGCTCTTCCTTTTCCCAATAAGTTTCCCAAAGTAGGTGTCTCAAGATGCCCATCTAACAAAGCTAGAAGACATAATTGTCCTGACACTGATAAACACATTTGTAACCCTAATCCTAATTGCTCTGTGACCTCTGCGATATTTATGTCATGGGAAGGCTTGCTGGTTTAGAGTTCCCTCGGGTAGAACCATGCCAAACTTCTGGTGAATTACTGTCAGCTCATGTTAAGGCTTTCCCAATGGAACTTGTCCATTGCCAGCAATAAATCTCAAATAATGGAAGAATTCAGTCAAAGTCTTGGTGTATCTACCCCTGAGAAACCATTTCAAACAAAAACCTCCAGAATTGCCCAGGCAGGTTTGACACAAACTTTGGCCTTGACATTCAGATTTCATGAATAGCTGGTGACTGGCTAGAGGACATGAGGTTTTAGACACATGAAACCCCTCCAGGTTGCAAATCATTAAACCCAGAGCAAAATGAGTCCCTGCAGAAAGCTGCAGCACTCACTGTGTGATGAGTGACCCTCCATCACTTTTTCCACACAAGCTGGCATGAGCAGCAGGACACCCCAGAAGTGAGACTCTGACCTCACATGTGCTTGGCTCTGTAATGCTGTATGTGCAGAAAACAAGGAGTGATGAAGGAAAAAGTCAGTCCAGGAAGCTTTGTATACACATCAGGAATCTTATATAAATAACCAGCTCTTTTTTTTTTCCCCAAGAGTCAGCTGCTGGAAACTGCAAGAGCATGCCAGAGAAATGTCTGGGCATGGAAGTGTTCCAGGCCAGGTTGGATGGGGCTTGGAGCAACCTGATCTAATGGAAGGTGTCCCTGTCCAGGGTAGGGGGGTTGGAAAGAGAGAGTCCTGAAAATCCCTTTCCACCCAAACCATTCCATGATTCTGTGATTCTGTGAAAGTCTGTCTTTCTAATTCAGACCTGGTCCTAAGCAGAAGTTTGGGGCACTCTAAGTGGTCAGAGGATGCACTGTTCTCATGCTGCAATCACAAACCCTGCTTAGCAGAATTATCTTTACTCCCAGAGAGGAATGCACACTTGGTCTGCTCTTTTCTGACAAAATTCAGCTGTAAAAGCAAGATGTTCTTGGAACCTTGACTGTAAAAGTGTTCTGGAAAGTGAACTAACTAGGAGAACAAAGGATGACCCTACAAAAGCACTGAGATTTAAATATTACAGGACGATTACACAACCCTATAAGCTCCCAGTGAATAAAACAGTGTTACTTCTTAGGAGAGATCTGAACCCACAGTCTTACACTGGAATTGTCCCAGCCACAACAGCAAAGATTTAAAATGTAAATTAATGCATCTATCAAGCTTATCCAGCATTATCTTGATTAATGATAAGCATGTTTGAGAAGACTTTTATACCTAAAAGTTTAAACCAACTCTTGTAAGAGAGCAGGAGGGAATCAAACACCAGAAGAGCACATCTGTAGGGGACACTGAGATGGTCCTGCAAGGATGTCCATGCTAAGTGTTCACAGGTGTGCAGATCTCTTCAGTGTCCTTGTTGCATTCATTTTGTCTTGCATTGGTTTGTTGGGAGGGAATTTGTTTCTTCTTAGCTCTTTGCCTCCTTTTAAAATGGCACATTTCATCTCTGTGTCTTCCGTAGTCCGCAGGGACTCTCACTGGCCAATATCCAAGTTACCTGGTGTCCTCCCTGTATCCTCTGCCTTCTCCTCCATTTCCCAAGACTACAGACAGCTTGTTGCAAGGAAATCCTATTCTTCCTGCTCCTTCGGAGAGCAGCTAGTCTCAAGGTCACTTTTGTATATAAATTGCAGATACCATATTAGCACCATTATTCAGGCATTCAGAACCAAGTCTAAACAGGAGAGCTCATCAATTCAGCTGTCTCACGGCTAGACCTTCACCATTATGCATGGCTTCCTTTCCTTACTGATTACAGTATAGCAGATTCATTATTATTACTTTTAATTTGGTTATATACAACTTCATGGTGTCTTTTAATTGCCTTTTCTTTTTCCAGTTGAGCCACTAAGGGATGTAAGCAAATTATATGGCTTAACAATTCTGCCTGCTGCAGACAGACTTGTGTGGCCAACACACCAAAGACACTGTGAAAACATTACCTTGTACTGGAAGTGTAAACTCAATAAACCCCCAGGAGAGCAATAAAAATGCAGTAGCCAGCAGATTTAACAAGGACATGCTCAGTGCACAGTGTAATCTTATTATGTGCTTAATGCCCAGTGGAATTACAGGAATTTGATTTAGCAACATCAGATTTCAGTTTCTCAAATTATACTCACTGCTTATAAATTAAGACTGCGATTTGGGATAATTGCTTTTCATTTGCATTGGCAAAGCCCATATATTATATTTATTCTCACTACACTGTTTATATGTTTGAAGTGTCACAGAGCATTGCCTTTGGGACTTAAACTGGGGTGATGGAGAGCTTTCCTTTGCATCAATGACACTCATGTTACTTCCCCATTAAATCCGGATAAATGTTCTACCCTGGTGATCTTTATATGCTTGAAAGGTCTATTTTATGGTTTCCCAAACCTGACTGAGCAGAGTGAAAGATGAGTGAGTTCTGGTGAAGGACTCTGTCTTCCTCTCCATCAATCTGAGCTGTGACATATTCATTGGAAAGCCACTGACCTGCAGATGTGCAGGGAAGGAATAAGCACAATAGTGTCCTCCCAACCATACCAACACCATGCTCAGGAGTGTTTTCTCTTCACATGACCATTTTTTGGGCTCTGCCACTGCAGGGTGTGAATGAAATGGGGAGAATGAGGCAGTGAGTGATTAATTACCTCTGGGGAGGGAGCGGTGATGTCAGCAGGGCCACCAGAGGACTGGCAGGCAATACTTGCAGGGCCAGGAAGTGTATCAGTGAATGGCTATTGAACTGCAGGAGCACACTATAAGCACTTGAACTCTGGAACAGATAATTTCATCTCGAGAGAAATGAATGAAATAATTAAATATAATGGAATGAGCAAAGGGCACAGGAACAACTCTGGAAGAAGACAGGAAATACCTTTTCTGCTGATTTTGGCTTCCATGTCTAAGACATCTGTAAAATCTTAAACAACCATCTCTGTGCAAACTACAGTGTACAGTAGAATGACTTGATTTACTGAAGATTGTTCCAACTGGCTCCCAAAGCTCCAGGTTATCGGCATATCCTGGTCTGGAAAACCTCTACTGCTCCAAAGTCATTAGAAGATTATAATGAGTTGATTAAAAAGTTAACAAGGCAACGATTCAATTAAGCCTTGTACCACTGGGCAACAAATGTTGCTGCAATTCGTAAACACATCTACAAATTGCTGACACAATGCGCATCTCTTTGCTTTCTGCACGTGAATCCAATGGCTGTCACCCAAGGATGAGGGGAGTAAAGTGTCATTGAAACATTTTGAGATGGCCATGGATATTTGGTGTGAAACATAAATATCATCCTTGTTTTGATGAAGTAGAACTAATCCATCAAGCCCTTTAGCCTGAGATCAGGCTTAGGTGGCAGATAAGCTGTAGATAACTCACAGACAGCTACAGAATTTTTCCTAACTCCAGACTTATTTGGAAATTTAAGTTACTCCTTAACAATATTGTGTAAAATGACAACAAAATCCTCTAACATTTTCCTAGGCTTCAACTCATATTTGCTAAAGGAACAAAAACATTTGAACACTATCCCAGTAGCTGCTGGAGCAAGGCTGCAGCCCAGGGCTTTCCTGGATTCTAGGGAGCTTTTCCCCAGGGTGAATAAGAGACTAGGACACCATTTCTGCAGCCCTGAGATCCTCCATGGGCACTGCAGGATGCCTGTGCTGGTGGTTAGCACTGGCCCAGTGCCATCACATGGTCCATGCTGGGATCAGCCCATGCCACCTCTCCACCTCGGAGAATGCACAGAGGCAATATCTCTGTCTTCACGGTCACCAAAATGGTTCCCCTTGGCAGAGCAGAGCCACAGCATCTCCCGAAAGCCCTGGAGAACCCAACCTGGTATTCGGAGAAATGCTGCATCGAAGCTGGTCTTTAAAACTCAGAAGGGTTCACCCAAGATCAGCAAGAGAGACAGAAAGCCAAAATGTCACATTTACCCCAGCGCTCCCGGCAGCTGAAAGCAGGGAGACCCGTTATGGCTCTTTTTTTCATTTCTCCAGCTCTGGCTCCCAGAAGGATTGTGTTCAGAGCTGTTTCTGGCAGCGGGTTGCATGCACTTTTAATCTGCCCCATCTGCACTTGGGGAGGTGCCGTTCAGCCGCCTTTTCCAACATCGCGCCTGGCAGATTTATGCGTGTCGGCTCTGCGCTGCCGTGCTGCACTGTGCTGTTAACCTTCATTAAGATGTTTTAATAATTGAATAAATGATGTGCCAGACATGCAGTTTAACCTCAGAGTGTAACGAAACAGAGGACACGATATTAACTGCAGCCCTGGAACAAATATCACCATAAATACCACTAAGTAAGTATCACACAAAAACACCTGCCCTTGACATTAAAAAACATGCTCAGCCACACCGAGAGGGGAATACAATACATGATACATTACATCTTATCTGCATCTCAGTGCCATTAAATGAGCATGGTTAATGCTTTAATAATCTGCCAGGGAACACTGTGGGCTCTGCATCTGAGCTAACCCATAAAAGAGGAAACTCTCTCATCTGTTGCCTCGAGCAAGATGAAATACCATGGGCCTCCCTTGGCGAAGAGGGGGCTTTCTTGTGCAGTGACATAGAGAGGGTTCGGGGGAGTTCTGTCATCAGCGATACTTCAAAGAGTGACATCGAATTAGGGCAGGAGGACAAACTCACAGAGATGCTTATTTGTCCCCATGGAGGGAGGATAAGGGATCCTGTGGGAAGTGAGGATGTGTTGGGGAAGCGTGTAAGAAATGAGGGGTGGACAAAATGCCTTTCCCAGGGTCTTGCACTGTAGATCTGTCTGCTGCTGAGCAGGTGGCCACCTCCCAAATCCTTGTTTGCACCTGATGGCCATCTCCCAAATCCCTGTTTGTACCTAATGACCACAGGTGGTTCTATCACCCATAAATGTGTCTATCTACTGTAAACCCTTTTAAAATCTTTGCCTTCTACAGTTACAGGATGCAGGATGATCTCTTTCTGATCCACCCTGTAAAGAAATACTTCCTTGAGGTTTTGCACCCTCGTAACATCCTCCTGGACACTGATGGGCTTTAAGGAGGTTGTTGCCTAGCTGTACTCCACACCCTGCGTGACTTCACAGATCTCCATCACACTCCTTTCCCAAGATTTCCCTGTGTGCCAGTTTCTGACAGATCTTATCCTGTGAATCAGTGAGACTGGATCCACCAAAAGCATTCAGAGCCTCCTTGCTTTGCCAGCTCCAAACCTAGGGAAGGCTGGGCAAAAGACACTTTGGGACAGGGTGGTTTTCTCTGGATGTACACGGTGACCAGCAGGACAAGGACGTTCAGCTTGCCAGAACTCACAAGCCAGGTTGGAGATTAATTTTCCAGCTTTTAATTTATCCATCTCACCCAGGAGTTCACTGTTTTCTCGTCTTTAAATAAATATTTTTTCCTTGTGCTTATAATTTTTTGGGTAGTAATAAAACAGCTTCAAAGATCAAAAGCTCTTGGGGGGTCTTTCGGCACCTTCAAGGAATTAAAAAAAATGAGCAGGGTTAGAGGGGGCAGCCCTGCTTCCAAGCAGACTTGCAGGCACACATGTTCCCAAGTGATGCTTTCATTTTCAAAGGAAGCAAGGAAACCGACTTGAAAGTCAGTAATTTTCTAATTTTCTTCCATGGGATAAAAAAACTCTAATGAAGAGTTTTTGTTGGAAGGTTTGGGAAGGCAAAATCCGGAGCCAAAGTGCAGGTATGATGCTTTTCTCATTTGCATTTGCACCTGCTAGCAATCAAACTGGAATTTGCTGGGATCTAACACTTCCTGATCCCAGTCATTTTACTGTATAAGGAATTCCAGATGTGGGAATTTCCAAGTAAATTTTAAACCAAATTTCTAATTTCTAACTGAAATGACCCTTTATCTGGGCCCATTTCTGGGAACCATTTCTGTTTATTTGCCCATTGCTACAGCTACTGGTCCTGTGACAGAAATCAGCAAAATTCTGCAGAAACCAGTTGCAAGACTGAGCTGTAGTAAAAAAAAAAAAAAGAAAACAAATCAGTGTCCCTTTGGGAAAAAGTGCTGGTGCCATTGAAATCCACATCAAAACTTCCAGTGAGTTTAATAAGGGCATGATTAGGCCCCATGCCTAGTTCTGCTGGCAAAGGAGAATTATCAGTAAAATGCTAAGGAGCCTCAATGGAGCCTGATTTCAGCAAGGAATGAATATGCAAGGCTCCCCATTCTCGCTCTAATTTTGGGTACTGCAACATGTGATCCAAACTGGGAAGGAGAAATCTTCAAGTACAAAAGTCATTACACTCCATGTTTAGAGAGTAGCTGGCCTGTCTGAGGCAGAGATTTCAATCAAGCTGTGCTTACCCAAAGGAGTTTTCTTCATATTACAAGCCCCAGCAGATTTTCTGCTGGGACAGAATCACTTTCTGCATAGTTTTTGGGCTACGTGGAAAGTCACACCCCACACTGGTTTTTCTGTCACCAGCACACAGAACAGCCAGTCCCAGTTCAGCTTTGGCTCCTATAGAATTCATTTTAGTGTGCTTAGGCTGAATTTTATCCCCTTCCACAGCATTCCTTCATCTCCTTATTCATCCTTTCAGAACCTGGCCCCACACTGTCCAGGCTTTCCTCTGTGTCCAGGGAAGGGACAGGCAAGCTGGGCACAGGTGGCATCCCTGGTGGGCCCTGAGGGATGCTGCAGGAGGTGAAACATGTGTTGCAGGATGTTAGAAGATGGAAGAGAGCTGCTGCTCCCAGCCACATCTCCTGGAAAGAGTCAGAGACCCGCTCAGGCAGGAGAGCAGCCCCTGTTTGTCTCTCAGAGGGTCTCCAGCACCACGGTGGGGTGAAATAGAGAAAACAAACCACTCATTCAACCTGTCTGCAGGGGAGTCGAATGTGAAATTTAGATTAAACAAATCATGTAATGAAACATCCTAGATTCCCATTAGCTGAAATCATAGCTGCAATCAGGAAGGATGAAGAACAGGGTCACATTTCCCCTTCTGGCACTGTCCCTCTCTCACACCCACCCTCATGCACCACACACACTCACATATGCACAAACACACAATCTTTCTCCTCCTGCCATGCTCCCCTGTGCATTTATGGGGGGCTGTGCTTTCCAAGTGGTGACCCACCACACCACAGCAGTGCCAGGGCCAATGACAAAGAACAGTCCAGTTACCTTGGGACTACCAGGGCTTTTAAAAATGATCCACAACTGAGCATTTTATAACAGATTTAAAAGTTAAAATCCAGGTGAGAACAAGTCCTTCACATTGGCAGCCATTTCTGCAAGCCACTGACCCCCCTGAGCATCCCCACCACCTCTTACAAGCCCCAGCTGCACCCCTTTCATCCCATTCCTCTGTTGGACCAGAATTCACCTTCCAAAAAGCCTCTCCAAAAAGCTCTGCATGTCTGAGCCTAATTGTTTTATGAGAGCAAAGCTTGAATTACACTTTTAAAGCAAAGAAGACTCAGCAGAAGAAAGGTTAAAGCATAGGGGGCTGCAGACCTCCCTCCCCATCAATGTCCTGGTGGTGCCAGAAGCTCCCCATGGTCGCAGCCTTGCAGGATGTCCCAGATCCCGCTGTGCCTCGCTCCACCTGGACAGCAAAGAGCCGCCCACACCGTGCTGGGAACAAGCTGAATTAAACAAACACCATCTGCCACCGCTGCTGTCAACCAGAAAATGCTCACCACACTGCAAACACTGATGGAGCCGCGAAACGTCAGGAGGGTCAGCGAGACGACGCCGTGTTCACGAGCTCTAATCTCATTGCGTCTACGCCAGGTGGCTGAAAAGCTTTTATTGGGGTGGGAGACCTGCAATTCTCCATAAATGAGTCTTTCAAGAGCGGCAGATTTTCAGTATTTTAACTTCTAGCCCTGCAGTTCCTGGTGAAGGTCATTGGCTTTATGCCACAGTGGTTTTAGGGAGAAAATCTGAGTGAAGCTTATTTAGTCAAATCTCTGAATGAGCTGGGGACCAAAACAGCTTATTTAGCCATGGCAAAAATTAGTAAAAATGTACACTTAAACAAAGGAATGGAAAGGTTAAAATGACAACCTCATCTGTCATTCCTAACTTCCAAGCATTTGGAGAAACTGCAACCCCTGTCTTGCTCAAATACAGCAGGTGCAGGACTTAGATGGATGAGGTGAGACTGCAAGAGCAGCTCAGGCATCAAGTAACCAACCAGCCCTTTTCTCCCCGAAGAAGAAAGGAACACATCCTCCAAAGGCAAAGGATTCCACACAATTCATCAATGAGCAGCAGCTTTTATTGATGGTTGTTTATCTGGAGCCAAAATTCCCAACCAGATTCCCAAGTCAGACTCAGATAACTCACACCTGCTGAAAAACAACAAAAAACCCACCTTTAAAATTATAGAATCATTAAGGTTGGAAAAGATCAGATCATTGAGTCCAACCATTAACCGACACCCCAGATTCATCACTAAACCATCACCAAACCAACCCAAGCACCACATCTACAGCTTTTATGAGCACATCCAGAGACAGTGATTCCCTCATTTCCTCAGGCATCAGTCCCAGTGCTTGGCCACCCTTCCAGTGAAGAAATGTAAAAATCCTGGAGAATCCCTTCATTTTACAGGATGGCAAACCCACAAAGACATGTTGCCAGTGTCAAAGTGCAAACATGACTGAAATTAGAAGGAACAAGTGTGTCCTGGTCACATGGATCCATGGTGGTGGGACCTTTGTAACTGTTCCTTGAGGTATTTCTGCTCACAGCCTCCTGCATGGTCACAGGTCTCCTTGCAAGACCTGGGAAGCACAAAATGTTCATTCCTTTCCCGCTGAGGCCACGCGTGGGGCATCTGGTGACAAACACCATCCCCTCTGCCCCTCTGGCTGCTGCTTCCATGGGTGTGAAGCACACTGGGTGGAGCACTTTGTTCAGCTTTCAGCCACATTTATGGCCCTTTTCCTGCTCACTTTAACGGACGCTTCGCCCAGCTGAGACGTGGTATTTGGCCTGCCGTGAGTTACACCTCTGCTGGTGTGGAAACAAAGCACTTAGCAGGACTGTCCTCCAGCTCAACTGGACTTTGCAGTGAAAACACCACAAACACAAACACACCCAAGTGCATAAACATCATTCCCCCTGCCTGCCTCTTTCCAGGATGCGAAAATCAGAGGGGGAGGCAAGACCTGGTGTGGAAAACAACTCCTTTTAATCATCCAATACTACATTTCCGAAAGCTTCGGTAGTGCTGTTCCACGTCAGTGACAGATCTGTTCATCTGGGGTTACAGGAAGGTTTGCAGGGTACAAGGACTCTTCTGCTTTCCAGCCAAAGAGCTACATCTAACAAAAACATTGCTGGTAAATCATGTGTTAGCAACTTATTCCTGATATAATCCAACCGAGTTTATTGTTGGCAGAACTAAGATTTCAACAAGGCACAATGTGATTTTATCAAAAGACCACACTGAAATAACTGCATGTAAAGTAACATTCATTATTCCTTTTTCCACAGCAGAAACTAAATAAACAGGCACACCGAGCAAGAAGAATAGAGATTCTTTTTCCCTGATTGCCTTCTGTGTCCCAGAGGCTGAGTTTTGCCTTTTGTTATGAATGAGTTGACTTTTCCCAGACTGTCAACTCGCAATCCTTTTTGATTTCACATTTTCCCTGAAAGCTCCCTGTGCAAAAGCTCTCCACCATTTCCTCAGGGAGCTCTTCCCAATATCAATATGCAAATGCTGAGATCACAAACCCCTTATTCAATCCACGTACTCCAGTAAAAACCATACGGAAGACAAGCATCCCTTGCATCCTGCATCTACGGTACCTGTCCTGCTACATCGGGGTTAGCCCCTTGTAGGAAGGGACTGTTTTGTTAATTGACCTGCTTATAATCTGCTGGGATAATCTTTTTCTTGCTAGGGAGCTGTATCTGACCTCTCTCCAGCAAATCCTACATTGCAGCTTGGTAGGAAAGGCCACATCTGGGTGCTTTTGTCACGTCACGAGAAGCATCATGTTACAAACATGATTTATTTAGTTCCAGATAACAAACAGACACCACATTGCTAATATCTCTAACAACATGTTCACCCTCCTGTAAACTACCAAGAAAACACTTGTAGATCATCGCTTCTGCATAAATCTCTTCATTTGGTAGCTCCATATAGCTTTCTCCTAAAAAGCCCCTGTGGCTCTTTAAAATGCTAATTAATCTGTAAATGGCTTTTTCTTTTTACATCAAACCACCACTTATACTTTCTTCTTATTCTCCTATAAATAGTAGAAGCTCCCAACAGGTAAATGGAAAAGCCTTCCTGGGTTTGTCACCTAAGAGGCAGATATGTCTCTCCCGTCCCTTCTCCAGGCTGTATCTTATACCCAGAGGTTGGACATGAGCTGGACACTGCTGCATGGCCAGGCAAGCCCCAGAAGGCTGAGGGAGCAGCCAGAGCCCTCAGGGAGCCTATTTCCACGTGGGTCAGGAGGGGTGTGAGCACAGCAATGTGACTGCTGCCATCCTGATGCGGTGCAGATGTCTGTAACAATTTGGGATGCTGATTGCTGTGACTCAGTGCGAGGTCTCCAGCCAGCTGATAGCATCACAGCACAAGGAGGGTAATCATTTCTGATTGCTACAAGGTACTGCAACAAAAGCGTCTCAGGGCTCCTGTTCCATTTTGGCACCTGCTCCACGCAGCATTACTCATCATCTACAGAGACCTCTTAGTCTATTAAGTGAGGAAGTGGAAGACTTAGTCTTTTCCAATCGCTGTACCACGAGTGCAGCTTGAGGAATGAGCACTCAGCTCAGCTCCCCTGTCCGTCCCCACTCGGCCTGTCCTCCCCTCCTCATGCCAAATACATTAACTCCAACAGAAAGTATTTACCTGCATTAAATTTGGTGGGAACTGGAGTCCAAGCCCCTAAAAGAGAAAAAGCCAAATACATATTAAACTATAATAGAGACAACTGCATGTTCTGCAGCTTGGAGGCATGTAACACTCTCTCATTAAAACCTAAATATCAAATAAATTAATTGTATATGGCAACAATAGGAACTAAACCTGGTCTGTGTTTTTAAGGCATCCTAATTGAAACCAGACCTGGGTTTGCACTTCCTTTGTGGTCCAGGTGGGCACTCGTCCTGTGATCATAATGAAGGTGCTACAAAGGCTTTTCCCCAGCCCTGCAGCCCCTGTGCAAGATCACAGCAGCTTGCTGGGTTTGAGAGCTTTCTTGTTCTGGTTATACAATGCGGGGAGAGGAAGCAGGGGTTGTTATTGCTGCAGCGAGCTCGGGCTTTTGATAATATTAAACTGTTTAGGTTGGATGTGAAACCTGACTTTGTTGAGAACCATATGGTGCTTAAATGATGTTGTTGCCTTGCACGTCTGCAGGGTGGAAAACAGGGCCAGATTCCACAATATCTGCAAATTACCAAAGCTGTGAATTTCATGAAGAAGGAAGAAGGATTAAGGAAGTTCTCTCTTTGGTGGCAAAGGTATTTCACAGGAATATCCAAGGGGGAGAGAAGAGGCTACTGCAGTAAATTACAGAGCATGCTCAGGT
The DNA here is from genome assembly GCA_013398955.1 of Callaeas wilsoni. Lineage (NCBI taxonomy): Eukaryota > Metazoa > Chordata > Aves > Passeriformes > Callaeidae > Callaeas > Callaeas wilsoni. The sequence goes on from VWPU01006018.1 coordinate 56,730, forward strand.
GTGGATTTAATTATGAGCAGTAAGAAAGAAGGATACTTCAAGGAGCTCAGAGCCCACAAGCCTTAAGCTGAGACCTCACCTCTCACAGGCTAAAGGGAACATTATCACCATACATCTTCTTTAACAACTATAATAATCATCATACTTTTCTAAACTTTATTTGGTCATGATAATGCTCAGTAGTGACCACCTGCAAGGATTTTAAGTTTCCATTTTATTATAACACAGTATTTGCTGCATCAGCCTTCAGTCCTTCGTAGGTGACACTCCACGCAGAGAATGCTCTGCCCCAGAGGGATCTCAGTCAGGATCTGTGGGACCAGAAGATGTTCTCTCAAGTGTGCCTGCTATTTTCTGCCTCTTCGGCAGTGCTGTGTGTAGGTGGTGAAGTGCCCCAGCATCCTTCAAGATGAAAAGTGTCATGTATGTGTAAAATAATACTGTTAAATCAGGGAGGAAAAGATGCACTAAGAGAGAGCCTGAAAGCATGCCACACTGGCAGGAATCACCAGTCCAGATATCCTGACAAGCAATGGGAGCCATGGGATTAGTTTTCCCCGGTGTGACCAGATCATATATTATTTTTCTGCTACATCAAGGACTTTTATTTTTTAAAAAAAATTAGAAAACAATACAATAACAAACAAAAAACCACAAAGGGTTTTTTTAAAAGGCTCTTTAAATATTCTCCTTTAATTTATTCTATTCATCTCGGGAAAGGCAGAGCTACTGAAAGAAACACCTTTGATGTAAGAAAGCTTCTATGACAGAACCGGAGCTGGCAGATGAATCCATTGTCTTCCTCGCCTGGATCATGGGAAAAGCCCTCAGGGGGCTGTTGCTAGAGGACGGGGATGAATTCCTATGGCCCAAGGCTTCCAAGAGATGCACAAAAATTAAAGCTATTCAGACAGTCTTATTGGCATCTACATCCAGCTCTGGCCCTTTAGCTGCTGAAGGCAATGGCTCAAAAAGGATGCACCTGTTCCTTCCAGGCCACTGCCTTCATGGCCCATTGCTGGGACAAGTCCCATGGCAAAATCCCATGGAAAAGGCCCACCTAAGCCCAGCCCAGGTGTTCTGCTCTGTCAGACAACAGCTTCAGTTCTCCAAAGGTGAATACCTGGCATGGTCTAAACAGGACCCAAGAAGCCCAAGTGATGGGTGGACATCCCACAGCCTCCACGCTGTTCTACCACACCAGTTTGCAATCCTTACGTTAAAAGTTGTGACTAACATTTAGTCTTGCTGCAGGTCAGGTTTAGTTTGTTTCCTTCCTTTTTGCAGCTGCTTTTGGTACCTGAAGACCATCTGGACATCTCAGTCTTCTCTGGACCAAAGAATCCCCAGCTGAGTGGCTGCATTGCCCCAGGTGTGATTCTCCCATCTGAACTGGCAAGAGACATGTTGCTGTGAACCAGGTGGACACTCATCCTTTATTAACACCATCATCCCTCTCTGTCCCTGGTTTTGTTTCCCACCATGCACTCAGCTTGAACTCGGCTCCATACAAAGCAAACCAGCTCATCTCATTGTTCTCTGCCCCCATGAGCTCCAACTACCTGTTTTTCACACCAGACTTCCTAATATTTCAAGACCCTATTAACTATTAATACCCACAGGCAGCTCTTTTTCCCCTTTTGTGTCTGAACAAGGGAATTGGGCCCTCTCAGTGGGAACTCCCGTGATTCTGCAGCCGTGCTGTCCCATCCCAGCACATGTCCTTCCCTCTCCAAAGTCAGCCACTTCTCCCCAGAAGATACTCCAGGACTTTGTGTTAGGGACAGCTCATGCTGTCCCAGCTGTCACAAGCTCACTGACAACGAATCAGACCTCATTTCATGGCCAGCTCTGGAGGGACTTCCCCAGCAATTTTTTCCCATCCTGCCAAATTCAGCTTTTTGCAAAATCCACTGGTTCTTTCTTTAAGACATTTTTATATACCCTCACCTCCAGTTCTTGTATTATTCTTCCCCTGTCATTTTTCTCAAGGTACTATATTCACTTCACTGAATCCAGCTAGGAAATGCCATAGATCTAATCTACGTCTAGAAAAATCCATTATTTTATCAAAGATATCAGGTTTATACATCACAACCTGTCTTTGCTAGACTTGGGCTGCATTCTCTCCAATTTCCTATTTGACTTCATGCTCTATTTTTCATTTATGTCCATATAATTGGGGTCACAGCAATGGGCTTCCCTCTCTCCTTCTTATACACAGACTTGTCTTTCCTGTACCTTCAGTCATCATCCATTTCCCCAGTTTGATGCACTGAAGAGCCACCATTGCTCCTGAATGTGCATTTTCCATGCTCTGGGCTGGTGATTTTCTGCCTTGTTTCTGTCCCCTTGCCACCAGCTCGAGTGCACTCAAGTCTGAAATTGGCTCCTCTCATGAATGTGGTAATTTTGGTACCCACAGCCTCATTATCACTGCCCTACCTGGTTTTGCCTTAAATATTCACTTCACTGCCTTACTCACAACTGAGGCAAGGGATTTGATTTGCTTTCAGGCCACATTTAAGGTTATCTTTAATATCAGCCTCAATCTCATTACACAGAAAACTTTTCTGCCTTCAATTTAAAATATGGCTATTGAACAGAACTATATTTCTTTAAATTTTCTCAATAAAAGTACTCTCTCACCTTGCTAGCAATGCCTGCTTATTTTCCCAGACATCAGCACATATGCTGCTTCCTTGATGAGCCTTACCTCCAGGAAAAGGGCCAGGTAGTCTTTTTCTTATAGACATCCAAAGGGACATCAATAGAGAATGGTTTTAATTTCCAGCTCTGTATCAAGAGCCTGAGTCAAACCACATCCACCTAGCCTTTGGGACACATTCCCTCCTTGTTGTAATCACAGAACCGCTGATTTCTATTTCCAATTTCTACTTCCAAATCAAATTTATAACAAGAAAGCCCCGAGGAGCCCCACAGTGAACAGCAGGTAATGAGTGAAAAAGACAAATAAAAGAGACACAATTCGAAATTACATTGTAGGGAAAGACCTGGGAGATCCCTCAAGCATCCAGAGGAGAGGTGGGCAGAGCCCATCTGTCTGCACCCCAGGCACCACCCTCGTAAAAGGCTGAGCTCCAAAAATACATGAGATCATTACAACCAGCAACTAAACCCTTCTGTGGTGCCTGTGCATGCTGTAAGGGGGAAAAAGTGCTTGTGCTAGCACTGGAGAGGTTTGCCAAGGAAAGAAACAACTGCTGGCAGCCTCAGCTCCTGAGCATGTCAAAGTCAGCGTTCAAGTCTTGTCAGAAAGACAAATTAATGTCCAGATGGGCTAAATGTGGTCCATCCGAATGAATGGAGCTGTTGCTGATTGATACCAGTGAGGAAGATGGCCCAATGCCTAGCACTCGAGAAAGCACGGGCATTCCGGTTTTGGGAACAAAACCGCTACAGGAGAAATAATCTGGAAAAGTCTCCTGCGGTTTCAAAGTTGTTATATTTTTATTTCTGAATGTTTGATGAGGACACAATTTGCATGTTCTCCCCACCATCATTTAGGGCATGGGAGCAGCAGGTTTTGCCACATGTAGAGCTAACACTTTGCTTCGGCATCGGTAATGCTGCAGGACAGCTCTTTCCTCCCAGGCACTTTCAGTCTGTTTTCCATGTCCTTTTGAGTCAGGTGGTCAGAGCTGTGCCTGACAGTGTATTGGGATGGAGCTAACACTCACTCCCCCACAAAATGCCAGCTCCCATGGCAGGGGGGTTGGAACTAGGTCATCTTTAAGGTTCTTTCCAATTCAAACCATTCTAAGACACTATGATCCCGTGATTCTGACTTTGGTCAACCTCACTGGAAAAGGAAAAAAAAAGCATTCATTTCACACCAAAACCCACAAAAGCCAAACCTCCATGCTTCGTGCAGGAGAGGAACTCCCAGCAGAGCCTCCTAGCCAGTTTTTTCAGACCACCCGGCTTCCCTGCCAGCTGAAACATCCCTGATAGTGATTGCGACAGCCAGGAGAGTTTCTATCGCCCTTCTTCCCTGCTTCCCCATTGTTCCTAAAGACGTGCAAATGCTGCGGAAATTCCAGGCATTTCAGTCTGACCACAGACCTTCTCTAAAGAGACTGTCACAGAGTTTATTAGGAATCCACTTTATGAAATGAATGTGATGGTAGCCTACTAATTAATACCTGGCAGGAATTAAGTGAGAGCAATTTCTAACATCGCTGCCTCCCTGACTGCTCAGTTCTTCCATTCCTCTGTGCATCAGTCACAGAATATCCTGAGCTGGGAGAGAGCCACAAGGTTCATCGAATTGCAGCTCCTTGCCCTACACAGGACTAAATACTGACTTAGTGAAACTGCAGATAGTGTTTCATTGAAAGATTCCCCAAGTCCAGACCTGGATTTGGATAGCAGGGGAAAGGCTGGTTCTCTGGGAAGTGACCTTCCAAAAATCTTTACTGAGGGTTTTGCTCAGCTGAACATCTGGCAAATGTGGAGCTTTTACTGGCTAATTTCATACAATACAGCTTTTAAGCCTGCAGAACAGAAAGTAGAGGGGGAGTGAGCAGAATTAAATAGCAGCTATTAAAAGAAAAATAACATTGCCTTTCATACCTCTTTTCCATTTTTCCTACCTCTTTTTTTCCCCCTCATTGCTTTGGCAGGTGTATTTGATGTGCTAAATCCATCCCTGGTGGTACTATACCAAACCAGCATTTATATGTCAGGAGAAGAGCAAATTTTGGCAGTAAATAGGGCACAATGATATCCATCTGTGTTCCTGAAATGCATGAGGTGAAGACCTGCTTAGAAAAGCGGATATAATCACTGAAACGAGAGAGCCTAAAAAGTATTTACTCTATGAAAAGCAGGATGACTTCTCCAAATACCACTTCCTTTATGCAGAGAAAAAGCATCTTTTGTCTTCATGATAAAGCAGCATCAAAACGTATCTCTGGAACCATTTTTAAGCAAAACACCCATTGCAGCTGGTTAGATGGGTAATCCACTGTGATTTAGCTTCAGCTCAAAATTTACTCTAAGGCCCTGGCCTTTTTAATACATGATGATATTCATATAAACATAGCTCTGCTTCTAATGGGTACCTGTGAGACTGATTTACCAAAAATAAGAGTGTGCGTTAGGACTCAGCTACGATCAATTCATATGGAAATAGTTTACCACATGTTAGAGGATTTGGCCAGGGAGTATAAACAACAGCATGTGGATGAGGAAGGAGTCAAAGCATTAGGAATAAATTACGAGTATGGCACAAGCTGCACAGTTGTAATGGCTATTCCACACCTCAGAAGATGCTCATCACAGAATTTCCAATAACAAATGCATTTATAAAACATATGATTATGAGAGCTGGTTAAAGGAATACTGTACTTACTGGAAAGTCTAAGGTGAAACCTACACCAGGAAAAATGGGATTTGTATTAGGACACACTGCAGGTTTTACTGTGAAGGTGCTGAGGCCCTGGCACAGGTTGCCCAGAGAAGCTCTGGATGCCCATCCCTGGCAGTGTTCAAGGCCAGGTGGAACGGGGCTTGGAGCAACCTGGGATAGTGGAAGATGTCCCTGCCAATGGCAGGGGAGTTGGAATTGGATGGTCTTGAGGTTCCCATGCAGCCCAAACCATTCTGTGATTCTATGAAGTGACATCAAAATATCGCACAGTATTTCAGCTGGAACACTTCTCCTTCATTAGTCTACTTTAAAATGTTAGTGAATCTATTTTCATAGTGCAAAGAATATTTCACCAATAGAGGACCAATTTCCAAATCTCATCACTCACTGGGACTCTGATAGTTTCAACTTTCAGACTAAGAAAAATCCCAGTGAAGGACTGGATCCTGCAGAGCGCTTCCCTTCCTCCTGCCATGCCTTTGGGTGGTTTGTTTTCCTTACGCTCCCTCAGCGCTCCCTCTCTTTGGGCCTCCACCACCATTCAGGCAATCTCACGTCTCTTGGCTTGCAGGATGCTATTTCTGGAAACACCATCTTGCAGAGAGCCGTGGCATGGAAGTTATGATTCATACATTTCATAGGAGCAGAAGTGTTAGTGAATTTGGGCAGGTGGCGGGGTGGCACCGCGAGCGTGAGGTGGCATGACAGATGTCAGCTGCCAGGAAAATGTGCTCCAGAGGTGCAAGACATGAAGAGTTACAAGTTCCTGGGGAGTTATATCCACTTACATCAGACTTGGGAAACTGGGCATCATAAGCATGCTGACATTCAATGTTTTGCCTGCCATTTTTGCAGCTTATGTCACAAGAAACTGCTGTGTCCCTGCTGTCTTCTGGGTCTGAAATGCCTCTTCTTGGCTTCTGTTTGTCTCCCAACTCCACCTTCACCACTTGTCTCACTCCTTCCCACACCACTGCTCAGGCAGGACCAAGACATGACACCATTTCCCCTGCAGCCTTCCCCCTCTCCAGCCTCAGCCATCCCTCCTGCTGCCCCTCCAGACTGGAACTTTCTCCTCTCCCTCTTGCCTACACAATCACCTTCTGGAATTCAGCTCCTTCCCAAGCTCTGTTGCTTTCTCTCCCTGCAGATCCAGTCATTTTTAACCAATTTATTGTAAAGATGCTTAATTAGGCAGTAAGAGCCCAAATAGCAGCAAGAAATGCTGCACAACACTGCATGGTCCAAGGCATTTCAATTCCGAAATATTGTCTTACATGATAAACTCTTCAGCAGCCTTTGCCCAAAACTTGTATTGTAAATTGTTGAGGTTTGTAATAGATCACAGCTTCCACTAAAGCCAGAGCACAGCCAAGCCTCAGAAAGGTGTTGGCCCAACTCTGCAGCTGCTTTCCAAACCATCCATCTTCACCTCCCGCTTTGTGCTGCAAACAGAGCTTTGAAACTTCTATTCCAAACCACTCTCAAAGGACTCTCTTATTCTGAGGAACTAAACGGGGAGTCTAAATAGTCTTCTTATATGGTGGGAAGAATGGATGCTCCTCTGTGGGCCAGGGGAGAGAAAACAGCTCCTCTGAGAGCAGCAACACCCCAACCAAGGCTTATGAGTGCACAAGGAGAGTGCAGAATAGAAAGGGGAGCCTGAGAGGAATTCAGTGGCATGAAGAGTGATAATAAATCTGCAAGAAAAGCCTGGCACAGGAGGGACAGCAGCACCAGCCCCAGAATTTGTGAACTCCTCTCTTAAAAAGCGGGCCAGCTGTTACGGGCTGCATACAGACCTGGTATGGACTGTTATGTCCCATACAAACGAAGCGGTGAAGGATGCTGAGAGCTGCTTGGTCTCTTCCTGATGTGCCAGCAGCCTCCCAGCCTCTTCTGGGCACAGTGAAATGGAGAGCCCCAGGATCTCTAGGGCCAGGACAAGCCAGCTGAACCCCATTTTCTGGGGACAAGCCATGAATCCTTCCCCTGCACACATACAGCCCATTCATCTCCGGCCGTTCCGCGCGGCGCTGGCCATCTCCCGGATAAACACTGCATAGTGTGTGTGGCGCACTGCAATACTTCAAGGACATTGGAATGCACTTTATCAGCACTTTTAAACACTGCAGCTTTATGAGGGGAGTCTGAAAATGTATTTACCATTCCAGACTGTGCACAGATGTGCTTTTAATATAACATCCTGATGGTTTTTTTTCTCTTCTCATGACCCCTTGCTGTCCAGGCAAGGGTCCTTGCCTTTCCCTGTGCCACCAGATGCTCCAAGCATTCTTTCTGGAGCACCAGCCACCAGAGATTTCCATGACTTGAGGCAGGTCCTTCACACCTTCTGATGATGTTCTTCTATGGCTGCTGTGAGGTTTGCTTCATGAGGTACCTTTGTAACCACCCTTAGCTGCCACACAGATGTTTCCTAACCCATCTCACCAGTGTTTACATCTCCCCAAGGAGCTTCCTCCTGTGCACCAACTGTGTGTGCAGAGCTGTTGATTGCTCCGTGTGTGGCATAGCAGGTCACGCAGATTGCTGAGAATAGACAGATGATCTGGGGCTCTTCTGGGCTCCTCCCAGGAGGCTGGAAACTTGGGGAAATGCCTCCTGTGTTACTGAAGTCACCATGTGCTCCGAGGCAGAGCCCTCAGGATGGCTTTCCTGATCTCGGGAGCGTGTTTGGCCCCCAGCCTCAGACCTGAAAGTGAAAGATGAACAATGAAAAATTCACCTTGGTTCCTTCCTTCCAAGGAAGAGGAAGCCTTCCAAACAGAAGGAGCAAAAGTAAAGACTGTAAAGGGCAAGAAAATAAGGGGAAGCAGGAAGGAACAAAAACCTGCAGAAAGGTCTTCCCTTGGGAAAAGCAAGAAGCACTTAAAGCTATTTTCTCTAATCAGATCTGCTGCTTTTACAGCTCCATTCACAGAAGCCATTTCCCAGCTAGATTCTTCTATATCTGTGTCATCTCCCTTCAATATTTACTATTTATGCAGAGCCTCCCAGGTGCTACACCAGGTGAGCTGCCAGGCCCAGCTAAGACAGATCCCTCTCTGGTGCCAGCTCTCTGTGTCTCAGAGAAAGCAGCTCACAGAGAAGTGGTTGTTATCAACCAGGACCTTCTGTAACACACAGAAGGCATCGCCTCATCCAGAAGTTGGCATCTCATGCTAAGGCTTAACTGTGGGGTTACCCCCTCCATTTCTGGAGCAGGGCTCACACCTGTCCCCGTGGTCCCCGAGAGCTTGGCATCAGCTTGGGGTGGATGAGGTCCGCTGTGACCGCTGTAGCTGACCACAGGTCACAAGGCAGCACAGGAAACACATAAGGCCAGCAAACGACAGCAATGTAAAATAAACTCATCAGGGACTGGCTCAGCAGGATCATAATTTGTCCCCCTGTGAAGATCCACCTGTACATTATTTAATCCCTGGAGCTGGGGCCAGCTCCCATTTGTGTCAAGGGAAGATTTTCCATTTACTTTAATGGATCTGGAACAGGCCCAAGCAGAGCTGTATAATCAGCAATAGTTTTATTAAACAAGAGAAATAGCCTTCTCCTTGATTCCCTTCTACTCCTCTGCACCAGCTGTAGGTCAGGATCTGCCACTTCTGCTTTGGAGACTTTGGAGTCTTCTCCCAAGGAGCTGGGTGTTTGTTTCAAACCAACCAACCAAACTGGCATTTTCAGTGGGGGCTGAGATTTATCCATTGCCAGAGACAACAGCTTCAGATGATGAGCCAGACTATGCCTGACTCAAACCTTCCAACTCATTTTTTGAAGAACACCGTGTTGATTTTATACCCCTCTTAGTTTCTAAACTGGGAACTTCATACCTCTTGTTTATATTTTCCTTTAAAAACATTTCTTATCTTGGAGCAGTAGCAGGAGCCCAGACAAATACAAAAGTTGAAAAGACAACAGAAATGTTTTGCGCCAAGGAAGGATGAATGTAAGCGAACCTGGCTCTAATAACCATGGAAACAAAACACGCATCGTATGAAAATGATTCACACTGTTTTGAAGACTTTTCTGGAAGGCAATAACTTACTGCCTTGGAGGCAGCACAGCAAAACAGCACAGCCAGAGTCAGGAGAGATATGTCAGAGCAGGAGAACAACTTAGAATCATAGAATTATTTGGATTGGAAAGGACCTTCAAGACCATCTTGTTCCGACCCGCTGCCATGGGCAGGGACACCTTGCACCAGACCAGGTTACTCCAAGCCCCATCCAGCCTGGCCTTGAACACTTTCACATGGATGTGAGGCATCCATGTGTCAGAGATCAAAGCCTGCAAGCTTTGCACAAAAGAGAATATGCAAAATAAATGTTAGAACATGCCCAGCTCACTTTCTGCAGGTTTGTCCCACTGCATCAATCAGCCCCTGCCCCCAGAGCCTGCTCCCCCTTACGTGGGAATGTGTGGGATCTCCCTGGCCCTCCCACTTCTCACACTGAATCCTCACCAAACAAACAAACAAGAACCACACACACCCCTCCCAGCACGCTGTAAAATACCTGAAACACAGTGATAGCATTTAATCCCCCTGGCAGCGCATTACAGGGGCTTTCAAACACCAAACAAGCTCTGCACCACCACAGCCTTACTCGTGAAATTATTTATCAGGGGTTGGTTTATAGAGTCTTTTATAAGCTTCATTCTGGCTAATAATGGCCTGGAGGTCTCACATCCTCCAGGCTTGACGGATTCCATGTTTATGAGGCTGGGGGCTTGACTCCTGGAGGAGATTTGCAGTGTGGAGCCGTGCTGTCTGCCTGGCCCTGTGCAATGAGCACCATTTGGGCAGCAAGAACTGCGCTGGACGAGGGCTGGGCTGAGTGCTGGGTGCTCCTGTCCCACTGGAAATGGGGTCCCACATAGCTCATCCTCTGGCATCGCACCGCGAGGTAAGTGTTTTTCACCAGACATAAATCAGAGATGTGCTTGCATCCAACAGAGCCCCAAAATTAAGCAGATGCTGGCAAAGCGTTTTCGTGAAGTGTTTTCAAGCTGTGGTAGTCAGCTCTGGGCAACAGCCACCCCTCTGGAAATTATTGGAAACTTTAGGAGTTTTTTAGTTGTTAGCCACCTCAGGGATCCCAGCCCATGAAGAACCTCTTCTCTCCATCACCCCTGAGTGCCTCTATGTGATCTTTCCTTCAAATCCCCTTGGAGGTGCAGATAAAGCCAAGCCCAAGAAAAAGCACAGTTTGTTTAGCATAGCAGCCAGTTCACAGCAGAGATTAACAGATGGGAAGCAAGGCAGAATAAAAATGTTGTCATTGGGTGACAAAGCTGGTAGCTTTTCACTTGATGACCTAAAATACGGGTATGTTTATGACATTAGAGTGAATACACTGGGATTTGGGGCTTATAAAATAGCACTCAGCTACAAATTGCATGGTAGCTGTAAGATTTAAAGTCCAGAGATGCAGATAAGAGCTTCATTAGGGGGGCTCAGAGTGCATGTATTTGCATAAGCCTATATGGAAATGTAAAACAAACACAGTGCGGAAGGTGAAAAATCTTTTCTACAATTGCATTTCTGATTGACCATAACAGGGAAAAGCCATAAGGGGAAAGGTAAAAGCCTTTGTTTTGGAAAATTACTGCCAGTTTAGAAGAGATGTAACTGGCAGGCACCACTTAAGAGCTAAATGTATTGAAAGAACCTCCTGTCTCTAAATCGTAAAAAAAAAAAACAAAACAAAAAGGAAACAAAGAGTCACTCACGAGAGTGGCATTATATTTTTTCACTCCCATTTTTTTTCTTAGGATGAGATTTTTCCAGGCAACAATGAGAAGAGACCAAGTTCTTCCTTTCCTTTCAACATCAAGAAAATTCTGGGGAATGGACAGCCACCCATGCCCAGAGCAGTTACTACCTGAACATGGGGAAGGAGGGAGCTGCTGGACCTGATCCAAGGAGCAGCAAGCACCACTGCATGAAACAGCACAAGACAAGCAGACGCAAATACAGGCGTGTTTTGGCACAAGTGTGGGCACCTGAGCTCAGCCGTGGCTCAAGAACCAGCAAAGTTTTCTGGTCTGTACAAGGTGTGCAGTGGCAGCTGTGGCAGCCCAGCACATCTGCTTCAGCCTCAGAAGGGGAGGCTGCTCCTGGTGTCTGCTCTGCACAAGCTCCACAGCACCTGGAAAAACTAGCCCACAGCATGGGTATGTCCCACGGTCACATCCACGAGTTTTATGGCTCTTTCACACTGCCAGAGTATCCAAAGGAGGTGAGTGTGCAAGTGCAGCTTCCCCAGCTGGCTGGGCTGGTGCCAGCATGGGGTGAAAGGAGTTTGTTTGGGTTACCTGCCTGCATGAGACACAATCCTCACTTCTGCCACCTGCCCAACACCGGTTGCCAAACAAATCACTGACACCAGGCGCTCACGAGGCTTTGCAGTCCCACTCTCCCCCACACTGTGCTTTTGTTACCAGCAACAGCATTTCGTATTAATCGCAGGAACCAGATGGCCCCAACATGAAGCCAGAGCATGGCAACCTCTGTTCTTTCCATTTTCTAAACTTTCCCTTGAATCCATTATTCATACAGGTCATCCTCTTGCAAGGTTAAATGAAAACCACAGCATGTTTCGTACCTGCCAGAAAAAATTAGAGCTTTCATTGCACAGCATTCAGACACCCTTCCCTTTCTCCACGGGAAGTCACAAAATTATCACCAAGCTGCTTAAGCATGACAGCAGAGAGGATTTGGAAGTGACACTTAGGAGCAGGAGAGTTAAATATGTTTACTGAAAACTCATTCAAATGAGAAAAAGTAAGGTGGTTTAAGCTGCTGAGTAGTAAGTGCTGGTTTAACAGTATAGTCAGCAGATGAGGTGACATTTTCTAGGAGACTGGAAAGTGTTTTGAGCCAACTTCATATGGCACACGAGAGAAGATTGAGTCCAGGAGATTTAGGGACTTAGACTGGTTGACTCAAATACCTTCCATCTTGTTTGACAGCCAGAGGGCATTGAAGACCAAAATTTTATAAAGCTGGGAGATCTTGGGGACGCAAAAGACACTCCACCAGGTAAAAGAGCTTTTCATTTTATACACTTTGTGAGTGCATAGAAGCTTCTCTGATTTCACAGCTATGCCACTGGTCTCCTTCAAACCCAGTTTCTAATAATGTGTCTTCCTTCTAATACCAAGTAGTGCTCAGTCCACTTTCTACTACCACAGGTAGCCTTCCTTCAAGCCACAAGCTCTAGAAACGTCAGTCTCGTGCTCTCATTTTGGAACTACTTGCCAAGTGCTTAAGGGCAGTGTCCCAGCACTCATCATCATGATCCATGGACAGAAGAAGTGTCTAGGACCCAAGCTTCCTTGTCATTCATATTTACATGAAAATCAGTCCTGAAATAAAAATCTCTGTAATATGCTGGTCCTATCTTCTGCTTTCTGGGCAACACTCTCCCTTGCCTGCAGATCCTAAGAGAGATGCTCTTGGCTACCTTCCCTTTCCCCACCTCTTCTCTATGAGCTCCACATACTGAGGTTATTTTCTTCCAAAGCTCACAATTTCATGGAGGCCTAAGAAGCTGAAATAGGTACTTTGCTATTTATTGTCAGAAATGAGAAAGGGAACTGGATCCAATGCTCCCAGAATTCCCAGAAGCCGGAGTTTGCTGGAGGCATTGTCAGCTCTAAGGTCCTCTGGCAACACAGCACAAACAGCTTTTTGCACATGGGGTATATAATCAGGAGTTTCATGAAGAATTTAATTGGAGTCCTTAAACTAATGGCTGGGAATAGCTAAGTGTGAGATGATCAAGAGAAAGTGATAGGTTTTGTTTCCCTGCAGAGACAGCTCTGTTCCTTCTCTTGGTAATTGGAATTAGTGGACTGGAATTAGTGCAGCATGCAAGCCCACCAAAGCAGGATATCACTGTTACTTCCAAGAAGGCTGAATTTTAAAAGGTGAACCCAAGACTTGAAGCTCAGGGAATGTAGACACAGGAGTCCTGCTGCAATATTCAGGGAATGACAACAATATGTTGGGGATTTTGTCTATCTAGACCCTGGAAACATAGCTGAAAGCCAGCAAGAATTAAACCTTAGAGTCCATTTTTGTTTTGCCTGCTTTCCAGGAAACATTTACTTTTGATTTCATGGTTCTAAACTCAATCTGTCCTCAGTGTATAGTTCACTATAAAACGAGGATAAGAGGTTCCTATGCTATTAAAAAATTATTTGGGGGAACGAGAGAAATGGAAGACAGATTTTCTGTCTTCAAAAGCTGAATAATCTTCTTAAAGGACCTGACTGCATCCTGATGTCCTGTTTTCCCGCCTGTGATGGGAATAGAATTTGATTTCTGAGCTCTGCTGCATCAGTCTGAGGACTTCTTGGAGGGGAAGGAAAGGCAGCACTGGGGTCAGTGGCTGCAGCCTGGTCCTTCTCCCAGTTACACCAGCACCATGAATGCTGGGATGAACATTTCTTTTACCAAGGAGTATGCAGGACAGGAAATACCACTGTGAGAGCAAATTCCAGCTGTGCCATGACACGTGCAAAATACTCAATATGTCAGTGAATGTCAGAGGCTCAGTATTTCCTTTCATCTCAGAAAGGAGGGGGATTGCATCCCCTGCAAGCCTCATCTTCTTCAGTCATCACTTGCATCTTCAGTTATCTCCAGGGACACGCTGGAAGTCAAATATGTCCTCTGAGGTCACACAGTGCTGCATGGCAGGGAGACCTGCCCTGACACCAGGGACTTCCACTAGGGCAAGGGACAACGGGACAGCTATGAACTAACAGCTATGGTTTTTCACCCTAACAACCTGTGCTTCCATCCCAGACTACATCCCATATACAGACCACAAGGTGTGGAAAGAAATAAAAAAATCCACCTTGGTCACGCTGGTAAGATAACTGACTAAAAGCTGAGCCTGTGTTTCTCTACCTGCAAAGCTGACATGGCGATGTCTCTGCATTTTAGCCAGAACAGAGGTACCAGACATTTCCTACAGTCTTGTCCTGAAACTGGTTCACAGACTGGCTTGCAACCTTAGAGTCAAGCTGTTCTTTGAGTAGCAGCTCCCAACAGGACTTCTGGGATCGTCATTTTTGGGACAGGAAGACAGCTCATTTTTTACTGCACTCCCTGCTGTAAGCTGGGATTTATCCAGAGTGCATTTACACCACCACCGCAGCCCAGGGCGTGCTGAGCCTTGACTCTGAAGTGAGATGAGCAGTAAAGCCTGCCCTGGCCAGGCTGCTGGTCCCCAGGCTGGCTAGGGAAGAGCCAGGTGAGTCAAGCCCTGCCCAGGTCACACGTGGCAGAACTTGACCCTGGGACACGCCACCATGAAAGTCTGGTTTCACTCTCTGGAGCAATGATCTTTGAGCCCCTCTTTCTTTGCCCTCTTAGCCCTTCACATGCTGGTGCTTGGAGCAGAGGCACAGGCAGAAGTGCTGCCATCATAGTCTTGGAATGCCTCAGCACAGAGAAGGAAGCAAGCACCAGCTAAACAGAGAAAGGGATTTCAGGCACAATTTCATTGTGGAGATTAAGAGCTAAGAGCAAATCAAGGGGCTGCTGTGCGAGACGTTACCACGCAACAGCAGTTTACCTGCTCTTGGTCCCCCACTGACAGAAGTGAAGACAATTACTCTTCTGTCACAAGCTAAAGATATCACACTGAGACTTACTGGAGCTCACCTTCTTGAGGAGAAGAGGGTTTTCAGTAGCCTCTCCTAGAATAAATTGTCAGGTAAAGCAACAAACCTGAAATGGCAGTTTTAGAATTCAAAGACAATTCTGATTGAAAGGAAAGGAGACGTGTTTCAAAGAATGAAGGCAATTAACCATTTGACCCAGCCACTGAGAAAAGATGCGAATCTCTTGAGAGCCTTCAAGTGGAGACTTTTTCTAGTGGTGGGCAATGCTCAAACAATGGTTCCAAACATGATCCCAGTGACCAGTGGGTAACTTTCACATTCCCCACCAGGCCAATGTTTAATCAAGAGGGTCCCTTTGTCTCTTACACAAAATAGAGAGGTGACACCTGTCCAGGAAGGCCAGTTTGTGCCCTGACCAGCTGGTGGAAGCACAGAATGACAGAATAGGTTGTAGGGGGCTTCTGGAGGTCACTCCTTGCTCAGGACAAAGCCAGTTTAGATCAGGCTGCTAAGTGCATTTTTTCTAGCAGAATTTTTAACATTTCCAAGGACTGAAATTCATGCCTGCGCTGATATTTGATTACTCTCACAGTGCAAAAAATTCCCCTAAGACCAAATTGAACTGCTCTTTGTTGGCCCTTCCGTCCAGAGGAAGCTACTTGGAAGCCAGAGTTACGCGTTGCTGTTGCTGGAGATCAGCTCAGCTCCGAGGAGCATCGGCGCGGTCGGGTTGGAGCTCCGGCCTGGGCTGAGAGAAGGGTCTTGCAGGACCACGCCAGCTTCCCTCCCGTGCCTCCCCTGAGGCTCCCCGGCCCTTTCTGCTGATCCCAGCAAGCTGTTGTGTGGTCTGTGCAGGGAGGTTGCAGTCTGCCAACACTTTGCTCTTTTCAGCTGGTTTAATTATTCTCTCATAATAACTCTTCCCCTTTCTCTATGAAGAACAGATGATCAACATGGACTGCATGGCGTTTCAAAGGCTGCCGTGTACGTCGAGGGAGTGCTTTCCAGCCACCTAACCCCACCTCCCCCCAGATCTGTGGGGGCTGAGCTCGCTCCACTGACTCCAGAGTCCTGACTCCAACAATGGCAGTGCTGCCAATACCGACACTGAGCTAAATGCTTTCCATGTTGGGGCACGAGTAACAATAGTCAATATTTTGGTGAGGCTGAATTACAGGCAGCAGTTGCAACAGCTGCCTTCAGTTTTGGCTCCAACACCCCGCTCCCCAGTGAGGTACAACACACCATTTGATGAATTCCACACTCTGTTCTTCAGTTACAGTTTATTAAAAGATGGATTAAAACATTGGCACAACAGTGGCCGCAGGAATATTTTTCCAGCAACATCATCCCAGAAGGCTTTGGAGATGCAGAATTGTGTCTAAATTGGGACACCATTCATACATGGTTTGAACTGGTGTTCAGGAAGACAATGCTCACTGTTAAAGGAGTATTTTGTTACAAAAGACAATAAATCTCTGTCCTCTGTAGGTTCAATATTGACATACACCATTACAGATATGGTAAAGTCTGAGAAGCACCTTTTGAGCTTTGAAATCAAAGAACAGAGACCAGTAAGGCTGGGAAAACAACAGCTGGTAGACATCACGTGTGCACAGCAAGATCTGCATGGAGTTCAACAAGTTCCTCTTCCCATTGTGCTGCCTGCATGCAGAATTTAAGGCAAGTGGTGCAGGCATTGAGTGGCCCTTCCAGGAGACACACATTACCTGTCCCACACAGATGAATCTTGTATCCCATTTTATATCCCTCCAGCTCATGGCTTTTACAGAAAAAGTGAGACTCGGTGAATATGATCCTGGCTTTAACATCATGGAAAAATCATCATGAGCAACTGAGTTAGTTCCACGCGGTGTCATGACAAGTTATAATTGAAGAGGAGACAGGGAAATGGTGGGAGCCGAAGTCAACAGAAGCCAAGATGCAGCAACAAACTCTCGTTTTTGAGCTGAAATTCTCCTTGTTCACCCTCTCATTTTTCCTGCTGAGCATGCAAAATGGTTCAGGAGATCTTAGCCAAACCACTTGGTGCGAGCGAAGACACAGGGCAGAGATTGAGCTTTCAGAGCTGTGGGTTTGATCTCTGATGCACTGGGGAAGCCCAAGTTCAGCTGTTTACTTGTGTGCCAAGCCAATAATCTGGACACTGTCAAAGAAGTGAGAGCACTTATTGCCCTTCAGCTCAACATTTCCCAGCAGCTGAGATGCTCCATCCTTTGGACCAGTCCAACAGAGGAATGGGAAGAGCATTCCTGCACACAGCACTAGCTATCCTGGGCATCAACTTTTACTTTTTATAAGGCAGCTGCATATCCCAGTGCTGTTCAGCCAGGGACAGAGACTGAAGGGTTAAACATTAATCCAAATATATGCCAGATCTCAAATTAACTAGCCAGTCTGAAAAGGAACTTGAGCTTCCACATGGGTTTAAAATACTCCCTGTGCAGCTCATTCACCGACGTGGCCGCAGGACTGTGTGGAGCCACTGAAACGTGCTGGCCATTGTCCGGTGGCCAGACCTCCTGGAGGACGTTTGCTGTTCTCTTTTTTCCTTGGTACAACTCCCAGCTTCACCCTGAGAAGAAGGAAAAGTGTCTAAAAAAGAACATTTCGCGGAATTGCACGGCAGTGTTCCGAAGTTGTGGGGCTGCCGCTTGCTGGCAGGCGGCAGGCGTGTGCTGTGCTTGGCCACAGAGGCTGTGGGCATTAACGAGGTGACACTGGCAGTGAGAGGGTTTGCAAAGCACTGGACGTGCTCCAGGGCTGGGCAGACGAAGGGCATCCCTGTCAGACATCTTTTAGGTGTTCTTTTTTGGGACTGACAATTTTATCCACAGTCCCCTGAGGGAGAGCCTTCACCAGCCCACTCCCTCCACCATGAAACGAGGAGTTAAGGCATCAACCTGGCTCCTCCTGCCCTCCCCACTTGTACTTTCCATTTTCATCAGTGACATTCACAGACATGTGCTAACACCCTGTTCTTTTGGGAGCTGGCCTGGATTTTCCAAAGTCTGTCCTCACACCAGAGCATGTCAGAAACCACTGGCAGATGTGTGGAGGAGTGGGAGGGAAGGGAAAATTATTTCGAGTTGAGTTTCATCTGCCTTTGTGCTTTTGTATTTGCTATAAGGGTGTGCAAGCTGGGTTCAGCCCCACTGACATACTACTTAAAGTGTGATTAAAAATATTTTATATATTTTTAACTGCACTTGGTTCCACAAAGGCTCCCAACCCAGTCTAATAGCTCTGCTCCTGCGTTGCTTTGGAAATCAGCTGGGACACAAGGGATCTTTATTCTGAAGCTGTGTTTTGTCCCAAAGCTGGATTGAGAAAACATGCTGTCTTCAAAGTGAGTAAATATTTTCTTGGAATGGGTACCACGGGAGTCCTTTCAGCATTCTCTCCCCAAACCAGACAGATGTGCATACAGCTGCTTCAGTAGCTCAGTACCAACCTTCCGAAAAGGCAGATTTCTGGGAGCTGCTGTTGAATGCTGAAGACAAGTCACCTTGAATACAGCCAAGAGATAAGGGAACAGCACTAACATCCAAGAGACTGATCCCATCCTAAACAAGCCAGCCACGCATCAGAATTATCCCAGCTCTGCTAACACAGCTCCTGCCAACAGGTCAGGCTCTGTTTGCTGAAATCAAAGTCTGCTGGAGCCCAGGCCCTTCCCTGGGAGCAGCATGAGGGCACAGACATCCCTCCCACCTGGAACTGCTTCTCTTTCCTACAGATGCACCCAGCCCAGACTTCCAGATGTGTCAAGCAGAGCTTGATCATATGGACTTCCTGTGATGGGAACAAGGGCTTTTCATTACTGTGTGAGGAGAGAAGTAATTTGCTTTGCATGCAGCTTCAGCTACTTCAGGCCACACATGCAGAAGCTCGGGGTTTACATTAGCATAACTCCACTGGCTTTTGCCAGACCAAAACAGATGTCCCCCATGTCTGTGGCAGGTTGAGTGCAAGTTGAGCCCCCAAAATAGCACAGATCTTTAGCAGTCAGAAGGACAAACGTTCATTCTTCCAGTCCATTTTACCATATGTTCTATTTTGGTGTGTAGCATCCTTCAGTAGAGAGGAAAAAAATGTTATACGCTGACATAGGCATTCATTATAAATATTTCATGTCTGTGAGTCAATTCTCTGTCATCTCACCACTTAAGGGAGCCTTCATCTGTACAGGGAACCTCACTCAGAGCCTGATGTGAGCGTGGGACTGGCAGTGAGAAAACACCTGCAAGTGTCCACACCTTAATGCGATCTCTTCTTGGAGACTGGAGCATTTGCTCTGTAAAGGTGCAATTGTTGAGAACTAACACAGTCTTTCCAAAGAGAAGGGAGCTCTAATAAAAACCAGTTCCAACCCAGAATATGCAAGGTAGTATTTTGTCCTAGGTGCAGGCTACAGTTGCTGTTGCACTGTCTGCATGTTCCTCACGTCACAGCTGTACACAGTTGCCCAGAGAAGCTGTGGATGGAACTGTTCAAGGCCAGGACAGGGCTTTAAGCAACCTGGAAGGTGTCCCTGCCCATGGCAAGGGGGTTGGAACCAGCTGGTCTTTGAGGTCCTTTGCACCCCAGGCCATTCTATGATTCTGTGATAGCACAGGAGACCAGAGACTTGTCCCACCACAGTGTTCTACTGCCCCTATACAGGCACGGTGACACTTCCCTAGTTTGAAGGTTTTAGAGGGGTGTTTCTCCATTTCAGTTCCCCTTAAATTATCCACATGGGAGACCTGACCTCTGTAGGAATTTGTTTTCATATCAGAAAGCCCATTAAGACATTCCAGCCTTTCGAAAGCCAGCTCTACCCTGGTATCTGCAGCTCACAGCGCTGACTGCACTGCCAAGCAATGCAGCAGGAAAATGAAACCCTGATGCTCACATCAAGGAAAGGTGAAGTCCCCAGAAACACAGACATCCCAAATCAATAGCAGCAGACCCATTTTATGCACAGAAGATTTCCTCCAGGCAGGCAACAAGTGAAAGATGGACATTTTCATTTCGCAGGTCTATTCATCCCCAGCCTTAAGCCTCAGCTTCACAAATCACTGCACAGCAGTGGAGCAGAGCTCAGAAGCATCCCTTGAGCTGGAAGCAATAACAGGAATGATGCATCCCTTTACATTGACCTAAATCTCAGATCTTCACAGCTCGTGCTTGCTGCACACCAGGGGAATGTGCATGGGCAGCTGCCACAGCTCGGCTGTGGCTCTGGAAACTACATTTTTTCCTCATGGGCCATTCACAGGTGGTTTTCAAACGCACTCACTTTGCTGTACAGAGTCAAAGGAAGCAGCCATGATCCAGCAGGTGCTGTCACCAGTGTCCTGCCTCCTACTGAAACAGCTGATGCAGAGAACAGCTTAGAAATTTAAGATTAGCTGGATAATGAATGATTAATAAATAGCTCACCTAATAAAGATTCTTCACTTAGCAGCTGTTATCTGACCTCCAAAAAGCTTGGTGATTTATAGCTTGTGTACCAGTAAGTCAAATAAGTTCTTTCTCTCACATTTTACTGTTTCTATTTTAACCCCCCTCAGCATTGCCCTCCACGATAGTGCCTGGCACTACGGGCAGATATTCCCTTGCACCTGCAGTGATGCCAAGCTCACTGAGGCAAGGACAGATCTCTGTTTGAGGCTCACACCACACAGCAGACAAATGTCCCTGGGAACTGTGCCTTCCCTCAAAAGGGGCTTTCTCACCAGACAGGAGGTGTCACGCAAAATTGGGAAACGGCAAACTTTTCTGTCTCTGGCAATGGGAGAGGATGTAAGTGAGCAGGAGCCCTCCACTGAGCCTCCCCCTGCACACAGGCCCACGCTGATTGCAGTCAGGGCAGTGAGGGACCCAGGCTGTAATGGGCATCTTCCAGAGAGGCAAGGTAAATTCATGGCACAGCCCTCCAACTGAATAGCTGTAAATACAATCAGGGCTGGATTTCAGCCAAGGCCATGTTCAGCTGACAACAATTTACAATTAGGCATGAGGCATGGTTTTGTTTTAAACTCTGAGACTGCCTCCCCAGGGCTGCAGGGGATTTTCCATCAGTGGCATTATTTGGACTAACGTCGGCTGTCATACAAGATGAGAGAAATGACGTTGGATTAGACAATCCCCTTTTGGCTGTGTAAACCACTACCTCAAATACTCAAGGCTCATGCAAAGAGCTCTCGAGGGATAAGGGCAGAACCTTGTTTTCTAAGAGTACCTTTCTAGTCCACATAACTGAACACCAGAAGAGCCTAGACAGCAAATGGTGTAAGCAATTCATCAATTCCCTGGCTTGCCAGGAGTTTTTGGCTGTGGCACAGCCAAATCTCAGCAGTCCTAATGCTGCCATAGTGGCTTTGGGCTCACCTGGGCTTTTGACACCAGCCTGGTGGGATTCTGCAACTTGCAGTGCAGAAGGAAGAGAGCTTTGCACATCCTGAGCAACAGACCCAGGCTGCTTCTGTGCCCTCTCCTTGAGGGATCTTGTGGAGAAGGAGAAAGGAGCCTCTGCAGCCGTGGGTAAGAGATGGGGCAGCACTACTAATAGGTCACAGAGATGGACCAGACACTGTGTCCCAGAGCTCCAGATTAGGGTTTACATCAAGGGAAGAAGAGGGAGGAACAGGGTAATCCACCTAGCCCTGCTAGATCCAAAGCTTTTGTGTTTGTCTCCACTGAGTTATTCATTTTGGCTTGCAATCACAAGTGAGTCTAATCAAAAAAAGTGAAAAATAATTGCCTGTTTGCTTCTACAAATCCTACGGCCCCCTCTGAAAACATGCATACAAGTGCTCACCCCAGGCACCAGCATCTGCTTTAACCACTGATCCCCTCAGCCTTGCAAATGTCCCAGCACTGCTTCACTCCAGAGCCGTGTCCCAGCCAGCAGCCCCTCCATCACCACCACTGGCATTTCAAACTGGGACCAAGGCACGCCAGGGAAGGTGTCCTGGAGGCAGAGCATGTTCTCATCTCTCCTTCCTCAGGGGTCAGCAAGGACCAAAGCCAGCAGTGCTGGAGGAGGCAGAGGCCCCAGCTTGGCCCTGGTCCCAGCTGAAGACATGACGTAGTGAGCTCATATCTATCTAGAAGAGGTCAGTCAAGTGCCTCCCACTTAATATTTAGAAGCTGTTTCTCTTTTCAGCCCAGGGTCTCTGGGGGGCTCATGGCTCACAGCGCAGCAGACCACATTCACATTTTTTAGATGTGTATAAATGTTAAAAATAACCTGCCAGGTTTCTCTCAAACAGGGATGAGATAAGGCTTCTAAATAGCCCATTGCAACTACATATCAACTTCCTGTGATCCTCAGGGAAGAAGGGAAGGGTAGGGGAAAGATGGAAAGGTATTTATAATGGAAAAAGTGGTGAAATCAGCCATTCCCTCCTAACCACTTGGTGTATTGCTGCAAGATGTCACGAGGTGAAGACCTGAGTAACAAGAACAAGTCCATAAAAGACTCAAGGAAATTCCCATAATTGCTGAGCAAGGGATGCTGCTCAGAAGAGGCAGAGCATTACCAGGATTTGTATCGCAAGAGATGGGAACCGACTGATAAAAAGGAGGGGGGAAAGAAGGTGTTCCTGTTGCTTGAAGAGATGCCAGGAAAGGGCATTGCAATCGTGGTTCTACCTGTCCACCACTGCTGTCCATGCCAGAACACTGGAAAGATGAGAGGGTGGATCAGACAGACACAAAACTGTAATGGCAGTCAGAGAAAGAAACAGTGGCCTCGAGAAGGTGGTACCCAGGCTCCCCTCTCTGGGTCTGGGTGGCATCTGGGGCCCTTGGCTTTGGACATTCCTGGGGGACAGAGCTCCGTGACAGCCACTCTGCCAGGCCCACCTGCAAGGTTACTGAACCTCCACTTTTAGGGGTCACATTTTGATGTATTCTCTGGGTAACTGAGGAAGGGAATAGCTGTTGCCCCTCCTGCTACCGAGGGATTTCTGGAAGTTGAAGGGGGTCCAGAAACTGGGCGTTCTGGTTAGACTGGGAATTGTTTTTGAGAGGAGCTCAGCTTCCACCACTTCCATACCACTATTTTTTCAATAAATTCCATTGCCAGCTGGACCAGGCTTTAAGATTCCAGGCAACAGCCTGGGTGCATTTCTGCATTGGAAGCGTGACTCTAGGGTGACGTGAGAACAGGGAGAAAGTGCAGGGCGATGCAGGAAAGGACACATACAGGAAACAGGAAGAGCGAAGAGAGTGCATTTCTGGGTATCGCCTCATGCTTATATCAGCACAGCCTGCTCCGGACCCTCTTCCTGACCTCACACTCTTCGCTCCCTCTTGCAAGTCCCATCAGCACATGGCTGGTGGCCCAGGAGCTCATACAGGGGCAGGGTGCTCCCAGCAGCAGCAGCAGCTGCCTGTCAGCGTGATGGATCGAGCCAGGCAGCGGCACCGACCGCAGCCAAGTTCAGGCATGTGACAGAAATTCTCAGAGCAGGGGCCAATGTGAGACTGTCCAAGCGTTTCAGAAGGTGGCCTTGGAGAAATAACCCCGCAGACCCACCGGGCTGCAGAGCCATCCAGTGCTTGTTTGTTTAATTGGGATGTATTTCTCTGCTCGCCAAGAGAAAGTTTAGAGGGTGTTTTCTTTGTATTGGCTGGGAAGATGAGAATTTGTGGAGGATTACAAAAGAGAAAGGAAGTTTTTGTGGTTTGGTTTTCTTAGGGCTTCCCCCTCCACCCTAGAATTTATTTTTCTTTGATTTTGGTGAGGTAAATCTCCCCTTGTCCCCCCCACCTCCAGACAGACGGAGCAGGAGCAAAGGACAACAGACATGGGGGAAAAGGAACTCATCTTATGACAGGAGAGACAGGGGCAGGTCAGGCCCAGACTTCTCAGGAAAATAAAAATGCTCATTGGTCCTCTAGACCAGAAAGAAACAATTCTCTTCTCCTCACTGCCATGTCCTGGCTCAGCAAACCCTCCCCCAAAATGTGACAGCTTGGAGAGAGGCCAGTCATGGCCTGATCGGAATTCAGCAGCATCACCGCGGCCCGTGGGGCACGGAGGCAGCGAGCAGGGAGGAGGCACCGCATGGCCCTGCCTTACACGTGCCCTCTGCGGCCCTTGCCCATCCCCTCGGTGGTGTGGTCAAGCTGCTGGCACGAGACACGGACCACAGATGGCCCGGAGGGGCATGGGGACACAGGTGACACATAGTGCTGAGTTTGCACACCAGCCCCTGCCAGCTGCAGCATTTGGGATTTGGAAAAGGAAGAGGATGGATGCAGAGGTCATCTGAACTGTGTGAACCCTCGCCACGGCTCTGAGTCCAACAGCTAAAACCCCAGGTTTCTTCTTCCCTTCCCAGATCTGACTCAGTGTCTGGTCCTCCTCCTCCTCACTTCTGCACTGGGTGGGAAACCAGAGCAAGTAGGAGAGAGGAGAGGAAAGATCGCCTGTGCCAAAAATGTTTGCACACAGACATGGGGACACACACAGACACACAGCTGCAGGATGCGAGCATTTTTAGGCCAGGGGACTCCTCGTGGTAGGTCCTGCTGATGGAGCCAAGCACTTTCTGCTTTGCAGTTCCTTGTGCACTGGAGCGACTGCCCGGGACACTTTTCTGTACCCCCTCTGTTGGTACAGGTGCAAAAGTGGGAACAGGTCTGCAGCTGATTTCTGTGTGGCAGAAACAGGGACAGCTAGAGCCAGTCACAGCGTCATCTCTCTCTGGCATCTAAAAAGGTGTGCCATCCTCTTTGCCCTCCAGTCTATCACTGGCAAAGGGACAGAGGGGACCTTGCAGCTCAGCACGTTTCCATGGGCTGGTGGTGACCCACAGGAGCCCTGCACACCTGCAGCACCCAGTTTTCCAAGCATCCTCCTCCCTGTGCTAGGGACTGTGGCTTCAAGGTCAGAGAAGGTCAAATGCATCAAGTCCTACGCAACTGGTTAAGATTTCTCCCCATCTTGCTGTCTCCCACTCCTGACTCCTGGGTTTCTGACACTGCCTCTGTACTCGCTTCTGCCTCAGGGATGGACCAGACTCTGTGGGTGTTAGGCTCTTCATCGCCTTTCCTTTGTGCTCTATCCTGCATCTCTTCTTGCCTCTTCAGCTGTCATCTCTAGCTCATCTCTCATGTTCTTCAGCCACAATTATTGCCAGAGTCCCCGTCCTCCAACTTCCACCCTAGATTTGCTCCAGTCCAGCTCCCAGGCAAGTGTTCCAGCTGCATCCTCCCCACCACTTCGAAACAGCCAGCTATGCTCCTAATTTTCAAGCTTTTCCCCCTTTTGGCCTTATGACTTATATCTCTCCTTTCCCAACCCCCCTCCCCAAACTTCTCAGTCCTTCCCTGTGCTCCCCAGGACTGTGCTGTGAACAGTGCCAGCTCCCTTCTGAGACTGCCCCTCACCAAGATGCCCACAAAAAGGCATGAATAAGGCTAGTCATGTGCTAAGACCTCATTATTTCATTGCACTCCTCACTCTGTCTGTCACCATCTGAGGGCTCTTGTCTTGAGCTGTGATGGGGCTGCTTTCTGGCACACAAACATCCTTTCATTTGGAGCAGCCCATGACGGGGCCTCTTCAGCATGAGGAGAATTGTGTATAAATAGCTCACAATGCACCTCACCCTGTGATCACTGCAGGGACACAATTAATGAACAAGCCCATGGTACATAAAGGTGCATTCAGACTGTGAATATCACAAGCATTTCAAAAAAATGGGTTATTCTGTGTTATCTCAGTGCCAGAGGCTGGTGGGATTTGCTTTCTCAGGCTCTTTCCAGCAGCGCTGTCCGTGGCCCTCCAAATATCCATCAGCCTGGTATGAAGCCCTAGGTTGCTATTACAAAGGAAAATTTGGATTCAGCAGTAATTTTTATGGATGTAGAGCAATGGCAGTTCATTCAAAGAATCAGATATAGAAAAAAAGATCAAGAAGCATCAACTGTTCCTCTTCCCAGTGATGGCCCATTTGTTTTCCCTGCCCTGTGGCCTTCTACAAGAGGAGGCAGAATAGACCTTCCTGCCTAAAACAGCTGCCTGAACCACCATGCACAAGGCTTATCAGAGTCAGGATCAGTGCAAGCCCAAATTACTGCACACTGAAAAATATTTAACATTTTATTGTAGGGAGAGGGGTCAGCCTCCCATTGCTTGATGAACCCTCAAGTACATCCTGGCAGCAGCTATAGAGCTAATTACAGCCCCACGCCTACCCCACGGGACATCATTCCTTTTCCCAGAAATGGGGGAGAGGTCCCTGCTCATACCAGTCTCCTCATGTAGGAATTAGGCTTGGTTTGTTTTTACATTCTACATATAAACAAAGAGCTAAGACCTGAGAGTCCATCTGAAAAAAATAAATTGGAAGTAGTCAATGTGCATAAACTCCAGTAAAATTTCAGTAAAAGTTTTTTCTGCCTCTTTGTTAGCCTCTTTCCAGTTTTGTTTTTAATGGATTTTCTCCCAGTTTTAAAATCACATTCTCTAGGACAAAATGAAGGAGAAGGGAGCCCCAGTTACAGGGGTTTAAGTGGTGCCTCAGGAGCATGTTACTTATCAGGTAACATGATAAGTAACATGGAGAAGTGCAAGAGGAAGAAACAGGCTCTGGATAAAAGAAGTTTTGGGACTTGGCGAGGAATCTGTGTATCCCTTCTGTGGGATCTGAAACAGCTTAGGGAACCAGCAAGTGATGTGAGTAAGTTTCCTTCAGAGGTCCTCACCTTGACAAAGACGTGGCAGGTTTCCACAGAATGATAATTGCTGTCCTTTCCAGCCCCAGGGACCTCTCGGGGCCCCTCAAGTGCTGTCTCCTGGCACTATGCCATGCCATAAGCACACATATCTCAGTTCCATACTCTCCACTGCAAAGTTTCCACCACTCTGCCAAGCAAACACCGAAAGAGCAGGCTACATGTGCAGGGAACTGCTGGGTCAGCACAGCAGATGAGGGAAAATGCAGTGCCCAGATGTGCATGTACCCTAATTCCTGTGCTATAGCTCACTGACTCTGCTCCAGGGCCTCAGCTCAAGGGGCTGATCCTACTGCCCTGAAGGGCAAGCAGAGACACTAATGGGGATTGCAGGATGGCAGACAAAATACAGCCTCAGTCAAAAATTAACAATTGTCCTTCCTGAGAACGAGCCAAGGGCTGCTCTCCTTCTCAGATACCATTTGTGGGTGGCAATCAGGGACCATGGTTCCTCCCACTGGGACCAGCCCCAGGCGAGGTGGTGCTCCAGGGAGGACTCTGCCCTGCAGACCAGTTCAGCACAGTCATTGCCTCCTCATCACCAGTCCCAAAGGGCTCACCATGCAACCTGAAGAGCAAAAGGGGTCCTTAAGGGCAGAGGGGATCTTCTCTGAGCCCTAGCGTGCATCCATATCTGATGGAGAGCAGGAACCAGTGATCCCAGCATCCAGTAGGGTCCCAGCATTGCTGTTTTCTTCTCTGCTGTGCTCAGTGCAAAGATTAGAGCTCCTGGGATCCCAGGTGGGGATCAGCAAAGAGCGGCTGGATACAACCACCCTTCAATACCATCTCCCTGAAAAACATGGGCACGCTGCCTCGGCACACGGGGTTTAATTTGTACGAGGTGACTGACTCCGAGCCCACCACACAGCAGGCGTTTTTAATGTTATTGTTCTGCCTCAAAAGTGTGAGATTAAATTCCTGCACTTCTGTTTCTCTAAATGTCCCTCCTGCTCAGAGAGCCTTTTCCCTTATGCATTATGCACCTTTGCAGCCTGCAGGGGCTGCGAGCAGAGCTTTGCCAAGCCTGTGCTCTAGGAACTGGAAATTGTTTACCATTGGCCATAATGGTTATTTCACACCCACATCAACAGCTCGGATAGAAAATATTGATAAAATAATCTTTACACACTACAGAGAGCTTTCTTTGATGGCCCAGCTGTGAGAACATTTGCAATGTTATCTATCATATGCCTATTAGAAATGAGTGCATTAACTGAAATTTCAAAGAGATGGCTTAACGAAATGAATGTCACATGGAGAACTGCCAGTGTGACACAATTACTGCACTGGTTTTTAAGATTTTGAGCACATCAGGTTTAAAGCGTAGATACTGTTCACCCAAGCATATTAAGGTGATGAAATCCTGTTCACATCACCCACTCCAAGAGCCTAAGGCCAGGATGCTTTTGGATCACCTGGCAGCATCTGACCCTTGCATTTTCTCCTGCTATCAGTGTGAGCCCTGCCCCCTGTGTTTGCCAGGCTTCAAGGCAAAAATAATCGACCATTTCCTTCTTTAGTTGTTCCAGTGGCTGATCACACTAACTGTGATAAATGTGCAGCTTAATTCTGGCTTGTGTCTGTCTGTTGTCAGCTACAGGTCCTTGCTCTGTCCTTCCTGTGAGGTACTCAGAGATTTCTCTCCAGGGAGATGCTGCAGAGATAATAAGGTCACCTCACCATTTCCTTCCTGTGAAGAAAACAGAGCTCTCTGAGCCTCCTGATTCAAAGCATCTTCTCCAGTCTTTAAGCCACTCCTGTGCCTTCTTTCTCCAGGGACCAATGGCCCAAGCTGACTCTGCAGGGCAGTGAAGAAGGAACTGTGGTTTTTACCCTACAGCTGGGTCCAGCCCTTCTGTGCTGCAGGGAGGTGTCTGTCACCATCCCCATGTCCCCAAGCAAGACCACAGCTTCTCCAGGAGGTGATGACCCATTTGGCATGAGTGACCTCTGCTTCCCTCTGAATATGGAATGAGGTGCTCCACTGTTCACTGTGTGAGCAGGCCTGACTTGACAAGCAACCCAGGGCGCTGTTATTATCTTAACTACTTCTTGTCTAGTCCCACATTCCTTTCTCAAGCTAAAAAAATTGCTTTGAATGTCACAAACCAGACGGATTAAGGCATTGAGGTTACAGCTTTAAAATCATGTACAGAAGAGGTTCCCATGCCATTTGTTTCTCCCCTCTATCCCCCCTTGCCACTGCCATTCATCAGCTCTCTTTCCCTCACGGACTCAGATGTTTCCTGCAAGAAGAGAATAAAAGAGAAGTGAAAGGGGGCTGGGTGAGAAATCCTAGGGATACGCGTCATCCACCTGTGTGGTAGATCTCCTGACACCCAGGTACTGCTGCTGCTATAGGACATAAGATATTAAAAGCCATAGGTGTCTCAGAGCCCCTAATTCCTTTGGATCTCTGTAGCAAGATAGGACAGCTGGTCAGTAAAGCCTCTGGAATCAGCTCTTGTGGTATCCATCCCTCCATGGTGGTGTCCTCCTCTCCCCCATCCATCACGGATGTCCATTCCTCCATCCAGCCACCCAGGACAGGTGTCCGTGATGGAGGAGGACGCACACACAGCAGTAGCACAGAAAGACCTGGGACACCACGTAGCCATACTCAGCCCGTGTTCCAGGGGCTGCTGGGCTCATGTGACCACGGCCACCTCCTCCTGCACCTCCTCTCCTGCCACGCTCCTCTGTGCTCACAGGCACGCTCTGTCGGGGGTGGAGAGAGTGTCCTTTCAGCCCTTTGGCTTCAGAGTGCAGGGATGTTTTTCTGCAAGGCTGCCATGGGGGTTTTTAAACAGGCTTCCCATTCATTCAGAGGTCAATTAACTCAGGCACCTTCGGTGGTATTTCAGAAACCTCCAGATACTGGAGGGCTTTGAAATGCTGCCTGCAATCACAGAGCTGGGCTCTGTGAACACCTGGACCCACACAGCAGCACTGAACACCAATAGGCCCTGGGTTTTGACAAACACTCATTTACCTCTACTCTGCATACACCACCACCCCGCAAGAAAGAAGGGTTGGTGTAATTAAGGTCGCCTAATCTGGTGGTTGCTGTATTATCCATGCCCAGAAGCTCCAGGCTGTTTTCTTCTCACAGTCATGGTGAAGAAAGAGCAACACTGTGCATGAGGGCAGTGATGTCTGCAGGACACAAGGAGACACTGTGATTTCAAACCTATTTTTTTCCTCACAGCCCAACCCCATTCCTCTGTCCTTTGAAACATCCTTGCGCTGAGTGCCAAAGAGATAGCATCAAAAAAACAACTGTTGCTCGAATCTCAAAGAAAAGGCCAAACCTCCCATGCCCTCTGTGCAGTTTACATAGGGGTGAGGGGAGAAGAAACCCAAAACATCAGTTGACTTGGCAGGTCTGTTCCAGGCAACCCTGAAGGATGTTTGACCTTCTCCAGACAAGCACGGCAGTAGCCCTGTGCTTCCAGAGAAAGCTTCCACAGTTCTGGGAAATTCACAGAGGGATTTAGAGCAGGCACTGAGCTCTCTCAACCAGGAAATAGCAGGACAGTCTGCAAACCAGTTCACTCCAGAGAAGCCTGGATGGGGAGAAAACAAACAAAGCCCTTTTTCTACACTAAGGTTTAAGCTAGCTATGGGTGTTTCTGCACAATAACTTCTTTTGGCATTGCCCTCGGTTGAGTTTTTTCAGGAAAAGAAGGAAGAGCAGCTGAAACATTAACACTTCCCTCTCCAAGAAGCTGAACAGAGAGTCCTCAGCACAGACAAGAGTTGCATTTCCTCTTGCAGTGCTGAGCTCTTGGAAAACACTCCCTGTGTGGATTTGGTACCCGACATCAGGATGCTGCATTAAGGGGATATTCAGAGTGAGCTCAGATGGGACAAATGATGCTGCTGATGATGAATGCACACCCTGACGCTGGACAGACAGGAGTGTCCATAGCTAAAATAAACAAATGGTTCAGGCAAGCTGACAGGCTTGTTTAGATTCTGCTTGGGATAAATCGCAGTGCCCTTTGATCCCGTGATGTTTTTGGCGCCTGTGTTGCTGTCTAGCAGCAGGGTATATTTTTCCATCCAAAGGAGCAAGTGGATGCAGCTGCCTATAGCTGATTTATAGTAGGAAGTGATTAACAGGAAATCAAAGCTTCTCACACAGTAAAAATTGCTTGTCTTTTCACCTCCACCATCAGCACAATGATTAGAGCTCTGGGGACTTTGGTTGGGAAGATCAGCAAAGTGTTTTGTGCTTAGCGTAAATGACTTTCTGCACTCACAAAGGATGCTCACAGCAGGGCTCACCTGCCTGTACATTGGCAGCATTTGCATTCAGTCCGTCCCAGGGATTTGAAATTCACATTCCTGTGCTCTCTGCAGCAATGCAGGGTGGGTTCTGGATTTGGATTTGCTCTATTAATCTTGTCATTGCTTGGGATTTGGGTCTCCTGCAAAACTTGTAGCTCAGAATAGGCATGAGTGCTGTGGGGGGATTGCCCCTGGCCAAAAATCCCATGAGTTATGTCAGGCAAAATTTCATCTTTTATCAAAAAATCTGAAGCATGTAGCAAAATGAGGCTTACATTCAAGAATCCTAGACCCTACCAAAGTATGCTTATCACCAATAATGGGTCTGGATTACCAGACATGATTTAGGAGCTGGTTACTGCTTGCAGTTTCTGATAACTGCTCCCGTCAGTCCCAGAAGCCAACAAAGCACTTGTTTATTACTGCAAAAAAACTTCAGACCTTGTGGGACATCCGGCAAATATCTCTGTGCTTCTAAGAGAAGATTTGGCTCTGGCTGCATCCACTGTAAGTGCAAGGCTGAGTCAAAGGAGGAGGATTTGCCATCAGCATAATCAGAAACATGGTGAAAGGGAAGGATGGGATTAAGACTTGGCTGCTGGCAAGCATATGTCACGTCAATTAACTGCGGAAATTTCTATGCTCAAGATAGTGATAAAAATCAAATGAAGAAGTGTGAAAACTCAGCTCTGGAGCTCTGGCTAGTTAAGCATAGAGGTGTGTGTACACAAGCACATAAATGCATGCTAATCTTTTTTAGTTTAATAATGCAAATAAAGGTCTTAGTCTTACCAAGGGAACGTGAGGGCCTGCGCTCAAAATATCAGAAAAGCCAGCTATAGCTCCCTAGCTCCTCCTTACCTCCCCAAATCAAGCTCCCAGGGTGAGTTTTCAGCCAGTGTGACATCTCCACAGGCAGCACTTCTCCCTGTTAACCTGTGACCTCACACAGCTCACATCTGCACGGCATCCCCTGTGCACAGCAGCAGGGCAGCAGAGCTACTTCTCTCAAGTCTTCCTGGGTTTTCCCTTCTGTTCTTGTTCCCAAGGCACAGGCTGCACTTTAAGAGGGTGCCTACACCTGAGGAGAAGCTCTGTTTTTGGGTGGAAAACTGCCTTTTAGGTAGAGTGCTGAAGCCTGGAGGAATATGTGTCCACAGAAGACATGGAACAAGGTTTTGAGGGAGCTGGGAGGAGGCAATGCTGTCTTACCAAGAAGAGAATGGCAGGGCAGAGAACAAGTGTGTCACACTTGTGTCACACCAGCAAATGCACCCCTGCAGGAATGGGACCTCACACAGGATCCTCAGGGTAAGGGATGTTTATAACCACATCCCTGGCGAGGTTCCGACACCACCAAGATGTAGGGACTTCTCCAGTGGGCGAAGCTGCACCACTGATCACATTTTGCAGACCAACCTTCAGGCAAATTGGAGACAGCAGGAGCTACAGGAAGATCACAGCAGTTACAGAGCAGCGAAGCAGGGACAGTGACAGCAGTTGCATGGGCAGACGGGACGTGCATTGGATATAGAATCATGGGATGGTTTGGGTTGGAAGAAAGCTTAAAGACCACCTGGTTCAAACCCCCTGACATGGGCAGGGACCCTTTCCACTAGGCCAGGTTGCTCCACGCCCCATCTGGCCTGGCCTGGAACATTTCCAGGGATAGGGCATCCACAACTACTCTGGGCTACAAATGATCCACTGCCATTGGTGCAGACCCCAAAAGGCATTCTGTAGGTTTTGGGGGGGAACACTATAGTAAAAGCACAGGGAAACAAGGGTGACTTACTTGGTCTTTCTGCAGCAAAGGCAGGATCTGTTCCAACCTGAAGGAAACAGCAGCTGTGGGAAGCACTGAGAAGTGCAGTGTGATCCATCTTTACTCTAAGCATCTCATGGTTTGCTGTAATGAAGGCAGTAGGTCACTCTCTCTTTTATATTTTGCAAACCACTTTCTTTGTTGTGGATAGCTGGTCTGGGGAAACTTTTTTGTAATCATGGCAATAAGTTACTTTTATTGGCAGCAGTAGGAAAGATTCAAAACTCAGTAAAAGAGGATTATTTCTCCAGCACAATAATAACAGGGATTTGAGAAATCTTGCCCCTGTGCTTTATCTTTCATCAACATGAGACCAGAGGTCTTTCAGCCTGGGATAATTCCAGAAGTGAAAATTGCAGCAGAAATCCTTTTTCATGTCTTGCAAGAATTGCCCATGAAAAGGTTTTTTCTCTAGAAAGACTGCTTGGTGTTTCTTCCCTGATCTGTCCCCCTCCCACTGACAACATTGTTTTTCAAAACATACATGTGTTTATTTGATTTTCCTTTATTTTAACTGGAGGTTTGATTTCTTTCCTGATTGGGTGGGATGCATTTAATTAAAAAAAAAAAAACAACCAACCAACCAAACAAAAAAACCAACAACTTCACCAACATCATTCATCCTCATAATTTTGTAAACAATGCTGTAGTGGTAGGTAGATACAGGCATCTGGTTTTTCCCTCTCTGTGTCTCTTGAGGCCAAAGAAGCTGGAGGATAATCATGTCTTTAGGGTAGGAAATATATATCGATTTGTTTTATAGACCAACACATATTTCTCCTCTGAAATATATGGCAATGTTGCCAGCATGAGGGTGGGGTGGGGTAGGAAATGAACAATTAGCTGCTCTTTCAGGAGTCTTTTGTCCTTCTGATCAACAGATCTGGGTCTCTTTAGCCTCTTTGGAATAGCCCCAAAATTAAAGAGAACAGAACAACTGCAAATCATAGCACTGAGACTCCATCCAGTTCTCACAGATACAGGCGAGTGTGTGTATTTGCTGAGCTCCAATTCAAGTGTTCTAATTGTATTTTATAGCTCTTTTCCATGCCAATCCTGAAGCAGACAGGCAGACGGTGTTTGTTATCTTAGCCTAGGAAGACCTCTCTAAAACCTTCTGAAGACGCGAGAGGTAGGGCGTCATCTGAGATTAAGTGAATCTGAATTTTGGTGTCTAAAATCTTGTTATTACATCTTAAATATTAAAATAACTGGATTTTTTTAATAGGCTGGCACATATTAAAATATAAGGTAACACTACCAGTTGAGGCAAGGATGAGGACAGCAAATCAGCAACCAGGCTCTCCAAGTGGTGGAAGGGCGTTGAGACAGGCATTGAGAATTGTGCCCATGGCAATGGGGTTGGAACTGGAGGGTCTTTAAGGTCTCTTCCAATCCAAACCATTCTATGATTCCATAATCAAAACCAATTGAAGAGAGGACACCTAAGAGCAACCGGAGACTGTTAAGCCAAAAAGATTTTGTCTACTCCTCCGAGAGGTTTTAATTCACATTGAAAAACAAAACCTCCAACATTTTGGAAGATTGTGAGATCTTGTATTCCAGCCATAAATTCTTCTGCTGTACCTAAGAGACACAACTCTTGAAGAGGTTAAGTTCTTGGTAAGTAAAGTTCTTAGCAAGCAATCTTTTCCCACTGAGTTGGCCTCTTCGAGTTTCTATTTGTGCTGCTAATGAGGTTCCCACAGTCTCCAGGAAGCTGGTCTGAGTTCTAATTAAACAAGACTTGAGGAACTCTTCTGCCAAAGTAAGCTCTGGATCTGCCCACCCCATTGACAGAGGAGTCCTGCAGGCTGGATACACAGAGCCTGGAAATGTAAATCACATATTGACTCGGGGAGTTAAACTCTCCAGTGAGGGTGCTCTCTACAGCTGCAGCATTTATTAAACCTTTGCCACCATCCAAAAACAACACTCACAACTTGAACAGTCCCCAAGGCTAGAGAGTCTTCCAGGATTCTTCTGGCCATGTTCTGATCAGGAGATCTGGGCTCCTCTGACCTCTTGAACATGGTCCCAGGCAGTAAGAAACAGGACCTTGGACAATGTGGCTCTGGGACTCCATCCAGTCCTTTACATAAAATATGCAGGAATATACATTTACTGGTGCTAAAATATGCTCTTGGAGATGCACTATTCCAGAAACAACCATGGCACAGACATCAGGACTACAAATGCCAGCTTAACTTTAGGAGCAACATGTCTCCATGGGCTTCCCAGTTTTTTTGAATATTTACTACATGTGTTTTCTTATTATCTAAGTCATTTTCACTGGTGAGTTCCAGAATGCTTTCATGCACTCCAAATGGAAATGCCAAGCCATCCATTCAATGGAAATCACAACTGTGTCCTCCCCATGAGTGTTGCTGTAAGAAAAGGGGCTGATTGAAAAACACTAAACCAGCTTCTGTTCCACTCCCATAAGAAACAGTTTTTCATGGTGTTTTATGCCAGGTCCTGTGATAAGGGCCAGCAAAGAGAGAGTGGGATAACTCTCCTAGGAGATATGTAGCAGAGACAAGATTAGTGTCTGTTCATCCCAGGCCAATACAAACCATCCAGTCTGGGAGCATTCAGCCATGTGACAGTGTCTGCAGGCTCTGACCAGACAATGAAGGTTTTCCAGCCGGTGCTGTCATAAAATCCCATAGTCCCCAACCTCTCTATGCAGAGTGAGGAGAAGCAATCCTCACACAGCCTGTGTGACACAAAGAAAACAGCCTGTGCATCTGTGTTAAAGGGACAAGTTATCACGCAGCCCAACCAAGACCAGTGATGGAGGAAAATGTGTCCAGTTTCCTAACTATACCCCTTTGTGGAGGCAACCACTTGGCCATGCCCATAGTGTGTGGCTGGAAGCTCCTTCACCCCAGCTAGGGCTGACGCAGGGGTGAACAAAGGAGAAAGTTCACGGTACCTCTTCTTTCCTACAGTAAACTCAGGAAGTGTGCGCCAGGCCTTCAGTTAAGGTAAATCCAGCTGAGCTGGTGACTTCCAAATGTTTGTGGTTCCAAATCCCACATTGTACAGATCTGGTCAGAGGGAAGAGGACAGTGGAACATCTCTGGCTTGCAAACCTGGGCACCAGGACATGAGAGGAAGAAGCGTCTGGTGCACACACTGAGGTCTCTTTCCACCATGGAAGGAAACTTTTATAAACACTTAAGATCAAAGACTCCCTGCCAGGCATGAACAGGGAGGCTGAGCCATCCCTCACAGTCAGTACTGACTTCACCTTCAAACTGAGTTTTTTTGGCTGTAAATCTGGCTTAGTTTTCCTAGGCCAGTGTGTGCAGTAACGTGGAACAATACTTCCCGAAGAAGGGGGTCCCAGGTGGCCTGTCCTTGGGTAGGACTGTGCGAGTTGATTGCAGAGCAGGTCCTACAGGATCAAACCATATGCTGCAATAAAACTATGGAAGGGTTCCTCTTGCCAGGAAAATGTTTAAAGGCTTTTTGTTGATAAAGCAGTGTTATCATGGGAGTTGAGCGCCTTAGAGGAAATATTAACAGTATGTGTGGTCAGATAAGCAGGAAGGCGTGAGTAGGAGCTGCTGCACTGCACAGCCCACTGCTTGCCCCAGCTGCACATCAAAGAACCTACACGGAGAGGGACCAGGGAGAGAAATTTAAGGGCTTGGTAGCAAATGTTAGAAGACTCAGCTCTGGAAAAGTCCTGCCCGATAACTGGGGAGCCAAGAGGCACAGCGCTGAGCATGGAGAAGGGCAGGCTGTTCAACCCAGTTGCTCCACAGCCTCCATCGTCCCAGTCCAGGACCCGCTGGCATCAGTGGATGGACTCTCATCGATTTGGCCGCGGCTTGAATTGGGCCCTTTGGGAACCAGGACAAAAGATGAAGTGTCCGACTTTAATTGATGGCTCATCCATCACCACTACCCAAACTCCTCTTGACAAGTAGAGGGAAAAACCCACAAATTAAGTGACCATCGCCTGCCTTCTCTTTTCTTGCCGATTGTAAAGGAGAACTTTTGACCTTTCTGCCTTATACATCACAGCTTGGCAGGAGCTGGTCGCTCACCCCGGCTGAACTGTGCCATGCATGTAGCCCCATACAAAAGGTGCCTTTCACGTGCTAAATGATCCTTTCCCTGCTCCTCCTTTGCTCTACTACAACAATATAGAGAGGGACAATGGCACAGCTCCATGGCAGAAGGAGGAGGCTCTCATTAGGAGCCTCTCGTTAGGGATGAAAGACTGGCTGGATCATCCCACTGTTTTTCTGCTTCAGACTGATTTCCAGAAGAGTCTGGTGGGAAGCATAAGTCGTATCCTGAAGGGTTTTTACCCTCCAAGCAAGCTCAGCAGCAGCAAACTCACTTGCACAGAGCATGGCCAGGATGCTGTCGGTGGGACTGGGGGCAATCAAAGGCTGCTGGGGGCTGGGCATTGCACAGGGAGCCAGCAGAGTCCTGCAGACAGCACGGGAATAGGGACAGCTCTCCAAGGACTTGAGGCAGGCTTTGAAACCCTTAAGCTTGCCCTGCGTTAGTGGGGTCAATTGCACCCCAGGCAGAGTGGCTGGGATAAGCCCCCTCCAAAGCCCCACAGAGGCACAAAAGATGGTAATACCTGTGAAACATTGTCTGGGCTGCGGAGACACTGAGTGCCTTTGGGATGTGTACGTGGGTGCACGGCTCCCTGGGAAAAAAACCAGCCCTTCCTCCAGAAGTGTCCGTGTCTAGGAGAACACTCCTCTGCTATTAACTGAAGAACGCAGCATGGTGGCTTCAAAAGCCACTGAAACAGATATGATGACTCAGGGAGGTGGTAATTACCAGGGAGAGTGAAAACATGCAGCCAGCTGACTGCAAAATCGGGATTTTGCTGTAAAATCTTTCCTAAAGCTCTACACCAACGCACTGGCTGAAGGCAGGACTTCTTGTACCAGGCACATGCTCTGTTACCCCACCAGGAGCAGATGTTGGCAGTCACGTGCAATTATTATGCAGAGAAACCTTGCCTGGTTTGAATTCAGGGATGTGCTGCTGGAGGAAAAAATACCATCACAGATTTAACACAACCATGTGCTTGCAACTAGACATCATCATGGTGCCTTGGTGTGGTCCAGAGACTGCCTCACAGACCAGGAGACAAACCTGAGAGAAGAAAAAGCTGCAGGTGATGCTGAAAAGGCATTTTTTAGAGTGCATGTTGCAGTCCACATTCCCACCTTGGAATCTGGAGCTCCTGACAAGTCCTTGCTCTCAAAAAGGTCACAGTCAATCATCTCTCGTGCCCAAAAATATAATCCATAACCAAAGTTTGGATGTAGGCAGAAATTCTGGGCCATTTTTTCTTGACAGACTGTTTTCCCAACTCGGTGGCACTGGGTTATGTTGCAAATGTGGGATTTCTGCCCTGCAAGTGAAAACCTCTGCCAGATTTTTTCATGCATTTATTTAGTGCTCTGGGGCAAGTCTCCATGTCAGTGCCCAATTTCTCACCTTTTCCTGGGGACAGCAGCCTTGCCATGCCCTGAGGAGTCCTTGGGAGGCATTTCATCCCTGCTGCAAGGGTGGTGATGATAGTGCATAAGATGTGAAGATCTCAGGTCATCTCCAAGCTGGTCTTCACCCCCTGAGCCAGGTTTTTATTGTGGCAACTGGAAGCAAGCATTGCTTAAAATACAGTGTTTATTACATTACAGACCAATGAGATAGTGCCAAAAATTAATCCACTGGATGGCCCTTAAAATCATTCTGCACTGTGCCTCAGCTTGCTCTGTACCTGTGAATTTGAGAACCAAAGCCTGAAAACCCAAAGAAGGCAAAATAATGGAACCTAAAATGCGTAGCTCAGTATTTTTAAAATCCTGAACCTTTATAACAATTTAAGAGCTGGTCGTGGCTCCATTCATGACCTTTAACACACAGAGAATGATCAGATCAGCACTCATGACCTTCCTTACAGGTGCAGAGTTGTGTCTGTGCTCTATAAAATTATTTAGATTGGAAAAGTCCTCTAAGATTGAGTCCAACCACTCCCCCAGCACTGCCAAGGCCACTACTAAAAGATGCCAAATGCCACATCCACATCTTTTAAATCCCCCCAGGGTTGGTGACTCCATCACTGCCCTGGACAGCCTGTTCCAGTGCTTGACAACCCTTTTGGTGAAGAAATTTTTCCTAATATCCAATCGAAACCTTCATGCTCTGTGCTCTTCCGAAACAAGCACTTCAAGGCTCAGTTTGGGCTAAAGGCAGTGAGGAAAGGAAAGGCACCACTGAGCAGGTGAGGAAATCCCAGATCACGGGGTAGATACCAATCCTTAATCTGGGAGTGACTCACACAGCAAAACCTGGCGTCTGTGCAATGCGTTTTGGAGGCACGTCCACTGGAGCTAACAAAGAAGGAAGACTATAAACAAAGAAAAGAAATCCCAAATCCTGTTGCTGACAAACAGATACTAAAACCATTTTGGTCTCAGTCATACATGAAACTTATGAAGCACTTGTACCAGGCATCTCGACTGGTCGGTGTCAAATTCTTATTTAATGGCCGTAGGGAAGAGTTCAGACATTTTTTTTTAAAAGTGGCCAGAAAACAAATTGCCTGTAATGAGACTTTGGCTAAACAGGAGAAATGGAATCTGGAGACAAATTTCTTTCACTGAAAAAGCAGACCAGAACATGCTGACAAACCCCCTCATTTCCAAGATGTTCAAAACCCATGGGCAGACCCCACGCCTTGTTTGACAGCTCAGGTGACCGTGGGTTTGAGGGTGTGACCCTGTGGGATCACACTTTCCAGGCTGCAGATGGAAGAGCCGAGCTTACAGCTGGACAGCAAAGTTTGTAAAAACATTCAGTGCCCTCTTCAGAGGGGCCGTGTCATCCTTTTGTTTGATAAACATGGGATGTTACTCTCCAAATGAAAGCTTTTTCAAATCCAGGGCTGCTGGGCTGAGCTCATATCAATCACTCTCTAACAGTGGTGTGAGCAGGCTACATGGATCTAGAAAAGGAAAATTCCTGGTCTGCAGCAGATCTGTGTCCTGAAAACTGATACAGTCCTGAATGAAGAAAAGCAGAAAAAAGGTATGGTGAAAGATGAAGGAATCTAAAAAAACTGAGGGCTTGAGGTAAGCAGGAGAGAAATGTTTGTCAGTGTAAGCAGAAAATCATAGAATCATAGAATGATTTGAGTTGGTCCTTAAAAATCATCTTGTTCTACCCCATGTCATGGGCAGGGACACCTTCCACTATCCCAGGTTGCTCCAAGCCCTGTCCAACCTGACCTGGATCACTTCCAGGGATGGGACAGCCACAGCTTCTCTGAGCAACCTGTGCCAGAGCATCACCACCCTCACAGCCAAGAATTTCTTCCTAACAGACAGCATTGAGCAAAGAAATGGCTGATGTCACCCTCAAAGCTTCATGTAAGCAACTGTTTCCATCACCTTCTGGTGAGGGACCTGGGGCTGAGGAAGAAAATCAAAGAGTGGTGACACCAGTGCTGGAGTGCAGGGGCAGCAGAGCTGTTTCCACTGCAGGGAGTTTGGCCCTCGGTTCTTACAAGGGGGAAAGAGTCATTGTTTTTAATGGGCTCGGAAAGATGCATAAGAATTTTCACAAGCCTAAAAAAGAATCGTTCAAGGATTCTTGAACAATTGTGCGTGCCTCTGGACATGACATTTCTGCAAGGAAAAAAAAAAAGAAAAAAAAATTGCTGCGTTCAGGTCCCTCTTTTGGAACAGTGCCTGGTGTTAGGTGTTACCAGCAGCTTCCCCACCAGGATCAAGAAAAGCTCCCAGCACTGATTTTTGAAAGTATTTGGAAGGTATTTGGTACCTTGTCCAACGCTCTCCCCCCACGCTCCTTGAAAGAGGAACATCTGTTCCCCTGGGACTTTCACTCCATGTCATATGGCCACCGCTAAGTGCCTGTCCCCAGGCACAGCGAGGGTCCTGCCGCTGATAAAAAGGAGGAGGGGGCTGGGAGCCCAGCTGGGGGCAGAGAGCCCTCCTGGCCACAGGGAATGGAGGCGAGATGAAAGGAGTGTGTATTTTCCCAGGTGATTCCAATAGCATCTCAAAGCCTCGGCTTTCTCACTCTGGCTTTAGCCCCAAAACAAACAAACTGGTGCCAATTTGAATACGCCAAGGCCTGACTGATTTGAGCCTCTTGTTGTGTTTTCACAGTCAGCAGCTGAGTGGAATTCAAAGGGGAAAGAAAAAGAAAATAATAATAGCAGATTGATAAGATTCTCTAACCCTTTCTGGTTAAAATCCCAGGCAGGCTTTGCACAAAAAGGGCCCAGAGAAGCCAGGGCTGTTCCAGCACAAGAATATCAAAGCTAAAAATGAGGGGAGCCGTCCCAGCAGGGATCAGTGAGATAGCAGCTTGCTTTCTCTTAACTCCTGCTGCACCAGATAAGGGCACATTTTGGGGACACTGAGACCCCTGGGGCTGGAGCATCATCCATCAGCCCACGAAAGCCGACAGCCCTGCTTCCAGGGCTCCAGGACAAGCCTCAAATGCCTCGAGTCAGGAGGGTCTTCCCACCAGAGCATATTTGTCCCAGTGGATCTGCGTTGGTAATTCTTCTGATCACTCAGCAGGTGCTGGGTGTTTTCAGGCTTGCAGAAACTGTTAGAAAAAAAGGGATGTGGGGAAAAATGTTCTGCCATTCCCAGCTGAAGGTAGAGGTCATGTTGGGGTGTGGTTGCTTCAGGAATCATAGAAGTAGAGTCATTAAGGTTGGAAAAGACCCTTAAGATCATTGAGTCCAACATCATCTGGCATCACCACTAAGCCATGTCCACAAGCGTCACATCCACATATTTTTTTAAGATGGTTCCACCACTTCCCTGGGCAGCTTCTTGCAATGCCTGATTACCTTTCAGTGAAGAAAGGAGCTGCTCCCCACACAGCCCCAATCTTTTCCCATTTCACATAAAGTGAAATCCAGCAGCCTCCCCATCCTGCTGCACACCTTGGGCATGAAGTGTTTGTGTTTCAGACCTAAGGAAAGGATCACATGCTCAGAAACTTCCCTCCCACTCCTGTTACATTATCGGAGCGGAAAAAAAAGGCTTCTCTGGCAAATCTTTCTTCTGTCACAACCTTCAGGAACAGGAGCGAAGTGGGATTAGGCAGGGGAGAGAGGCCACATGCTGCCCAGCGGGTGATGCCCTCCGGGCAGGGTAGCTGGGCTCTGGGAGGCAGCAGTGCCCTGACACCCCCCAGGTGTCTGCCAGAGAGCAGAGACCTCGGAGACAGACAGGGAAGGGAAGGGACAAGGAGCTGCAGAGCAAAGAGACAAGCTGGCAGGCAGTTAACAAGGAGGTGAAGACTTGATGAGCAATAAGCAAAAGGCTCCGTCTCCGCGCTGATCGGAAATGCCTGGCAGGCAGCAGCGGGAGGCTGCTGGAGCAGGGACAGGCTGGCAAGACGAGGATATAATTAACAGGGTATCAGTTCCCCTAATAAGAGCGTGCTGGGATACCAGCTTGCTGACCTGCATAAGCTTCGTGGGCTCTTTGAAGTCGGCTCCTGCCGGGGCTGGGACACACACGGCGGCACCCACCGTGCCGGCTGCGGGGCCGGGGGGATTACCGGCAGCTGCGATTAGTCCCTGGAAACCCCTGCGTGTGTTTGGGCTGATGGCAGCCGCTCTGCCAGAGTGTAAAGAAGGGGACCCGCTGGACAAATGCGATCTTACCGTGCCCCTGGCCTGGCTGCAAAGGGAATCAGTCTCGGCAGTGTCTGTGAGAATGGGAATTTCTGCTCGTGTCCTTGCCAGGCGCTGTCTTCCCTCATCGGACCCAGTTTTGGGAGGGAGAGGGATTCAGTGCATATCTTAAATCTCTGAATCCTGGAGTTACAGGAATTGTTAAGAGAAGCACACTGAAAGAAAATCAGAAAACCTTAACTAAATCTATCTCGGAAGTCTAAAACCAAAGCGGAGTAAAATTATTGTATTAACCAAGTCTTACGTGACTCTTAAGCTCACTTTTTCTTCTCTGGGATGCTGCAGGGCTGCGATCCCACCTGAGGACTGGCACTGCAGGTGTCCACATGGCCATGCAACTTCTCATTATTCCCACCTTGGCTGCATACAGCTCCGTTGACTGCAAATTCAAATCTTGCAGGCGTATGAACTCTTCACTGGGATGGCTGAGAATCCCCCAGTTCTGCTAGAGGTAGGAAAGAGAGAAGCGCATTAAAGCTGTGGTCTCACATGCAGGGCTGCTTCAGCTGGGTCCCCCATCCCCTGCCCGCTGCAGGGTGCCTGGGAATGGATGTGGTTTAGGGGGAAAGCCTAATTTAGTAGGAAAAAAACTAAAAAGAGATGTTTTATCACCTGGATGATCTCCGCAATCGACTAGAATGGCCAAAAAAAGGACAGAAGTGAGCAGCTGGAAAGACGAAAGACGGTCTTTAAGGGAGTGTTAATACAGTTGTGAAACCACAGCCTAAGGGGACGTGTCCCTGCATTGCGATTCATTGCCATCAGGAACAGGGACATTTCCCCCACTCGGCTCGGGGAAGGGTCAAGGGTGGAGATTTCCGAGGAGTCTTTGCAAGGCAGCCTGTCCCCGGACAGTGCCCCCGCCAGTCTGTGCAGGGACAGTGGGGGATCGGGGACACATGCCACCCACAGCAGAGCAGCATGTTTTGGATCGCGCCCCATTAAAAGATCAGCAGTAAACCTCAGAAAACAATTAAGAAATGACAATGACGGATGAATTCATTCCGCTGCGTCTGGAAACACTGCTTGCCCTTTCCAAGGCCAACCTCTGCCCTGGGGACCAGGACTCCAGTTTGAAACTTCCAGGGGGGAGTCCCCCCTCCTGCCAGTGGGATCCTGTTTTACTCCCTTGTAGGTTCTACAAATCCTGCTTGGGGTTGTGAGCCTGTGTTTGGGAAAAGGCCTGGGCTTTCAGCACAGGGCAGACATACTTGCTTTGACTTTATTAAAAGGGAACACAAATATGTCTGTAAATGTAGCCATCTAG
Source organism: Callaeas wilsoni (assembly GCA_013398955.1). NCBI lineage: Eukaryota > Metazoa > Chordata > Aves > Passeriformes > Callaeidae > Callaeas > Callaeas wilsoni. The sequence continues at coordinate 100,669 of VWPU01006018.1, forward strand.
GAAAGGATCCACTTTTGTTTCCTAAAAATTAGCATCCTCCAGTCTAATAGCAAGCGTTATTCTGCGTTTCGAGCCAGCTCGGATCTAATCATCGACAACAAAATAATGCATCTCCCTTGCTCTGCCCAGTAAATACTCCCAATATGTCATTTCAGTGTCAAACTTCCCAGAGTCATTACCCTCCCCAGCATCAGACTCCACGGCGACGTGCAGGGCAGCCTGAGCCAGAGACTCCTGCCACAGTCAGCAAACAAGCATGTTTTACATTAGGCACATTAAGGGGAACAGCCTATTGCAAGGAATATTAAATTAAAGGAAAGCAGCAAGGAGAAGGATTCGACCCTGGTTATACACAGAGGAACACAGGACCAGCCCTAGATTTACAGCATGTGGAGCACATCGTGATTTCCTCGGTCTGCTTGTGCTCTCTAAATTTACAGACACACTTGTGTTAAAAAACTCCAGGGACAGATGGCAAACTCACTCTGATGTTACCCCCTCATGACTCCCAGGACAGTCATGTTATGCCGTGAAGTCCTTTACCCCATGACTCTAAAAAGAGAAAACCTCTGCAGTCCTACACCAGAGCTCAAATGAGGAGCACAGCCTTGCTGAAGACGTGTTTCTCTGTGTGTGTGGTGTTACCTGACACACCTGCCAGTGCAGCAGCCCAGGGCTGGCAGGTTTCTTGCCTATGGCACAGCACCAGTGTTGCAAACTTTGTGCTCAGACCCCAATAAATCAGCAAACCTGTCCCGTCTCCTCACCTGGGCAGACTCCAGCTGCACCACAGCCACTTGCCTTCCCCAGGTATTCCCCCTCAATCCTTGAAGACCTTTCAAAAGGAGAGACACATATTTTTTCCTCTGCTTCAGGCCTTTCCCACCTCCTGTCAGCCTATAGCAGTTGGGAAAAATATGAGATTCTCAGCGAAGATTTACTAATAGCAATACAAAATGCAAATCCCTGTGTACTTCTGCATCAGTGCTTTGCCACATGGGATGGCTCAGCCACCAGCAGTGCAATCTCTTGTGGTTTGTGGGGCCAGACCCCTCCCAAAGCAAGCCTAAAAAAACCTGAAAGTACTTGAAACACCAGGAAAAGTGGGGAGAGAAATATTTTCAGGGTGATACAAAACTGAGACGATGGAAAGAGCGGAGACACCTACAAGAACAACTTGGGTGACAGGCACTGCCTACCACGTCTGGTGCGTGGGTTTACAGGTGAAGACTTCCATGTGCTCTCCCTGGGATCCATTGTGGGATCTTCTTGGTTGGTTTGGACGGTCAGGACGGCTATAGAGGCGAGATCTCTGTGGTTAGGTTTTAGAGTGTGTAGTTTATTTATGAAGGGCGTGGGTATAGTGGCCCTGCTTGGAGCTGCCAGCTGCAGCTCGATGAAGGCCAGAGAAATAAGAGAGCAAGAGAAGCAAAGGTAAGAGTAAGAGAGAGTAACGGCAAGAAGAAGTAGGGGAAGTAGTGGAAGTAGTAAAAGGAGAGGGAAAAGAGAAAGAGCCCGAGGTTCTTGTTTACAATACAATAAATCTTCTTCTGTGTTGAATATTCTAATTTCCACTAACCAATCTAGTACAAGATACAAATCCTATAGCATTTACATACAGCCTATAAGAATCGTTACATTACCATACTGCGTTACATTTTAAACTCTAGAAACTACTCTTTGGACCCCTGCTGCCAAGCCAGTAGGGTCTGCTCTGACCCTTGGACCTGTCAGCAGGCAGAGGGTATTGTTCAACAGAGAGAGATTCTGATCGACCATACCATTGTTTTCCAGTTGTTCAGTAACTAAGGCTTGGTATCTCAAAGCTTGCTTTCATTTCAATCTCACTTATAGTTTCCCTATTCTCAGCATCTTTTGCCAGGCAATCATATTTATAAGGCTTTCCTGTTTCATCTTCCCCAACAATCCAGTTGGGAATAAAGTGGGCAGCACTTGGATCCTCCAAGGGCATGGTTAGGAGATATGCCCTGTGTCCAAGTGCTTGTAGTAATCACACACTCTCAAGTGTCCCCTGCCTGCAAAGTGAAACGAATCCATGACAGCAGCTGAAATTCATTACTAATTATTATTATTAATGATTATTAACAAATGTGATTTAGTTCCATGTAGAGTGGAACATGCCATTACCATCTCTCAGAGGAAGGGTGGTGGCTGAGGAAGGCACAACAATAACAGCAGGGTCTCTGCAGGTGCCCATTCCCTCCATGCAGCGTCTCCCCAGCAGATGTTCACGTTGCAGGGGCCATTCTGCCAGATAATATATTTATGTGGACATTTTGCACCACATCTGTTTTATAAACATAATCCAGGGTATACCAGAGGCCACATAGTTCTCTGTTGATTCCAAGGTACAGAAGATGAGGTCTAGGAAAGCCCTGCACAAGCACTGTGAGTTGCATAGTCACAGAGTAACAAGAGATGGGAATTACTCATCTGGAGCTTGCCTGGAGCCGAGGTGGACCCTGGGTTGAAGCAGCTGGATTGAAATAGTTAGGGGCTCAGCAATGCTGGACAGGGTGGTTTGGCTTCTTGTGAAGATAGAGGTCAGAAGGAAACTTCAGATCCTCCTCCAGATTCAGATTTTTCTGCAACTTGAGCATGCTTAGATCTGAAGGTCTGCCTTGGCTTTTTCCCTGCTGCTAACAGCATTCTGTGTGAAATGTGCAGCGTGCAGAGAGTGCTAATGCCTTGCAGACCTGGGTTGTGTCATTCCCCAGCGTTATTTATACAGAACTATTTAAAAACACAGGGTAAAACTTGTAGCAGCGTCTACGTGGAAGGCTCACTTTATCTAATTTTATCCACCTACAAGCTGCGTGTCTTAAACCGACACCCCACTTAGAGACAGCTGAAGTCTTCAAGGCTGCTTCACAAAGAACAGAGAAAAGCTTCTCCAGCAGGTCATGTGTCAATCCTAACCTGGAAACACACCCTGGGAAGAGAAAAATCACCTTCTGGCCGTGTGTCCTTCTGCCCCAGCCCCACAGTCAGCTCTGAGCAGTTGCTGCAGCTAAAGGCTCGACTGTATCTGGGAAAATCAGGTAGGGTGAATCGTGTTGGTGTGACTAAAGGACCTGATCCCCATTTTCAGTAGTGACTTAGGCAGCCCTAGCCAGGTTGTTAGAGCTGTCAGGGACCTAAAAATACAGATAATGATTTGCAGGCTGTTACAGTAAGAGATGCCAGGCTGTTACAGTAAGGGATGCCAGGCAGTTCAGCAGAACTTGGGCTCATTAGTCACATAAATGCCTGCTCGCTTTCGAAGAATTTTCTTCCCCCATTGTCCAAAAAGCCTTGCACACAGCCTGCACACAGCTCCTGAGGCAGAGCTGTTGGTCTAACTTTGAGTAACTCGGGACACATCATCCCCCAGTTCTAGACTCTGAACAGTACCATGATACCAAGAACAGGAGAGAAAGCCCAGCAGATGCCAATGAAGACCTCTACTGGATATTAGGAAAAATTTCTTTACTGAAAGGATGGGGAAGTACTGAGACAGCCTGTCCAGGGAATGGTGGAATAACTGTTCCTTGAGGTGTTCAAAAAATTTGTACATGTGGTTCTTTGGGACATGGTTTAGTGGTGGACCTGGCAGTGTTAGGTTAATGGTTAGACTCAATGATCTTAGAGGTCTTTTCCAATTTTAATGGTTCCATTATTCTCTTTTAAATCACATCTTCTCTGTACACATTTGAAGAACTTCTGGCTTGGCCTGTCTCTTGATCTGTCTTCTCTTCTTCACGTCTGCTCCAGCAGGAGTGCAGGAGATACACCTCTCTCCACTTTGTGTCGCTCTAAGAAGAAGAAACTGGGCTAAATCCAAGGAAATCATGGGAGAAGCGGACAAGGAGCTTTCATGAAGTTCCTCACCCTCCACAGGATGAACAGCAGTGTCCTTGGCAGAAAAGAGCCAAAAATGCAGTGGTGACAGCAAACCTGGAGACAGCAAACCAGGCAACAGCTCCTAATACCTGTCCTCGTTAGCATCCGAGGCCACATGCTCTGAGGCAGATCCTCTGCCTTTCCTTAGCTCTGGGATCATGCTGAGAGAGTCTCCTTAGATCTCCAGTGCTGGCAGACAGTCTCAGCCTGCTCAGTGCAGCAGCAAAGTTTTCTCTTTTCAAAGTTTTCATCTGCGTTACTGCTGCACGAGCCGGCGCGGCTGCGTGGAATCCAAGGTGGCCTGACGGTAGTTTCCTCTGTCAGCAAAATCCCAAGGAAAGGAAAAAAAAAGGAAATAAGAAAAAAAAAGCTGCAGGGGGAGCAAGCATAGCAACAAGCTGGATAATCAGCTGCAGTTGAAAGCCCGGAGGGTATCTGTTTATTCCCCGATTTACCCACTGCATCTCAGAGCTTTCCACTTTGCAACTCCCATCCCGATGCTCGGCGAGTAAATAAATACTCCCAGAAATGATCTGCAGGAATTAGTCACTGCCAAATGTTCTTTTTGTCTGTGGGCCCTTCTCAGTAACCCCAGCAAAGCTGAAATTGTCTTTATTAAGATAATTGCTTCACTGTAGACAATTTAATCTGTTGTCTGTAACATGAAGAATGACTGAAGGAGCTGAATCTGCTCTGTGCCACATCCCTGTGCCAGGGTGGGAGCCCGAGGCACTCACTGAAGGCCAAGAGTGAGCCCTCCCTGCTGCTGGGCTGCCCAAAAAAGGCTGAGAACATCCCTTCAGAGGCTGCTTTCAACACTCCCCCGCTGCTCCCTTTCCACAGCCCTCCAGCCATGAAGGAAATATGAAGTGTGAAGTATTACAAACCAAAGAAAATCTCACTTTAAAGGCGAGGCATTCAGGAAAAGAAACAAAAATAAAAATCGAGGGGCACAGCTAGGAAGAGGGCTTTGAAGGGCTGGCAGGGTGCTGGTTAATGCAGAGTGTTTCTACCTCTCCATCAGGTCAGGCAGGGACGGAGCAGCCAGAAGGTCAGCGCTGAGTTGAAGAGGAACAGCCAGAGCACTTCAGACATGAAACAAGGCTTGGCAAAACTTTGGGAAATCGAGATTTTTGTCAGACTTTGCAAACTATTTTTGTCACTGCCGTTGCTGGGCATTTGGAGACAAAATAATAGAGGCTGGGGGGAGAGGGACGGCTGTAATTTAACCCAGGGACCTCTGTCCTCTCCGAGGCTCAGAGGAATGGATGACCTGCAGATATTGCTTGTTGGCTTGTACACTGTGTAACATACCATCCACTGCTTCCCATTTCCTCTCTGCCTTTTGTTTGTTTTCTTTAGACAGGCTCCCTAGGCTATGTTTTTGCTCTTTTTCCCCTATTTCAAAGATTTTCACTCTGTTGGATCTTTTCTCTCTGCTGTATTTCACTGAGACAGAGCCAAACGCAGACAAACCAACTGCGGTGTCTGATTCAATCTGGAAATCCTCCCATCTAGATGCTGCCTTCAGGTTTCTGCTCCTCAGACCTGGTGCCAGCCACTGGTTTATTCTGCATCCATTGAGGGCCAGAGCAGTTTATACCATCATTCTCAAAACCACAGTGCCCACAACAAGGCGGGGTGGCTTCAATCACATGAAGGTTTGGTGTTTGCCGCTAATGGCCTCAAAGGAGGTGGGTACCAAGACGATGTGCTCATCAAGAGCCTGAGAGCCTGGTGTCTTCAACTGCTTCAGCTGAAGCTGCACAAGGGCTGTGGGTGGTGGCATTGCTCAAAAACTCATTCTGTTTCACACATCATAGAATCATGGAATGGTTTGGGCTGGAAAAGGCTTCAAAGATCATCCAGGTCCAACCCCTACCATGGGCAGGGGCTCCCTCCGCTGGACCAGGTTGCTCCAAAGCCCATCCAGCCTGGCCTGGAACATTGCCAGGGATGGGGCAGCCACAGCTTCTCTGGGCAACCTGTTCCAGGGCCTCACCACCCTCACAAGGAAGAATTTCTTCCCAATATCCCATCTAACCCTGCCCTCTCTTAGTTTGAAGCCATTCCCCCTTGTCCTGTCACCCCCTGCCTTTGTCTAAAGTCCCTCTCCAGCTCTCTTGTAGGCCCCTCACTTGCAAATCAACAAGCTTCACTCTCCTAGGACCAAGTGGGAATGATTTCACCTGGTGGCATTTCTCCTTCTTCTTGCCTTTATGTCTGAGGACACTGATTAGGAGCAGGCTGAACAGGGAGGCTCTAAGAGCCTGCAGACCCTGGGTTAAAAATAAGGCAAACCAAGAGCCGCAATGTGCCTTGACTGCTTCCAGACCATCTCCTCTGCTGTGTCATCACTCCCCACAGGAACTGCTCATCATTGAACAGAAATGAATAACTAGTCCTTTTTTATTTTTCTTGGGTTTTTTGGGGAGTTTTATTTCTTTCTTTTTTAATCCATTGCACAAGCACAGTCTGGAGAACATTTTCTGCAGCTGCCTGTGTGTCACCCATCTATTTTCTCGGAGCCCTGAGAACAATGGGCCCTGGTGTTTGCTGTCAGAGGCTAGGGCACAGCTCTGCTGTGCCATCTGTTTGGGGCAGTGGGGCAGCCACCCTCTCCTCCTCCCACCTGGCATTTGTGTGGTGGCTCCAAAAACAGAGACAGATGAAGCAGCCATAAACATCCTGTGGTGGGCAGGGGGATGACGGCTCCTTCTAGAACAAGGGAGAAGGTGACCCACAGGATCCCTCTGCCTTTTGGGAAGCCACAGCAGCCAGCTTGGTGCTGGCCAGGGCTCCGTGACTTGCACCAGAGGCTGGTCTATAAGGCTCAGATGGCTGACACAAATGATTCATCAGGGAGCTAATAAAATAATCGATGCTGGGGATAACACCCTCGAGTAATTGTTAACTGGGGTCCTCCAGGTAACAGCTGGGACTGACAAGTAATAATCACCCAGCCAAGAGAAAATTGCCACAGTGCAGATCACTGTCAGAGGTGTCTGCTGCACGTGATGGATATCTCCAGCACGTCTGTGCCCATCTCCTGCATCCCCAACAGGGAGTGAACCCACCCCACTGGAAACCCCTTGCCTGCCCCCCAATTACATCCACAGCAACCAGATAATTTTAGAGATTGGTCACCAGCCGCTGCCTACCCTGAGCTTTGCAAACAAAAGTAATGATCACTGGTCCTTGTTTTATTACAGGTCTGCTGAGCTCAGAGACCTCAAAATGCTGCCTTGCAAATATTAATTCATGATGCTTCACGTTTGCCTTTGGTGTCAAGGAAATGTTCGCAACCATTCTCAGCTAATCATAAAATCAGAGGCTGTTCCTCACTATTGTTCTCATTAAAAAAGTGCTCAGGAAAAGAGTTGGCTTTGTTATGTGCTCCATTCATTGCTAATATTGTCTTTAATTTATTTTTAAAAAGCATAACCACTTGCTCATATTTTTGTGCCCACTATAAATCAGCTCTGTTTGAAAACTAGACAAAAAACCATCACATTGGTTTAGCCTCTGGGTTTTTCTGTTGTTTATCCAGAGGTCTAGATAAACCATCGACTGCAGCGAAGGTTAAACACAACAAACCAGAGCAAAGTCATTCACCTGTTTGAATTAATCTACCCATGAAATCTGTTTTGGCTCCCACAGCTGCAGGGCACTCCTGCACAGTAACTTTCAGTCTGCACGCTGCACCTGCCCCTATACCAAACACCTTGGGCAACCCCAACCCCAAAAATTTAACCCAAATCCAGAGGGCAAAGGGGAAATTTCACCTTCAGCTAAAACATCTGGAATGCATCAAACTGCCAGCGGTCCCCTTGCACTCCTAGCCCAAAGTGCTGCATATGATCGTGTACTTAGGGCTCTGTTCAACAAAAGCACCTTAGCCGGAGCCTAATTTGAAATTAACTTTGTGCCAAGTGCTGTGGCAAGTAGGAGTGGGTGCCCTGCTAATAGAAACCATGTGTGTGCAGGCTGACAGAGCAGCCTGTGACTTGACTTTCCTAGCCCCTTGTCAATCATGTGTTTACCCCTCTCTGCAAATTCCCCAGGGACAAACCCAGCACCCAAAACACACGTGTCCTCCACAGTGACTTATTTATGGTGCTGAGGCTCTAAATTGGCACTTGTTAAATGTCCTTTGCAAGGGACTTGAGTCAGGGCTGTCAATATTATAACACAGCCTAATCAATTATCAGTTCTCCCCTTCACACTGTCACTCCTCGTCTAACAGCTCTGGCTTTTGGCACTGAATACTAATGTCAGGGGCTCATCAGTATGCTGGAGGCTGCCTGTGCATCTCAGCCACGCACACTGAGAGCATGAAATCCATAGAGGGCACAGCGAAAATTCTCACCCAGCTCCATAATACCACCAGGACACTTCAGAGCCTCTTACCTATCACTGGCAGGAGGAGCTGGGCCCAGATGTCCTGTGAATTTGGCCCTGCCACACTCATTGCCACAGACACCAAGTTACCTTTGTTAAATGCCAGTGACACGCCCAGGAAAAAAAAGTCCTTTCCAGCCTGGCTGTACCTTTATCATTTTTTATGCAAACCTTTCATTTACACACAGCTTCTCCCGCTGTCGCACTGAAAGCATGACCTTGAGCAAAAATGCTTTGCTCTTCTTAAGGGAGCCAGCAAGCTCCTGAAAGCACAGAGAGCCCTGCAGGGAGCTGCAGGATCAGCAGCCTTTTGGGGTGTGGGATGGGATACAAAGCAAGGGAGCAACCACCTGGTCTGAACTACTGGGGTCTGCCACTCGCTCCTCCAAGAATGACATTTGTCTGAATTTTCTGTTTTGATTGCTGTATTTCCACTCCTTATGGCATCTCCCCGGCTAGACAAAAGGACCAAACTGTGTTTGGGGCAAGTATCACCTGCACCCAGGAGCAGTGGGGCTGAGGGGGGTCCTTCCCTCCACAGCATTTCTGGGTTTGCTCTGCAGCATCCAGCACAGAGCATCCCTGGTGCAAACAGCAAACTGATGTGTGAGACATCCTGCCAGAGGGGTGGCTCCTGACCACATGGAGAAACATCAAACCCCAACCCAACCCGCCCAGTCTTAAACAGTAAGCAGTGAACCCGGCCTGGGGCTGGGGTGGAGGGGCAGCCTCAGGTCTGTGAGGAAGGACAGCTGCAAGTCCCATCCTATTTCTCCCTAGGCAGATGCACCAGTCTAAACCCCATGCACTCCCCTGATTCATATGTTTGAATGATTCAGGCCTCTCATAAAAATGATACTAAAGAAATAACAGAGAGAAGAGTGAATCCTCATGGTCCCAGACGCTGAGTAACCACAGAGGGATGGATGATCGCTGCCCCAAAGCACCTGTGGTATGGCTGGGTGAGAGAGAAAAGCCATGATGGAAATAAAGAGGGAAAAGATGTACCTAAAATCATCCAGCAAGGTAGTGGCAGTACTAAGAATGGATCCAGCTCCCAACCCTGGGCTCAGCACCCTACTGACCTGCACGTCACCTCTCATTTCAGGGGCATTCAGAAGAGAAACCAAATGTAACACAGAAATGAAGCACATGAGACTAGTTAGCCATCTCTTTATTGCATCTCTCTGTACCAAGTGTCTGCTCCAGTGTCAGGGCTTGCTCTTTTCATCCATATATACAATATACCCACTGTTATCCCCTCTGTCTCCAGAGTCGCATGACCCAACCATGAAAAAATGGTTCTGATTCATTTACATTAAAGATGTGGATGTTTTAAGGGGCATAGAAGAGCTTCTCTCGCGATTGTTAAATGTCCACAGTGAAGCACACAGAGCATAAGCCACTGGGTCATGAAATGTAGCATTTTTTTCATTCTTATCTTCTTTCTCCAGCTTGCCAGAACACTGCAAGCCATCATATTGATATATAAGCAGCAAAATCTGCCTCCCAGAACGAAAAAAAAAGAAAAAAAAGGCCTTCAAGCAACATTGGCCTTTGCCAGAGAAACACACGGCTACAACTGCAGGAAACACAACACAGGTTATTGCAAATATTAAATACAGGCCACCAAAGGATAAAAAGGAAATGCATGAGCATGGTTCTGATAATTTGCAACAAGATGTGTGGTGCCATAGGGAAATGAACAGAGCTGGCATGTGGATGCACAGATCTGAGTTTTCCAGGCAAGTTGAATTGAAATCAAACAGGATAGAGGAAACAGGTTGTTCTGCAACCAGACTCCAGGCTCAGTTCCTCAATTAGCTCTCTGATGAAGCATTGCCTTCACTTTGAACCCACTCCTGGGGGAACCAGTGTACAGCGGATGTATCCCATGTGCAGGCCCCTCCCCAGTGCTGGAAATGCCTATTTACAAGCGAGGCAGCTCACAGGGAGACAATCACAGCCTCAGCCTCCCACTCCCACCCCTGCCAGCTCTCCTCTGCCTCCCTCACACTGTGCAAAGCCTCTGGCCCCACTTTTCTCGCACTGCACCTGAGCATTTGGCAAAGGCTTCGCTGCCACAAGCGCTCCCTGGGTCTAGGGACCACTCCCCTCAAACCCACATGCACATCCCACAGACCTTGGAGAAAACAGGCGTCTGGTCCTGAAGGTCAATGATGGCACTAAAAGCCCTTCAGGAGAGGTGTCCTGCTGCCAGCAGAAGCAGCGGCTGCAGCAGGCACAGCACATCACAGCACTGGAGGGACCTGTCCCCAGGCTGGGACATAAGGGGACTTTGGGGACCCATTATTGGGACCTAAAGTGTAATATTCCAGCACGGGGCAATCAGCCACGTGTTCTGCCAGCCATCACACGCCGCAGTCTATCTCTATAAATTGGTCTCTATTTCCCACTTTTATAAGGAAAGAGGAGGAGGAGGTGAGTCTGAAGCCCATTCCCACATCTTAGAGAAGAAATCCCGTATTATTAATATGGCCATCCATCATGCTGCCTGCTCTGTAAGAAATGCACTCCTTTTAATACACAGAAATCAATCCTTTCCTATGGAAAGGAAACAAGTGTAATCACTAAGTATTGCTAGTCCTTCTTGGCTTTTGTATCTGGGACACCGAACAACTTGATATTCTTTGTGGATTTTTGCTGCTGACCAGAAGTTGAACTTATTGCAAGTGCAGTTTCTGGAGGAAGCTGGGAGTGTCCCATCTGAAAGCTATAAAGGACTCAATGAAAAACAACAGAGAACACTCCTATGTCTGCAACAGATTTATTTGTTGGATTAAGGAAGTCTTCCCTAAAGTTGCATTTTAGGTCCCAAACTCAGGAAAGCATCCCAAATCAGGATATCACTTAAACAAATGATTAATTTTACAGCAGACATGCCAAGCACACAATCTGTTGGCCAGCTTCAACCTGCATGACACATTCACTACACGTCATATTCTCCAGAACCGTCTTTTCCTTCCATAAACTATTTTTCTTGCACTCCTGACTGAAAGTTCCAGCAACCTGGTACAACCAGAGCAGCAGGGTCTGTCTGGCTGTGTGAGCGACCAGCATTGATGCTGAAGGACAAATATCACAGATCCCTTCATTCAGGTGGAAGTCAGAAGCCAACCCTCCCATTCCACGCAGTGAATCTGGGCCAGTACTCCCAAGTTCCTGCTTTGTACCCCCATGGTTCCTCTGCATTTCAAAGTGGAATCTCACCCTGCCAGCCTCTCCAGGCTCTCCAGAGTGTCCTGCTCATTTCAAGCACCCAAGTCCATGCACCGTGCTCCAGGGAAATTTGGCTGCAAGTTCTCTGCATAGCTCAAATGTCTTTCCTGAATGAAGACCCAGGGGAAAAAAAAAAAAAAGAATTTAGAAGAATCTAACCAGCCATCTAAGGAGAGGAGGAATGCAGAGAATGAACCCACCAACATCAAAACCCAGGAAGCTGCCTTTTAGCCACCAGACAATCTCACTGATAGACTAGATTTTTCTCACCCCAGCTGGGAGTAATGTTTTCTTTTTTTTTTTTTTTTTTTCCATTTGCTGAATGTGTTCATTCTACGGATGGCTTTTTTTTTAAAAAAAAAAAAAAAGACAACAGACATTCATGGCTCCCAGCTGTCAAAAGCCACAAAATGCCTGAGGCTGTCTGTCTTCTTGCAAATGCCGAAGCCATTTTCCTGTAGTGTATGTGCTCATTAATCAAGTTTCAGACTCTCTCAGTCTTTATCATTGTCCATAAGCCAAGAGAGACGCTTTGGGGTCAGCAAAGTAATACAGCAGCACCAAACCTACCCTGGCATTGTCAGATGCAAAGGTCTCAGCTGGGCTCTTCCTCCCCTGAAGTCAGTAGGTTTTTATTTTAATCTGGCTCAGTTCAAAGTCAGGAGTAGAAGTAATATCTACAGATTGGACAAGTGTTTGTTTGAACATCATTGCCAAAAAGAAGCAAAGCCCCAGACCCATCAAAATTAAATAGCTGTGGTGGGTTGACTTAACTCCATCCCCTCCAGACCTAACACAAGAGTGTTTAATTTTCACTGAACCACCAGACAAGGGCCTGGCTGGTGACTGGTGGTGTTCCCTGAGCTCCTCTTGCTGAAGTCCTGAGAATAAACAGGGTCCTGGGATGTGGATATGTGGGGGTTGCCAAGAGGGAGAACAGGACATTCACCATTTGCTGCTGGAAAAACATATCCATGCCTGGGGTTCTCACTTCAAAAAGAAAGTTGAAAAGCTCTAAATGGTTCAGAGAAAAGCTCTAATAAAGGGAGAAAGCTGGTTTTGAGTGAGAGGTTAGAAAGTCAATCTGCTCTGCTAATGCAAGAGAGAGTTCAAAGAGGCCGACGCTGAGGCCCATAAATATTGCAAGAAGAGCCAGTTTCCAGTATCAGAGCCTCTCCCAACCAGCAGAAACAGAATGATGTCACATGGCTGCAGGATTGGGCTGAAGACATTCAAACTGCACGTCTGGAGCTACAGAAATGGAAAGGTGGCAATCACAAAGAGGTGAGATGGCCTCACCAGTGTTGGCGGGAAGCTCGTGCACTCCAGCTCGTCCAGGGGCAGAGGCATCCCCTTTCAGGCACTCACTGTGCCCACAAAACCCTCTCATTTTGCTCATGGCCACGGGGATTGAACAAGTTAAAACTGAGGCCAGCGAAGAGCAAGCAGTGACGTGAGCCACCACTCACTGCCAGCTCAGCAACATCGCCTGCGGGCCCAACCCAACCAACGCGGGCTGGAGCAATTGGATGTAATTGGCCCTTCCTGACATTCTTACCTGCAGAGAAGCCACAAAAGGACCTCCCACATCTCTGTCAGTGGCAGAGGACCCGGCCCTGACATGGGAGCCCAGCAGATAGCTCACAAGTCTCCTCTCAGCTGAGGATTACCTTCACCCTGGTAATGAGATATTTCATCTGCTGCTCTTCTCTCCTTTAAGGCAGGTGGAGGGTCAAGGCAGGTTGGCTTCACAGTGGAGCATTTTTCACTTGTCAATAATTCAATTAATGGCCATGAAAATGTCCATCAGGAGTCTGGTGGCAGCCGAGTGATCTGAGGGTCACTGAGGAAAGAAAAGCAGCAGCAAAGGGAAGAAGCAAGAAATACAAGAAGTGTCCTGAATGCTCTTCTTGGAGAAAAACAGGACCTTTCTCCATCACATTTCATTCACAAAAAAGCTTTTGCTTAGAAGGTTTGTATCTTGTCTCACCATTCAGGTCATCTTTTAACTGTTGATAGTTTTAATTTCAACAGGCACTTAATGTGCTAATCAAAAGTGATGGTTCTCAGCAGGATGGAAAATCCCAAGAATGGACGTGATTATTTGGCTTTTAAAGAAAAACATTGGAGTGACAAGAGAAAACAAAACAAACAACACATATTTATTAGGGCTTATTTATTGTTCTTTTTTGCTTGTTATTTATCTACACTGGTTGATTTTATATCCAGGCACACTTTACCTCATCTGCTGCATCCCAGAGTAGCGAGAGGAATGCACAGCAGAGGGCAAATTGTAATTTGGAGCTCCCTGTTTCTTTTGCCATTAACCACAACTTTTCATCTTCTCCAAAGGTGACAACCAAGACAAAATGTCTCATCTCCCATCCCAGTAGGTGCTCAAAAGGACTGAACACCTATTCCCTTCAGGAGCAAGATTTAAATCAGGTGGGATGCAGATGTGACACAGAAGTTCAGGACAATGCTCAGGCACAAGTTCCCTCTCCTCCAATTCCCATGCCAGCCCTGGGGCTGGGAACCCATCTGATGAGGTGCCTTTGTGGGATCCAGGCTCCCTCCCCTGCCTTGCTGTGGGCTGCTATGGGTGGGACCACAACTAGAGATCCTCCCCTCCTCCCCTTGCCATGACTCAGGGTTGTAAAATACATCCTCTTGGAGAGACCAGCACCCCAATAAATCCTGAAGTGCCTGGGTGCCACATGGCTGTGTGATACCATCGGTGCCAGAGGGAGGCAGCCGCTGCCTGACACGATAAACCGATGGGTCACACTGGCTGGGCAGGATGAGGAAACTCCCAAGGAATGGTCCAAGCCTTCCTCCGGCCCTTCCATGAGCAGAGGTGCTCCCTGAGCAGGTCAGAGTTTGACAGAGCAGGAGGCTGAACAAAAGGGTGGAATGATTCACCCAAAGCAAAGCAGCCTCTTCTCCATTTGGGAGAAGTCTTCAGGATTGATCGCAAATCTGTCCCTACAGCCGACCCTTCGCAGACAGCATGTGACATCCTGCCTGATCATGGCAGGGCAGACAGTGACAGGACAAGGGGGAGGGTTTTTAAACTAAAAGATGAGAGATTTAGATGTTTGGCATAAATGCCTCACTGTGGGGGCAGTAGTTCAGGTTGGAACCTGGAACGGGTTGCTCAGAGAAGCTATGGATGCCCCAACCCTGGAATTGTTCAAGGCCAGGTTGGATGGGGTGGAGAACAAGCTGATCTAGGGGAAGCTGTCCCTTCCTGTGGCTGGGGGTTTGGAACAAGAAGATCTTCTGGGTCCCTTTCAACCCAAACCATTCTAGCATTCTATGATTCCATGGTCATGTTTGGCCTCAGGCCTGCTGTGCAGTTGTCCTTATGAGGGTCAACCAGCCCCCTCTGAGACAGTTTTCATGGAGATGTGGAGAGAAAAGCAGCCACTTCTGCAGGATTTTCCTCCTCTCTGTGTACCTGCCAACAGCGAGTGAGCTGGGAGATTGTTGCTCAGGCAGCAGCACACAGGGCATCCGTGGTGTGAGTCCGTTTTCAGAGGCTCATCTGGCAACCTTGTGGGGAAATACTCCAGCTGCTTATCAGCCTGGGTCCTCTTGTGTTTTGTCTCCCAGAGAAATCCAATTAACCTGCTTCCTTTTGCACTTAGTGTTTTTAATGTCAAAGAGCATCACCTGGAAGACCTTTTAAAGGCAAAATAAATGCCATGGCAACTGCCAAGATATTTCCAATAAATCCCAGCTGCGGCCTTCAGACTGCAAGTCCGGGAGACATTTCCCACATCGTAATTTCTCTCTTTCAATATCCTCTGTTTCTGGGGAAGTATTGACTAAGTGTTAAGCCTCCAGACTTCATTTTTGGTTCAATTCCTTGAAAGAGGAAGAACCCCTCATTCAGTTTATCTCAAAATGCTGGTACAGAAATGCTGATTGCTGTGATTAATTGTCACATCCGTGGGAGCATCCTGTTAAGGGAAAAATTAGGCTCAGGCCTACATGGGTTATTTACAGCCCAGCTGCTCCAGCCATTAAAATTGCCCTGAATAACTGCATCCCCCACCACAGTCTGAAAAAGCAGATTAGTCCCTGAGATCACAAGCCCCCATGTTTTCCAGCTCAGTACATCTCATCACAAAATAAAGGCCTTGCTTCAATAAATAGCACTGTTGAGGGCACTGCTGCTGGAATGAGCCTTCCCTAGCAATGCTTCCACTCCAGAAAGAGCCTGCTCTGAGCACTAAAGAAACCCATCAGAAATAACCTTGGATTTTGTATGTTTATATCTGTGTAGCTGTGGAAACACAGTGAAGAGGGATGGTTTTTGTTTTGCAAGGCAAATAGAAGATCTGTGATATCCTTCAAGGGTATTTCAAGGCTTCCCTCTCAAGCCTGTTGCAAGCAAAGGCCTCTTGCCCAAGCTGTCTCTTTTTTTTATATAAATGCCTGCCTTTCCCTAGCATAGATCAATCCACTACTGAGCACATTCTTTGGCATCCTCACCCCTAATTGCCCTCAGGCTGTTGCAACACCTCACATGTTCTGGATGTGGTGACCAAAGTGTTGATTTGGCACTGGAGGAGGCTGGGCTGACCCCTGCTCTTGCTGAATCCACACTCCCGGTGGGGTGTCTGGGACACACACAAGGAGGGTGCTTGAGAGATGAATCACCTGTTGCTTGGGATGAAATGGATTCTCCTCTCTCCAGCTTGCTGGAGGTACTGCTGAGGTGGCTGCAGGCAGAAGAGAGGCTGGAGAGCTCAGGGCACAGCATCTGCTGGGACACATCCCTGTCGGATCCTCATGCAAACGAGTGCCCCAAAAGTATCCACAGGAATAACCGGCTTAAGTTTTTCACTTTCACTGCATCCCTCTTTTCTCCTCTCTGCTCTGGCTCTTGTCCCTACTTTGCACTGCTCCTGGGAGGGCTCCCTGCTGCCTCCTTATATCTGATTTCACAGAACCGTGGAATTATAAAATGGTTTGTGTTGGAAGGGGGCTTCAAGACCATCCAGTTCCAACCCCTTTGCAGTGGGCAGGGACACCTTCTGCTAGACCAGGTTTCTCTAAGCCCAATCCAACCCGGCCTTGAACACTTTCAGAAATGAGGCACCCACAGGTGCTCTGGTGTCCTTTCAAACATGCAGCCCAAGCCCATGCACTGACTGAGCTGTCCTGCCCAGCAAGTCACCACACTGCCCCACCACCAAAAAGATCTCTTCAGCGCAAAGCAACCTTGCATCTCTGCTTTCTCCGTCCTTTCCAACCCATCAAGGAGAGTCAGGACCCCTGCAACGGGAGCAGACAGAGGCTCCATCCTTCTGCCAGCTCCAGCACTGGCTTTTGAATAATGTCCTTCCTGGCGCAGAAAACCCTCAAACCAAACCTACACAGGGCAGTGATCAGTCTCTCACGAAACCCCCTTGCAAACTACTTTCTGCTTACATCACATCAGACTTTCTTTCCCAAATACCTGCATGGCACCGAGAGTGCTGATCCCAGCCGGAGCCCCGGGCACCTCAGTAATGCTAATAACAGGCACAACCCATTAGTGCAACCCAGTTATTTCATGTGCCTCACACAAGAGCCTGCCTTTAATGATGTCTGCGTGCACAAGCTGTTGTTCCCTGCAGCAACCCCAGCAAACAGAGTAACCTGGGGCAGCACAACGAGCTCGTCTAAGGCAGGGTTAAGTAGGTGATGATAAACTCTCACCACCATAATCGAAGCCCACGCACACAGTGCCAGATGCGTTCTGCATCCTGCAAAAAAGGCTCTGGGCCAGCTCTTAGTGACGTGTGAGCCAAAGGGTTTTCCCAGAACTAGGCTGAGCCTGGCATAAGGCTTGGGAAGGGAAGTGCTCCTTGGGGCAGGACTATCCTCCAAGAGAGTGCATGGGACACCACCAGGAAAGGGGCATGGGAGGAGCATTGCCCTCCTTTGGTGAGGCACAAATGGAGGCTCCATGCTGCAAAAACACCCAAGCAAGCTCTGGTGGGGGGACATGTATTGATAGGACAAGGGAAAATGGCTTTTAAGTGGCAAAGAGTGGGGTTAGATTAGATGTTAGGAAACAATTCTTCCCTGTGAGGGTGGTGAGGCTCTGGCACAGGTTGCCCAGAGAAGCTGTGGCTGCCCCATCCCTGGCCCTGTTCCAGGCCAGGTGGGATGGGGCTTGGAGCAACCTGGCCTAGTGGAAGGTTTCCCTGCCCATTGCAAGAGGTTGGAACTGGATGATCTTGAAGGTCCCTTCCAACCTGAACCATTCTGTGATTCCGTGACCAAAGGAGATTCTCCAGACCATCTGTTGTAGCCACACTCTCAGTCTCATCTGCAAAGGACCCAGTCCTCAGGACTGGAGGCTGCTGTTACGTTCATTAGGAAGAACTTTTAAACTCTGCTCAGGAAAGCATAAACATATGGAGGAAAGGGAAACCTGGATTTGGGTAGGATTCAGTGGCAGGACCAGACAAGGAAACCATGAGTGGGAGGCAGGTAGCCCCAAACAGACCTAGGGGAAAAGTATGGACAGGGAGAGAGAATTAGGGCTGCCTGAGAAAATCACTTCTGGTATTGTCCAAGTTTGTAGTGTGTGGCTTGGCAAGCATGTGATCTTGTGTGCAAGAGCCCCCAAAAGGGAGGGTACAGGAGCTGTTTTGCTGGGGGATGTTTGGATCAAGACAGCAGGGTGAGGATCAGGAGTCAGCCAAATCACATAAATCAGTGAGATTTCAGGGCCTGATCTCAAGGCTTTTGAGGATAATTAAGCGTCATTGCAGATCTGAGACACTGCTTCAGAGCCCTTTCAACATTCAAGGCCTGCAAGCATTTTCTTGGTGTGTAATAAATTGATTCATTCTTGCCAGGAGTAGAGATAATGTGCTATTGATGTCCTTAGGTATGGGTGTCTTCATGGACATTTAACATAACCCTTCCTTTCTGCATTAAAAAAAAACCAAAACACTTAGAGAAAATCACTTGCTTAATTTCTAATCTAAATCTCCCTTCCTTCATCTTAAAGCCATTCCCCCTTGTCCTGTCACTCCATGTCCTTGTCCAAAGTGCATCTCCAGCTCTCTTGGAGCTCCTTTAGGTACTGGAAGGTGCTCTAAGGTCTCCCCAGAGCCACCAGACCAGATCTAAACACTACATCCCTTTGCAATTATGGATTTCCTCCCCCTTCCCAGCTTCAGTTTGTAAACTATTTGTATGCTGATGGTTTTTAAATAGCTCCCAATGAGGATTTTACATATAGGGAATGGCAGAGGAAAATAAATCTGTGGGCTGGAGATTTATGTAAACACAAATTCCCTGCAACAGCAAGTTCCTTACTGCATGTGGCTCATTTTACAAAAACACACCATCAGATAAAGGCATGTACGTGATTCATTTGCTGCCCTCTGATGTGGTGGGGCTCTTGAATGAGAAGTTTAAACTACCCTGCTTAAAATCAGACTCAGACTCACAGGACTTCAGGCTGAGGGAGGCATGGCAAAAGGCAGGCTGAGTTTCTAACAGACATGGAGTTGTGCAAAACAGATTGTTCTGTGGGTGCTAAAAATTCTCCTGGGGTCTAGGAAGAGGTTTTGTTTAGCTGTGCCAAGCTGTGGGTCATAGAAAGTCATAATTATATCTACTGGCCTGCTCTGGAAGCTGTTACAGGCTTGACATTCATTGCCAGTGGATGTTTTATCTTCCCTTGCTTGTGCTAGAAATATCATGGGCCCACAATGATGGCAGAGTGCTAGACAGTGCAAAATATTAGACCAAAATAGATGGGTCCTGCCTTTCAGCAGCACTGCTGTCTTGCTTAATATCTTATCTAAACAAGATACAAAGCACTTTGGTGTGGAGATCCAGGATTCTCTGCAGGGAAATCTTTTAGCCTCATTCCTCAGAGAAGAAACTAAAGCTCTGGTAGAGTTGCTTCCAGTCGAATTTGACCTTCAAACCCCCAGCCTCTACATCCTGGCCACGGTCTGTCTAGCCACAGTGGTTACTCATCCTCATGTGACACAGGGTGGGTTTCACATTGGAGCTCAAAATCCTGTTTTGTCCCTTAAGCTTGTGTTGGATGTCTCACTCTCCATGAGTTATCCAAGTAAAATGCCCAGGTATGACTTGTGCAGAGAAAGAAAACCCTGGCCCTTGGTCTCCCTGCAGTAAAACTCTTTCCTCCTTCCTCCGAACCTATCCCAGACCCTCTGGCCACAGAGATTCTCCGGCATAAACTGAGCCCCACCCCTCTGCCTGTATTTCAGAGAAACTGGGTGAAGACAACCTCCAAGCACAGGTCTGAGGAATTTTGGTCGGGTTGGTGGGCAGGCTTGCTCTGGAGAACAGGTTGAGGTCGGTGCACAGGGTGAATGAACCTTCTTCTGAGCATGAAGGATCATCCCCCATGACCAGAGGAAGCACATCCTTGGTCAGCGCTCCAGGCAGTGGTGGGGAGGGTGTTGGTATCAGAGCAAAACTGTTCAGCTGTCACAAAATGCACTCACCAAGGGAGCTGAAAATGAGACACTTCAGAAAAAAGCTTAAAGAAAAGCGTGCACATGGTTCTGAGTCGCAGCACTGCCCCCACAATCCATCTGCTGAGACCTCCCTCTCCTCTCTTAAGGGATGTGTTATTCCCAGCTACTCCCCCAGGACTAGAAAGGAAATTCCCTTGTTTGAACACACCAGTGCCAGTGTCCCACAGCCCTGGAGTTTCCCTACAGAAGTCTGCCCACATTTTGCTCCTGACCACAAAGCATTTGCTTTGCATTTAACAGGAACAACCAGTTTAGTGTTTGAATGAATGATCAGTGTTAATTAGTATTATTCAAAATTAAAATAAAGGTCAGAAGAGGGTAAGCATTATCAAAGGGTCTTGTTTGCTCAAAGGAAATATTAATGACACTTGTTCAGTGCTTCAAGATAAACTTGTTCAGGCACTGAGTTAATGAAGAAATAAATACTCCTCTCCACTGAACGTCACTACTCCTCAAACACAAACCACATGTCTTTCATCTCAAGGTGTGCCCTGCCCTATCTCTCATCTCTCCTGGCTGTTTCATTCTTCTTCACTCTGGAGATGCCAGCTCTCCTCCCTGAGCAGCTGCAGGATGGGTCCACCGTCGGATTTGGGCTGACAGCTTCCCTCTGCACAGCTGTCACACAGAGCCTCCTCCTGCAATGGCATCTCACTGCCCTTCTTCCAACTCTCCTTCATTATGAAGCAATGGACACGGGTGTGTCACAGGGTTTTGGATTATGGGGCAGGTGCTTTCAGGACCTTAGATTTACCAGCTGGTCCAGACAAGCATGAGTTCCTCTGCTTCCACCCTAAGCTGGCCATCCAGAGGGACCTTGACAGGCTGGGCCCATGAAAACCTCATGAAGTTCAACAAGATCAAATGCGAGACCCTGCAGCTCAGTCAGGGTAATCCCAAGCACAGGTAAGAGACGGGAAGAGAATGGGCTGAGAGCAGCCACGAGGAGAGTGATTTAGGGATGTTGGTGGATGAGAGGCTGGACATAACCTGGCAATGTGTGCTGGCAGCCCAGAAAGTCATCTATGTCCGGGGCTGCACCCCCACAGCACGGGCAGCAGGGCGAAGGAGGGGAATTGTCCCCATGCACTCTGCCCTGGTGAGAGCCCACCCACACTGCTGCATCCAGCTCTGAGACCCCCAACACAAGAAAGACGTGGAACTGTTGCAGCAAGTCCAGAGGAGGCCATGAAGATTCTTTGAGGGTTGCAGAACCTCTGCTGTGAAGACAAGCTGAGTGAGCTGAGGGTGTTCAGCCTGGGGAAGAGAAGGCTCTGAGGGGACCTTCTAGAACCTTCCAGTACCTAAAGGGTCTACAAGAGAGCTGGAGAGGGACTTTTTATGAGGGCATATAGTGATTGGACAAGGGAGAATGGTCTCAAACCTACAAAAGTCTGGTTTATATTAGATAAAGGGACAAAATTCTTCCCTGTGAGGTTGGTGAGGCCCTGGCTCACGCTGCCCAGAGAAGCTGTGGCTGCCCCATCCCTGACAGTGTTCAGGGCCAGGTGGGATGGGACTTGGAGCAACTTGGTCTAGTGGAAGATGTCCCTGTCTTTGGCAGGGTGGTTGGAATGAGATGGTCTTGAAGCTCCCTTCCAAACCATTCTGGGATTCTCTGACCTGATGGTCCTGGGTTTGCACCTCTGAAGGTAGATGCACCACCAGATCACAACCTCCCATGGTCATCTTCCTCTTCCTGCCCCATGTCTGTGCAGCACCTGGTGCAACAGAGCCTGATCGAGGGTCCCGAAAACACTGTGTGGGTCCAGATCCTTCCCAGCTGCCTGCAGGTGCTTCGCTGGTGCAGAATAAGCCAGAAATAAATTAACTGAACTCTCACCTGAGAGCTGGGTCACCTTGTGCAGGTGCTTCACTGCATCGACAACAGAGGGAGCCCAAGGATGTCTGTGCTCCAGAGACAGGCACCTCAGGCAAATTTAGGGTGGGATGAATCCTGGGCTAAACAAATATTAATACGCTCAGAAACCAGCAGTAGCAGCATTCACAGATATTTATATATACACAGAATGAAAGAGGGAGGGAAAGTGCATGCACACCCTTTGGCTTCTCCATGACCCCCAAAATGCCATAAATCACATTCAGCAGGAGAGCACAGTGCAGCAAGTTTTGCCTCCTGCCACATCTTCCACACTGTCAATAATTTGGCAAACCCCTCCCTGCCATCAGCAGTGGAGTGAGGGGGCTGCAGAGCAGAAATTGGGGTACAGGAGCTGGGGGCTTCCAGGCTGCACTGTGCTCCTTGCGCCAGGAGCACAGCGCTCCAGCTCCCACTGCTAAAACCACTGGAGGCCGAGGAAGATGATATTTCCATCTTTTGGAAACTAAACACTGGGAACACGCCTACACAGCCGTTGTCATAATCTCCCGAATTCAGTCAGAAGTAAAGAACAGGCAGAGGTCAAACTTTTCCTGGCTTAATAGAAACACTATCAAAATTTTAACCACTTCCCTGCCGGCAGCTCACGGACCTCCCATTCCCAACAAAGATTCCCGTGCCTGATGAACACACACAGGCCTTTGCAGCAGTGAAATCTCTCTTCTCCCCCTTCCCTGTGCGTTCGGGCGAGGCAGACAGCGACGTTTCCAACACCGGCGAGGACGAGCAGACCCGGTTGCGTGAGGACCATCTGTGAGGAGATGCAATCCTGCATCCCGCGTCCCATCCGGCTGCGGGCACCCGGCAGAGCCGCTCTGCTGTGCCAGGAGCACACGCGCCAGCCTGGCGCTGCTGCTTCACCCCATCTCACACACACGGGAGGAGAAGAGGCAGGAAAGATGGGCTTCCAGGGGGAGCAGATGGGCACCTGTCAGCAGCCATATGTCAGGAGATCAGTGCTTTGGATTGTGCATTAACCAAAAAAAAAAAAAAAAGAAAGAAAAAAGAAAATTAAAATGAAAATGAAAAAAAAATGCACCTTCTGTAGGATTTTTAATCACGTGGTCCTCAGATGCCATGTAAAAAAAAAATTTGGCTGCTCTTCCCTTTTTTTCCTGAGTGAATAGGAGTGAAGCAGCCTGGTATCCCACATTTATCCCAGCACCCTTCACCCTTTGGGAAAAGCAGCAAAGAGGGGTCCACTTCCCTGAGTTATTTCCCTCTGGAAATAACCATTTCGTGGGAGATGAGGTCAGCTGCGTACAGATGGCCAGCCTGGAGAACAGGAACAGAGAATTGGTGAAAGGTTTGAACCCTGCAGCTCAGCACCGTCCTTCTCAAAAGGTCAGGAGTTAATTCAGATCTAAAGGTTGATGGTCATAAGGATCCCAAGCCCTGAAAGTCGATAGCAAGACACCAAGTGTGACACATTAGACAGTGAGGGGATGAAGATGCTCAAGTAACTTTATCTTGCCTGCCAGACCTCTGTGTGGAGGCTGTTTGCTCCAGCCCAGCTGTCTCCGAGCTCAGGAGCCATACGGCTGGTGGGACTTCAGAGAGGGAGATCAAATTCAGAGACCCCAAAGCAGGCGGTTGTTTGCTTTCCGCGTCCCTGCTCAACTTTTGGCCTCCCACTCTCATAATGAATTTCTGGGAGGTTCTCAGAGCTGCCTGCTCTTTAGCAGACTGCACTTCCAGCTACAAAAATAGCACAGACACTAAAACGATCTTCGGGAATCAGATAAGAGCTCCTCCCAGGAGGAAGAAAAAAGGTTTCTTTCTTCTCTTTTCTTTTTTTTTCTTTGTGTTTGAGGAGGCTGATGAGTTACAAATATAGATTGTGATTTCCATCCCAAAGTGCTTCGCAAGAGCTCGGCTGGCACCTCTGCGCAGAGCTGGCAGCAGGCACCGCTGGGATGAGCAGTGTAGATTCACAGAGGAGCACAGCCCACCCCAGCCGCTCACAAAACCTGTCCAAATAACTGCACAGCAGAACTGCAATAGACATTCTGGTGTAGAAACTACCAAAGATGACAGAAAACACTGTTTTCTGATATTCCTTCGTCCTAAAATGTAGCTCAGAGAGAAAAATGCATAGGTAAAAGCTCTGTCACATCACAGGTTTCTATGGTCTTGGACAAGTCATCTTTCCCACTGAGTTTTGCCAAGGAAAGCCTTAGGGAGCCTCCCACATCTCCCCCAGTTTCCAGCTGGTCACCACACTCCTCCCTTCACCCAGGTTTGATGCTCACCAGACTCTCCCAAGCCACCTCAGCTCATTAACTGGGGACGAGTGCCCGTGTTGGGTCAGTGTTCTCCCATCCCTGTGGCTTATATCAGCTCTTGGAGGGATCCCACCAGTCCTGGAGCTGGGGAGAGATAAGCCCTGGGAACATGAGGGTGGGAGAGGGGAGGGAAGGGAGTGTGGGACTTCCGCCAGTCCTTCCCCCCACTTGCTGCTTTTCATGGAAACACATTGGAAACCTTTCTCTTGTCTAAAATAAGAGCTTCAGAACTCCCTTATCTGCGTATCATTACTGATAAGCACTCTGATATATGTGTCCGGTCACGCTGTGAGCTCCCTGCCCCTTGCTCAAATCCGTGTGCACAGGAACAGATACCCACAGGCCCCTAAAAGAGAGCCTTTAAATGCTGCATAAACACAGATAAATACAATACAATACATCAAATGGAGCCATGAGGGACCTCCAGCGGTCTCCTAGTTCATCCCCCAAAGACAGGGTGAAATTACAGTTTATTGCCCAACCCAGGGCTAAAAATATCCATTGGCCAAATTTCCAGTCTTCCTGAGCAACTGCTTCCCTTGACTCTCTGCTTTTGAAACTTCAAAGCTTTTTCTGGAATTGGATGTTCCTCACTGCAGTTTAAGCCCAGACATTTCCCTGTCCCTGGCAGACCCAGGGAATGGTTCATTCCCATCCTGCTCTCAGTGCACATCTGGAGTTGGTTACATCTCCCACTCAGGCTTTGTGACATTTGCATCTCTCCTCTAGACAAGCAGTGGCTTTTTGCTCAGGAAAAAACAAAGAGTCAGTGGTTGGTCATAATGCACAAAGCAGAGCTGGTGACAGTGCTGGAAGGAGAAGGTGATCTGGCTCATTTGTTGGTGAGCTGTGGTAGCATAAAAACAGGTCCCAGCAGGGGTACCAGGGCCAGGCACTAGGAGACCCCAGAGATGTTTTGCAGCACAACTTGTGCCAGCATCCCATTCCCACCTCTGGGCTGGCACACGTGCAAGGCTGTGTTTTGCAGCATTTTTCCATTTTTAATGCTCTTCTAAAGATTTTCCTTGCAAGACGTCAGAAGGTGAGACATAAAATAGTTCTAAAACTAGAATGAGCTCATACTGGACCAAATCTACATGCTCCAGCATTGTCTGACAGAGGGCAGGGTTAGGTGGGATATTGGGAAGAAATTCTTGGCTGTGAGGGTGGTGAGGCCTTGGCACAGGTTGCCCGGGAAAGCTGTGGCCGCCCCATCCCTGGAAGTGCTCAAGGCCGGACTGGACAGGGCTTGGAGCAACCTGCTCTAGTGGAAGTTGTCCCTACCATGACAGGGAGGTTGGAACAACGTGGTCTTGAATGTCCCTTCCAACCCAAACCATGATTCCATGAATATGGCCCTGTCTCATGGTTTGCTGTGGTCCTCTCTCAGTGCTCCCCCTGCAGCGTGGAGCGTGGCCTGGCGCAGGACAGCGCCTTGCAGCATGACTCAGCTCCAGCCAGGAAAGCACATTTTCCACCCACACAGCTGCAGCTCCTCCTCTGAAGCTCCCCATGGCTGGGGACAGGATGCACGTCCACCCCTGTGCTGCTGCACCCACTGAGCACATGTGCTCTGCCAGCAGTTCGCACCAACACCCTCCATGGGAGCCCGTGATGGGAGAGTTCCTGCTCCTCTCACATCTCATTGCATCTCCTCTCACAGAACACAACAGAACAAAACCTTGCAAGAAGTTGTGTAGCAGAGATAACAGAAGACAAAATATGCTGCATAGTTTCCTGGACACTTGCTCTCTTTTCCCTTTAACACCAGCAAAGACCATTGAGCCTTCACTGTAAAGCTGCAATCACAGACAGGCAAGAATTTTTTGAGTCCCAGCTGAGAGGGAAAACACCACCTCCTGCACAGGTTAGCCAGCCTGTCCCTTACATTCCCTGAGTTTCTCCCAGCTCAGTAAAAAGACAGATGATGAAATCCCATCTGAAAGTGTCAGGGCCTCAGGTCAGTCTAAACACTCTTCTGGGAGCATCCCTAGTCCTCTTCCCTCCCCCAGTCTTGGAGATGCTGATCCACATTTTTGCTTTACTGTTTTTCTTGGCAGCTGTTTTCTTTCAAGTCAAGCTATGGCTGTGTTGCTTTTAGGTACTTAAATTCATATTCTTGATTAATTTCTTCTCTAATCACTTGGGATACTGAGTTTTACAAAGGGGAGTATAATTAATCTTCCAGGTTTGTGCATGTGTGATGAAAAAGATGTGATCCGTGACAGTTTAATGCCCTAGCTAGCTGCTGTTAGACAATGGAAATTTCTGAGTTATACCCAAAAAAAGCCACACCCAGCTCACAAAGACTCCAGCAGCTGACAAGCATCTTCTCCAAACTATTCAGCGGGAACATTTTTTTGAGAGCTCTTTGGGTTTTGTTGTTGTTTTAAACTTGGCCCGAAATATCCGCTGCAAAAGAGCAAAACCTCAAACTTGTGCAGTTGGTTCGATGAGTTCCAGAAGCTGTTGAACTTCTCACGGCGTTATCAGCGATCTTGGGAGACCCACGGAGGTGAAATTCATGCAGCGATTGCTGTTAACGTGCTCCGCTCCCCTCTGACATGCATTCCTCCTCCCACTCCCCTCCAACATGCATTCCTCCTCCCATTCCCCTCTAACATGCATTCCTCGCAATCCCGGCGGTGGTTTGACAGTCAGCATCGCTCCAGACAGCTCCATCCCATCTCAATCACTCTCTTAGAAGTTAACAACCCTGCGATGGCCAGCGTCGATATTGGCTGCCCATAACAAAGCTATTAGAGTGGCATTTCGGTAGGAAATGGTGGGAATGCTGCAGTAATCAGACAGAGTTATAAAAGGTTAATGAAGATGAAAGGAAAGAAAATACAGAGGAAAAGCCTGGGCAGCCAGAGAGATTTTGGCAAGATTTGCTAAGCTGCTGCCTAGCCACACACTGCTTCCTGCATTTCCCAATCCAGCTGCACATTTCCAGTAGCCTCAGCAAGTCTGTATCGCAGGGAGAAACGCTGAGCTAACTGTGTAGCCGGTCACATTTGTAACGATTCATGTCCATTATTGAGCAAAATGTTCAAGTTCCCAAGAGGAATTTAGGAAGAAAGTCCATTTCATCTAAATACACTGGTTCCTGAGGAGGGTGAATTCAGAAGTGCTTCAGCTCAGGCTGGAAACACATAACTGAAGTATTATCCATGAGTTGCTCACCAAAATAAGAGGTCTTTCCAAGTCACCTCAGTATTTTTGGAAGGAAAGTTTTTCACTTAGAATTATCAGAGACCTGCTAGGAACAAGCAATCCTGTGGTACTGCTGGGTAGGATAGGATGGTGCAAGGCACTCCTTCAAAGCAGGGGTGAAAAAGTATCTTAATTTCTTTCCACCCTCATCAAGGAAAAATTCCGACAGTATAGCTGAACTGTAATATCCTGATTTCACACTAAGGAACTCCACCCCTTCACCTTAGAAAGCTGTTTAATGCCTTAATAGGTGTCCTCATCACACTTTTTTTTTTTACCACACCATTGTTTTATTCGCTATGTCTCTCACAACCTAAAATATCTCTTCCTCCTCACCGGCACGTCAGGCTTTCAAATGACTGCGGGCTGTTGCCTAATCTTTCCCCTATTCCTCATCCGATGTCGAGACGGGTGCTTAGCTAAGCTATGCACATAGCTCACTGTCAGCATCGCCACGTCAATCAGCCTGCCCTGCTCCGGCCGCTGCCGGTGCTGGTTTCTGAATTCCTGACACTCGTCACCCTGTCTCAGTGCCAGGAAGGGGACACGGACCTGCTGGGTGGGATCAGACGGGCTCAGCAGAGGGACTTGCATCACCCTGCAGTTCTGCTGCTCTGTCCTTGCTGCTCATCCTTCATATGTGATCTTCCACACAAATCTCTCCATGCTTTTTCCAACTTCCCCATCTCATCAGTAAGAAGGTGCCTTTGAGCCATGTTGTTTAGCTTATGTATTTCCAAAGCAAGCCTCGATCTCCTCTGCTGCTCAATTCTCCCGGTTCCTCCCAGTTCCACAGTGACTGCAGCTCTGACTACACAGCATTTAGCACTGAGATCATTTATAAAGGTGCCACATTTGGCCAGATTTACCATCTGTAAGCCAAGGGACACCTCCTGCAACCCAGCCACACGTCCATCCCCCTGCAGTTATGGCTGTCATTACTGATGTTAATTGTACAAGTGGGCAAACAGAGCTTACTCCAAACTGACTCGGTCTCCACACAGCGTGGAGGCTTTTGGGTCTCCTACATCTCATCCTCTGGGGATTTTTTGGCTGTGACAAACTTGGAGCTGGCTTTCACTTTATGAGAACTGCTGTATTTGTGCCACTTTGAACCTCCTTCATGAGTAAACCACTCTGACAAGCCAGAGTTCATGGGGTCTTGCAGTCGATGACAGATTTAATTGCAGATTAAAAATTCCATAGCGGAAATATTACAGGACACTCGAGATTCTAATTGTTTCCTGCGAAAGGCAGGAGCTTAATTTTTGTTTTTAAACTCTCAAGTGCCGACAGCCAATATTTTGGTGTGAAAAAGCTGAAGATGCAACTGCTGCCTCACTGTGAGCAGGTAGCAACTTCCAGAGTTTAATCTTACACCTTAATTTGTTCTTAATATTCAGATCGTGGCAGCAGCCAGGAGGCATTATCAAGCTAAGTGCTCCTTTGTGTCAATACACAGCGGTAGAAAAATTCCCCGCCCAAATGAGCCGTGATTGTCTGGAAGAAAGCTGCTCTCTCTCTAGTGCCGCACTAATGCACTTCTAGCGACAGAACTGATTAGGATTCCTGCTTTGGATTTGCTCAGAACTAGCCTGGCTGTGTTTTTAACCTTTGGGATAAGCTGTGGATAGAGAATTAGCCATTTAGATATAAATGCATCGCTGGGAAACGGTTCACCAGCACCCGACACAAAATGACTTCAGCGTCAGATCTGGCAAGTGCTGCTCGATAATAAAGTGATAACCTGGAGTGTGGGGGCAGAGGGGGATTTTTTGCTTTGAAGAAGCTCCAGACATTTTTGCCTGATTCTGTCTCCACTAGCACAGTAACTAGAAGAGTGCTGAGGAATGTGTGCTAAGAGTGAAAATAAGCACCCGCCACTCATCTCAGATTTGAAATGATGCCTGATAGCGCAATTATGGAGTCATCACTGACAAGAGAAGCACAGGGGGCATTGCTTGGGCTGTTTGAGCCCCATGGCTTTCTGGTGCTGTATTTTGATACAGCTTCCCAGTGAAATCTGGCAGGGTGTGTGTCCTTCCCATCTTGGCGAGGCTGAGAAGCAGCACTGCACGTGTGAGAGACACCAGGGTCAGGTTTAATCCAAAGGTGAGCTTCTCCCCCTCTGAACCTCCAGTGTCTGGCAAGGAGCAGTGCTCCCCATCACAGTCTCCTCTTGCAAACAGCAAGGTCAGGTATTCTTCCAGAAGGCTTCTTTCTCCAAAGCCATTATTTTTCCCTTGTCTTAAAAGAGTCTGACTTCGCCACCTCCCTCTGGTTGTCCATCACATAATGTCAAGGCCTCCTGAGGCTGAGCAGGACTGAGGAGTGACACAACACCACAATGGATTCTGCCACAGCACCCAAGCACCATGAACTGCTGGGACTCCTCTCCCACATGCTTATCACCCCACTTTCTCTAGGGTTTGCCTCGAATTTGGCAGCAGTATAGACACAGACACGCAGACTGCAGCCTGAAGATCTCAGATCCAGAAGCACTGGCCAAACTCAGCCTGAAATCGATGTCCTTTCTAATTCTCATGGATGTCAGAAAGATTTATCCAGAGAGATCTTATTTTACAGCCTGTGTCTTCTGGTGTGTTTGCTCTTTCAGCGCTCTGGGTGCAGAAGCTGCTGCATCCTCCCCAAACCCTCTCTCACCCGT
This sequence comes from Callaeas wilsoni, assembly GCA_013398955.1. NCBI lineage: Eukaryota > Metazoa > Chordata > Aves > Passeriformes > Callaeidae > Callaeas > Callaeas wilsoni. The sequence continues at coordinate 130,813 of VWPU01006018.1, forward strand.
GCTGGAGGGCTATAAATTATAACAGCCTGCAATGCATTTGGCTACGGTCCTGTCCATCACCTGTGCATGGTATTAACCCTCTGAAACTTGGTCACCCAGATCTGCATTTCCCAAGCTTTAAATCTTTATCCATTGCTAAAGCCGTCCAAGACAGACGAAGAATGAGACGCGTACGGCAGCCAGCATTTCTAAAGAAAACTTGATGGCTTTCTGACATCCGACACATGCAATTCCCAACAGAGTTAATTGAAGCTAATTCCTCAAAGGCTGAGATGAGAATATCCCCATAAATTATGTTCCTGCTTCATTCCAGACAAGGACGGCATGAATGCATTACACTCAATCCCCCAATTTACAGTATTAAAACCAGCAAGTCAATCAAGGAGACTGAATAAAGTCACTTGAAAGCTGAAATTCATTTTTATCCTCTCTCCATCTGTACTGTAACCTGAAAGGTTGATTTTTGAGGGCATCTTTCATATTTCCAAGCACAGCAGGACCCATTCAGTGAGAGAGGAGCCTTCTCCATGGATGCGACGTGGTGGGTACAGCAGAGCCCCTGCTTGGGGGATTTTGCTGGGGTACAGGTTTTCAAGGCTGTTATTGAGGCAACTTTCAAAGCTGTCTCTAGAGACCTTTGGGTTTCCAAGACAGAGAGAAAAACACCACAGGACCAAGGGCACCATGTCCCTGCTGTTGTCTCAGAAAGCCAGGGCTGGTTATCGTGGAGGGCACACGCAGAGACAGGCAGGCATAAATCTAACCTATAACACTGCCACTGCCAATCTGCTCTCATTAACAGAGAGTTATTTTTAGATCCTGTGTTTTTTGGACACAGTCCTAATGACTAGTTATTTTTAAATGGTACTTTTAAAATATAGGCACATTTCGCGTGCCATTCATGTCACTTTTAGGGTCTGAAATATCACTGGATTGTACTATAGAGATTATGCAGATTAAAGCCAGATTCAGTGAAACAGTGCCCAGCTTCTGTGTTGCTTAAAATCAGAAGGACTGAAAATACATTTCTGGGAATTTTTACTGCCTTCCCGAAGTTCTGGAGATGTAAAAATTGGAAATTACTTGAGCTGTGGTCTATATTGGTTGGTTATCTGTTGGAAGAAGCAAGAGTGCTTTATGTTGGATACTGTGAAAATAAATACCCAGATGAAGTCAAGGTGAAAAGCTTAGCCCAGAACAAATAGAAACCCTGTGACAGAACCAGGATCTTGTGAGTCCCACCATGGCTTAACCCCAAAGCCATGCTATAAACTGGAACAGACTAAAGAATAAGACTTCAACATCATATGCCGTGTTACAAATGAGCTGTAGGGCAACTCTACAATGTACTTTCTCATTTATAAGGTATTTTAGACGTGCAGTGTTTGGCAATTAATGTTTGCACCGAATTCAAGTTGTGGTGAACCTGCAGTAATTCTCACTGGAATCTACAGACTTCAAGGGCCCAGGAAGATTTTAACAACTGCCTTGCCTGACCTTCTGCACAAGATGTATCACAGTTCCTGCCTCAAGTCCATAATTCCTGACTGAGCTACGACCCATCCCCAGGGAAATACGCACACTCAACATAAAGACTTAGAAAATGGAAAATCCAACTAGTCCTTGAATTGCCGTTCCAAGGTTAGCAGCCTTCCTTGCTCCAAGTCCTCCAGCTCTAATTGAGCTGACTCTCATTTCCATTGTAACCTTTCCTGCTAACATGAAGCATCACCTCCCATTAGAAATTTCTTCCATACACAGGTACTCCAAGACCACAATCAAGTCGTGTCCTAACCTCTAGGATCAGCTAACCCAGGGCGGTTACTCCGTAACGATATATTCACTCCTGGCTGCACATGCAAGGATGTTGCTGCCCTGTAATGAGTAGCAGTTACCACAGGTCAGCCGAGGTTCAGGAAATGTCCACACAAATGCCCTTCACTCAGAGCTAACACAGGATTATCTCTATAACACAGCTCAGGAACGGCGATAAACTCATTTGTATTCTTTTCCTTTCGTCTAATTTCTTTGGAGAGAATAATTCATGAATGAAACGCCCAACTCGAGAAGTGTTAAATGCATTGAGACAGCATCCCAAGTACATTTAAATAAAGTAATATTTACCCATAAGAAAACACAGTGCTGATTTAAACACAGTTTTTAATGATTAAATGGTAAAAATTGTGTTACCAGTTTGAAAACACAGAAAAGAACTCACTTTAGGGAAATACATTTTCATTTCTATAAATGAAAGGTTGGGAAAATATTCTTCATCAATGATACATGAGCAATATAATGTTCTGTTCCTCTATTCTACCCGAGAGATCATGTTAATCCTTTTGATTTATGCACAGCTCCTTAACTAATACTGTAACAAATGGTATTGACAATTAAACTCACTTCTGTAAGAAATTCATTGTATTTGCAGCACCCACAGTAAGAAATGCCTTCACGGTTCTGACAGGAGATCTAAATAAAATTAAAGAGCTAAGAACAAAGGCTGTAGAAAAATCAGAAAGGCATAGCTGATAAGGAAATGTGACTTGCTTATAGGGGGGATTTTTGTATATATCTAAGGCAGTATATTGCACATAAAAAATGAGGGTTGGTATTCTTCAGTTTAAGCATATAAATCTTCAGTTCTTTGCTTCCCAATGCAGAGCTGCCTGAAATACTGACCATCATACAGCACTGGCTTTGAAAAGGCTGGCAAAGACCCGAATCAATTTAATCTTATAAAAATATGGAGCATTTTAAAGATATTATCCCCAGTGACTTACTGACGGCTCAATTGCTGCTACAATCTATGCAAAGGCTTCGAGTGATGAAACTCTATTAGTTCCTGCCTTGTCTCTCCTTTTCAAAATGGTTTCAGAGGCTACTGCTATCAGTGGCTCATCAGTGCTTAAAGGAAATACTTTCAGAAGCAGAACTAGAAATGTCTCCTCTTGCATTAGCAGTATGTAATTAGGGGAAAGCTGCATTCCTTTCAGCTGTACACACAGAGTCACATAAAGCGTTTTCTAGAAATGGACTTAACTAAAAAAGCAATCAGCAATAACTCACTCTGGAGCATTCAAAGGAATTACTACTGATTATAGGTTATTTAGTCATTCTGGAAAAAAAAACAAAAAAAAACAACAACAAAAAACCAAAACAACAAAACAAAACAAGAAAAACTGGCAGTGTTGTTAGAAGCAGGCACCTGGCACAGCAGAGCGCTGCCAGCCTGCCACAAAGAGCCGGCGATTACACCCTGCGGAGCCTGTGCAGCAAATCCACGGAATCAGCAACAGCTCAGGATGAGGCACCAGCCCAGAACCAAGCTCGTGCCACTTAAAAACTGACCTATGATTATTGTCAGGCAACAGTGCCCAAAGCAGCCTAAGGTTTGATTACTAAAAGAACATTATGTCACACAGGTGCGTGACGATGATTACAATGGTCCCGAGTTCCCAGGGCTCTGGCAACTTCCCGCTGAGCGAGATGCTTTAGGAAGAGGGAAAATATGGACTATATCACAAAAAAATGAACTCTTCTCCTGTGTGGGGAGTGTGGGAGAGGGAGAGAAGCCTGTGCTGTGCTCTACAGCCGCCGTTCCCCTGGTCTGGTGACACTGAGCACACACAGGGCAGCAGCTCAGCCAGCACAATCAGCTGGGGAAAGTGTCAGCTTGCAGGGTTTTGAAGTGTCTCCCAGGCAAACTACCTGGGATAATAATACCTCCTAATGAAGCCACACTTGCTCTCAGCTAAACTCACAGTCCCACACCACGGGGCCAGCAGCTCCAAGCGAAACCCATGGCGGAGGCTTGGCTTTTTAAAGGTATTTCTTCAGTTGTCCTTGAACAAGCACTCAGCAATTTGTGTTCATACCCTGCTATTTATTAAAGCTGGCTCAGGAAGGAGGAGGATTCACCTTCTGCTTCAAATCAGTCCCCCGAGAACTGGTCATTTTTACCCATAATGGAAATAGAGGATTCCAGCTGCCAGGAGGGCACAGCTCAAGTCAGAGTAATCCTTCCTGAAATCAGCCTGTGAGGTGATGAAAGAGCAGGAATTTTTCTGAGAAAAGGTGGGGATTCCCAGCACAGTCATCATCTCTCTACTCCATGGAAGACTATTCAGTCTGCCAGGAGAGGAACAGTTCAGCACAAACAGCACTACAAGGAATCAGATGACCTTTAAGGTCCCTTCCAACCCAAACCATTCTGTGATTCTGTCATTCCATATTTGCTCCCAGCACATCATGACATTGCCTGAAAAACTTGCAAAGGAAGGTCCTCTTACAGAAAATATTTATATTTTAGTCAAAGCAAATATCAATGTTTACAAATGAAGCGTTGCCCAAATTTTTTCAGTCCTTCAGTTTTATTTTCCAAGGGCTGGGATGTTGCAGAAGGCATGTTGCTGTTTCTAAGGAATGCTACCTGCCCTGCTGAGATGCAAATCAAAATTAAAAAGGAGAGTGAAGAAATATTTTCAGCCACCCATGGGATTTCTCCCATTGACTTCTCTCAGAGCTCAATAGTCAGAGAGTGAACAAACATGGACAGTAAAACTGGGGAGATATTTCATCAGGAAAAGTAAGCACAAGCAGCATATGGTTGGGAATTAGATGGTCTGAGGTGTGAAAAATGTGTCTGTGAAGCTAAGAACATCTGTGCTGGGGTCCACAGATCAGCCTGGAGGATGTAACACTTCCAAGTGAGGGGGAATGGCAGGAAATTAAGTCCAGAGAGTTTCCTGGCCACACCACTGTCACCTCCACACTCAGAGAAAGACCTGACCCAGATATGAGCAGTCACCTTGGGACAAAGTAATGAGTTACCAGTGATACACGGTGGCAGGTAAAGGGAAAACCACACCTGTGACTTGTGAGAGTTTAAAAAAAAGGGAGTTGAGAGGAAATAGAGATTATGGTGCTTCAGGTGGAAATATACTTTGTGGAGCTCAGAAAAAGGGGTCTTTCTCTATGAGGGCTGCACTCTGCTCATCTCCCCATATTCCAGAAGCTTTAACTCATCCTCTTCGCTGATTTTCATTTGCATCTCAAGGTCAGAGTCAGCCTGTTCAGGTCCTCTGCTGCCACACTCACCCACAGGATAATTCTGCAGCCAGAGTTCTGACTGCTTTACAGTCCCTAGTAAGATTTAGATCATCCCCTACTTTACCTCTGTGAGAACGTGGCAGGTTCTACTGAGAGGAAATCTTCAAAGGACTCTGCTTAGTGTCATAGGCAAGTTATAGCAACCAGCCAGACCCGGACTGGGGATGGCCCTTGGTGATCTCCAGTGTGTGAACGGCCCCTGGTTATTCCTCCTCTCTGCTGCTCCCCAGGGAAGACCCTGCACTCCTGACACTGCTTTTGCTACAGAAGAGTGCTTAAGAAAACAAGCTGTAGGGTGTCCCAGACCTCCCAGCTCCCAGTCCCATGCCTTCCACAAAAATCTGGACTTTCCAGATGTGTCGTGAAGCTGCTGCAACATCCTTTTGCAAGACAAGCGCACAAACTCAGATCTGAGGCAGATCAAGGAATCACCCTGCACAAATGCCTCTTTCCAAATACCTGCTGCTATCGTCCAAGTCTTTCAACTGAGTCCAGCGTCCTCCTGGTGATTACCCAAGGCTTTGTTAGACATGCAAATGAGACACTCATCTGGGATCTTCTGAGATGAGGACTTCGGGATGTGCCGCTGCCTTGCAGTGACAATGAAAGGCTTTTTTTTTTGCTCATGCTAGAAACTTGCTGAGTGTGCCTAGGAGAGCAAGCACTCAGAAACCAAGGTTTTGAGGAGCTGACAGCGTTCCCAACTGACAGCACACCAGCTCGCCTGTTCAGCGAAACCTCCGTGGAGAGGAGTGAGGAGCAGGCAGGCAGCCAGCGAGGATTGCTGCCTCCTGTGCTCATCTTCACCTTCCTTTCATCCTGCAGCCTCACTTGCCCTCCTGAGCAAAGCCATAGGCTTCAGTTTGAGGCTGCCTGCCTGTTTAATCATTATTTCTCTGACCTCCTAAAAAGGCCTTTAACAGCCCAGAGTAAGAAAGTGCAGTCACCGTTCAGAATCAGCATCCAACACACCCAGCAGTATCTCTGACACTGGATTATCCCAGCACTCATGCGAAGAACTAGTTTTCCAGGTAATTGCTGATAAATGTTGGCATTTTGAAACACATTCCCTGATGGATTATTGCAATCAAGTTATGGGCATGGCACTATTTAATAGCATTTATCAGGTGCTGCAATTTTAAATAGTTTAAACATTATCAATGAATGAAGCAAGTGGTTATTAGGTAATAGTCTGGACACACTAAATAATCACTCTCCCTATATTATTCATTCCCCTGCATCAATATTTTGTGATTCTAAAACATTTTTTTAAGATAAAGGTATTTTGAAGGAATGGGAAAATCAGGGTTCAAGAGATGTAAGTGGGATAGTAAAGGAGGAGTAAGAGCTCAGCATAACTCAAGTAACTGGCAGATCAAAGTCTGCCAGTTCCAAACTGAACTGAGCTTTTGCAGAACACCTTCCTGGGACAGAGCCTTCTCAAGGGCAAACAGCACTGGAGAATCCACTGGCCTGCCAGCAGCCAAGGAGATGCAGCTCTGGCCCAAGGTGATGAGAGAGCCTGAAATCCCAGTTCTGCATGGGCAGCAAGAGCCACATCGCCAGCAGCTCATTTCAGCCCCCAAAGTGGCACAGCCTGGCCAGCACAGTGCTATAATTCATTATTAGTGTGGAGTAATGAACCTTTCCTGATGGCAGCCCTATTCTGCTCATTCAAGGGCCACTGTCACCACCCCACAGTGCAGCATCACCTTGCTCCAAAAGACCAAGACTGAAATGCCAACGCTTTGGGAGTCCAGGACGGGCTCCCCCATAGTACATTTGAGCATTATTTTCACACGCTGCTGTGTTTTGCTAAGCCCTTCTGCTCATTTCCAGGAGGATCCCACGGAGTTTAGGAATTAGCCTGGGGCATGGGAAAGTTGAGCTTCATTCCTTGATCTGCCACAGAAACCCCAAGTGCCACTGGGCATATCACTCAGCACCTCCACTTGGGTCTCCTAACTGTAAAATAGGGATAGGAACCCTGTGAGGGTGTTGGCAAGAAGATAAAACATATTAACCATCTGGGAGGTGCTGCGATGCTGTGATAAGAGGGGCCACGCAAGAAACTTAGATAAACAGTTTCAAAACTCTCAGCTTTTTGGTGCTTTCTCTTCCACACTCGGCATGCTCTGTGATTTCACACAGCCAGCTTCAGTCCTGTTTGCTCACAGCTTCCTGAGCACTGGAGGTTTCCAGCCCAAATCACAGGCCTTCCCTCAAACTGCAAAAGGTTGAGATCTTTCCAGTTTGCACCCCGTGTTTTCCAGGGGGCGAGCAGAAATCTCCGCAGTGCTTTGACACCCGCTGACATGAGGGTTTACGCTTTGAGCAGGAGGACATCTGTGTCCTTTCCCAGTCGGATCTCATCGACCGCAACATTCACCCTCAGAGCACACCACCAAGCCAAGCCTTTTCCAGAAATGTTACATCTCTAATGACTGCAAGCTCTGGTTTGCCCATCAGCACTGCAGTGGGTGTTTTAGGAGCACGAGGGAGTATTAAAGATAAATCATCCCCCAAAAGTCCGAGAAAAAGAAACCCAGTCCTGTAAATACTTTCTAGGATCAGTGGTTTAAGCTTTCATAGACACTGAAGAACTACGAGGTGACATGAAGTCACTGCAGGAAGATGTAAACAACCCATGAAAAAACGTTCCATTTCAAAAGATAGGGCACTTCTAAGGCCACAGCATTCTAAACAGAATTATCTGATGCCAGCACTGTTTATTTGGTGTCTGAGGTCTCACATGTAGGGCAGCCACAGCTTATCAGAGAAGAGTTGTCACCCATTTAGAGAAAAGCTTTAAGCTAACAAATCCTTGCGCTCTGGAGATACCAACCACATGTGAGGATGGGGCTGACCATACTCATTTTCCACTCGGGAGAACAGTTAGCAGCACCACTACCTCCTTTCTCAGGATTCACACCAATCTAACTGCACAGGGAAGGAAGGAGGTGAGCCAGGCAGGATCCTGACATCAGTATTCCAGCAGCATCCAATGCACTTATATATACAGCTAAACACTTAATAGATTGAGCAACTTCAAAGCAACACATTACCTGCTGAATTAACCCCCACTTCCACCCTGTCAGAGGATGCTTAAGAATCAGAGTAAGAAGCTTTCAGCAATTCGGTTGTCATGCACACTGGGATACACTGCAGAAAAAAATCCAGCAAGAAAATGGTGTGAATTACTGTTTCAGTGTCGGAAATTACTTTGCCGATGGGTCAGTGTCCTTCTGCAGGTTCAGATGACATGAAACACCCTTCTGGCCTTTTGAGAACCTGTGAATTACAGTTAAACGAGTCCTAATAGCTTGTTGCTTGACATTAACTACGGAATTGTGTTGACACAGGAAGAGTGGAAGAGTCGACTCATGTTGTGTTGCTCAGCATTTACCCTGTGCCAGCTGGGAGCATGCTCAGATAATTCTGTCTAAGTAGTTACAAAAACAGCAGAAGTCGGGAGAAAAGGCTCCTGTGAAATTTGGCCCTGTTCCAGCTCACCAGCTAAATTATTCCATCTGATATTCAAAACAGGCAGGTGGAAAATTATCCAGAGACACACCATCGTGTTCTGCTTGAACAAATGCAAGAGGGATTCAAATACCACTTTGGACAGTAAGTCAATTTAAATCTAAGTGTTTTCCTATCGATCCTCCATTTTTTCCTGCAAAATGCACATGCTGTTTTGCTGTGGAAGAGACTTGTGTGTCTGAGGGCTTGGAAGGGAGTGTTAATTTAGGTTTTCCTCCTCACTCAGGGGGATTCAAAGGGAGTCCAGCTTGTTTTGCCATGCCAGCCTGTCATTTTATTCCACCTGGCCTCCCGAGCAAATAAAATCACCCAATGGGTTTGCAAGGTCTGCTCACAACAGTGTTACAGCTAATTACCCACAGGAGCCATGGTGATGCTAAGCAGAGCATGCTCAGAACCGCATCTCACCTGACATCCAAAAAACAAGCACGCATTACAAACCCTGATCCCTGAGGCCACCTCGTCCTGAAGCAAGATGGGTTTTCCTCAGTACATCCAATGCAGTCCTTGCATCGGTGCAGTCCTTGCATCCAATCCAGTCCTTGCATCAGTGCAGTCCTTGCATCCAATGCAGTCCTCGCACGGTGTGACCTCCACACTCAGCACACCCCCAGCCTCACAGGCTGCACAGAGCCAGGGGTCGTGTCAGTGCTTCTGACACTGCAGCGTCCATTAGAAAGATGCATTAGGCTTTACAGTAAACAAACAGGCTGTGGTACAAGGAGCCATATTTCAATTACTTAAGCCCTAATGCCAAACTCGCTGTGTTTCAGAAGCAAGATAATACAGCACTGACAAAGTATATTATCCACGCTTTTCAGTAGCCACAGATAAGTATCACTATGTCACTGTGAAAAAATGCGCTCAATTATCCTACGTTGTTATTACTTAATCTATGTTTCAAAAAAAGCTTTAGACTGAAAAGATGTTAGATAAAGGCTAAGTATTGCAGATAAAGGCATTGCTTCACTGAATATATGCTGTAAAAGCATGAGCTGTGGTTCCACACATTTAAATGAACCAGGCTCCTCTCAGCACGTTCCAGTACTGGCAGAGTCACAGCCACGACTGGCTGCTTGCACAAGAAGGTGGTTTGAAGTCCTCAGAGAAAAATGCAGAGGTAGGCTGGGGAAGGAGCCTGCTCCACGTCAGGGAGAGCCTTTGCAAAGACTTCCAGAAGGTTTGGCATGAATCTCCTCCCCAGCTCATGGAGACTGGGTCCCTGCTGAGGTCTGTCCTGGTACCACATGTACGACCAAGCTGTAAATGGCACGACAGAAGGGGATGGCCCAGCCTGAGGCTTTCTCAAATGGACTAAGGAGCTTTATTCAGAAGACTCTGGCCACCAGATCCCATTCTCTTCACAATCACCAGCAAGAGGTAGCAGGACTCTGGATACCCATGTCTGGATTCCAGCTGCAACCCCGTGTCAGTGCTGTGTACTTTAATGGTCCCAGAAAATGAGACCGGCACTCTGAATTGACGACAAATTGATTGAAACCAGATGTCATGAAAAAAGCCCTTTCCAAGTTCAATGGCACATGAATGGTCTCAGCCTGCCCCTGGATAATCCAACTTCTGTGCCCCAGTCTGCCACAATAAACTAATTGGGAGGTTAATATTTTGTCTCTGCGCCGTGAGCTCCTTGGGGAAAGGAGCTTTTTAATTGCATACACAGCCTATGACCTGGTAGGCTCTAAATCTCACTGGATGATGTGCAAAGTTATAGTGGGACCTCAGCTGAACACCCTGAGCTCATGTTACTGTCTGGATTAGCAAAACTCCAGACTATTGCATCGTCTGTAGTCTTCAGGCATTGCTGGGAGTTTGGTTTCCCCACTGAGCTAAGCTCTTTTTTGGCACAGTCAAAAGAAGACAAACAAAACACCGCAGGTACAAAGGCATGGGAGGAAAAGCAGCATCAAGCTGTTGTTTGGCCAAGCCAGCAGATGCACGGTGGCAATATTGGCTTTGCAGGAGAGCAGAGGTGGCCAGAGCCTGCACGCCCAGGTCTCACCACTTTGCAGACCTCATCATAACAGATATATTTACACTGGATACGCCTAATTAACACACCCTGCCAGACCCAAGCTTGCACTCTTCAGCCTGCACATGCAGAGCAAGACCCCAGTTTGGTCAGCTTGTGCTCCCTAAGGCAGATAAAAATGACCTCAAAAGCCAAGCTTGATTCATGGACTGCCATCAGAGGGTCCCTGGGAGGATGAGTGATTGATCCTGTTTACCTTTGGCACAGCAAGGCATTTAACATCAGGTTGGGAGAAGCTTTGTAGTTGTTATTCTAATGGGCTTCAAGACAGAACTATTTGTTTTGGAGTGTGATAAGATTTTCAGACCACTGGCTCCCCGGGCAAGGCTCTGAAAGTCTATCACAGCACGTGTGAAGCCACAGCACTAAACATGCTCTGCAGAGCATTACCAACAAAACCTGTCCCTGTTATATTTCCTTGTCGAAATTACAAAAAGCCCAACAAATCCTAGAGTGTTCAGCTCGCATCTCTTCCAAAACGTGTGGGGAGAAGCCTGCAGCTGAGGTATGGCAGAGAAAAGGTTGAGAGCAGACTCTCCTGGTGACTAATGCAGCCGAGATAAGCATCTAGATGCTCACTAAAACATACAGTATCACACGCAGATTAAAGGCTCCTTCCGAGATTTTGCAAGCAGCCAGTAACTCCTACCCGGCCATCTGCCCAGAGAGGGCCTCCGACTTGTCAACCAATCCATTTCCCCAGTGCCACGGGCTGGGTGATACCGATCTCTGCCGTGTTTTCTTACGAGAGCTTTGATGTACAATCTCCTCGCAGCGGCAGCCCCCTTTAGGGAACAAAGCCCAGCTCTAGCCAGGCTCCTCACCAGTTGTCCAGGTATTAGGTTCTTTTTTCCAGCTTCGGGGCAGCCCTATCGCTAACCTTTTCCACTGACCTTTTGCAGGGAACCTTCTGCTCGTGGCCAGCTGCGTCCTCTCCCTTTTGTTTTAAAGCATTCACCTGAGCATTTTCAGCAAGCAATTACACACACACTGGTTTGCATCAGCCACAAAAGCTGTGAGCCTCCAATTAACCACCTCATGCCTTTTAATGATACAACGCTGAACAAGGAAGAGAATTAGAGGGAACATCCTCAGAAGTGGTTTGCAGCAGGACAGGGCCGTCTTTATTATTGTCTGTATGAGGGTAGCACCTAGGAAACTCAGCTAGAGGCTGTGAAAACAAATGGAGAACTCAGGGAATTAATTTAATATGGAGAATTTACAGTCTACAGGAAAAGACAGAGTAGGTGGATGAGGTGTAGTGTAATGAGATCACAATGATTTTCTAAGGATCAGAATAACCTGTCAGCATCCTTTACTCATCAGTGCCAAGTTCCTGTGTCCTCTCTCCTCGACACCACTTCAAGTGTGAATGCTGGCAGAGGGCTCAGTAGCAAAGGCAAGCGTGCCTTTGACTCCCAAAGCCCCACACTGGAAGCACAGGGCAATGCCTTGTCTCTGTCTTCAAAAGATATCTGGAGATACTGCACCTGCTCGGAAGGTTTCAGGCAAAACAGCATTTCAGAGGAATTCACCAATTCAGCAAAATCTCTGCAAGGTGAGTCAATTTTGCCCAGGTTCCCATGAAACTTGCACAGGGCTCCAAACATCAGAAACCTGCTGAGTTTCCTGCCTGGTCACCCATCTGGTTCCTCCACCGTTCAGGTTTCCAGGGCCCTGGGGCAGCCTGCTGCCAAGTAGTCTGCTTAGCAAGAGGGGATTTCACTGCTCCCACACTTCTCAGCTTGGGGTGTCCCAGACGTTAGACCATCTGAGGCAGGAAACACTAGAGCATCCACAGATGGCAAGCCCATGAAACCCAGCAGAGAGGCCGAGAGATCCATGGATCAGCTCTTGAGACAACCCTCAGTGCGAGCTGCTGCACTATTCCCTTCTGCAGAATTTCTACCTGGTTGTGTGCTGCTCTACTTTGGCAGGAATTCAGCCTAATTTCATTAAAACTAAACTTTTCCCCAAACCATAATCTCCTATTTAAGCCCCTTCCTAGCAGACGCCCTCTCAGGACAGCTCATTTTCCTCTCAACAGCAGCCTCTGCACATCAGTCCAGTTCCAGCTGCTCTAGGGTCAGGGGCAGAGAGTTGTACATCCTGTACAGCCCACCAGGAACACTGCAGGGATATACAAATCAGCCAAATCTAAATTGTCTGCTCTGGAAGACAGATGATATGAACAATCTTACAGTCCCACGAGCTCGCCATGGGAGGAGAATGAGGTAAAATCTCTGTATTTATCCATCTAGTGGAAATATTTGCTCTGCCTGAGGACTGCACACCTGATATTGTGACTACAGTGTCGTGGGCTGACCCCGGCTCAGAACAGTTCAGCAAACTCTAACAAAGGAAATGGGGGAAAAAGAAGAGATTCACTCGGAAAAATCACTGCCTAAATGACATTTATTCTGTGATTTGCTAGAAAATATGGGGGACAGGTTCTAGAAAGATTGAGATGATGCAGTACCAAAACAAAAGGGACTGAAAGATAGTTAAAGTGTCTTGTTCTGCTTCATGTAACACTGAACATTTCTCACTGCTCTTGGACCAAGTGACAGCAACAGCAGCCAATGTGCACAGGTACATTTGCTCACCCTGTTCAGGCACCAATAGGCTCCACTGGGAGCCTAAATTTATCTATACAATGAGAAACGTGTTTCTGGAAGCCCGTTGTTCCCAAGACATACCTGCAACGTGTCGAGCAAGCACCAAGGCTCCTCCTTGGGATGCAGCCGGACTGCTGTGAAAGCTGAGAGCTCCCGAGCACGCCGTGGGGAAGTTCTCCTGGGAAACATCTGCGGGAGACACTGACACCAGCTGAAGGGTTCTGTGGGGCTTGAGCAACAAACCGTCTGTCAAGACCTGCTTATTAGGATGTTTACTCACAAAATTGGCCTTTTCATCGGTGTACCAGAAGCAGGTTCTGAAAGCAACCCTGACCACCAAGAAAACGGCCTCAGAATCAGTCAACAGGAACACGAGAGGGTCCAGCACCAGAGGAATCGGTCTCTAGCGCAGGGACATTTTGTCCATTTCGCCATCTCTCCTACCTGTAGATCAGTAAATTATTTGGGTTTTCAGATCAACGTCAGTGAGGATCTTTTGGCAGGACAAAAGGCCTTTTGTTTCCTTGCCCCATGCACATCCATTAACTCTGCTATACAGTAGGGATGGTGATTTATTATTTTCACTTTGCTGTGTTTCCTGTCTGTATTATGATGCTTGTGTTGAGTAGCTAATAAAGGGTGGGAACACAACAGAAAGAAAACCCAGTTCTCCACTTGCCTTTTTTTTGTATTTAAATATGAAAATAATTGTTCATTTCATATTTCCATAATGAATAATTACGATGTTCATGAGCCCAAGCAACCTACCCAGGGTGACAGGGGGCATCTGCAATGGGCCCAGGGGAAGACATGCTCTGAATCAAATGTCAGTGGCTCAACAATAAAAACCTCTTCTAGGGCTGAGACCATCCTTCAAAGGCAGCAAGTCTCACTGCAGATCAACACAGGAAAAAGAAAGCAGCAGGGACCACAGCAGAGATCTCTATCTCCATGGCAGGGAAGGGGAGGGGAAGGAAAGGAAGCTTGTCATTTAACAGCAATAATAAACACTTCTGAGTGTGCTTCCTCCTCTCCCTGCAGGAGCATCTTCACCCTAAGCACTGACAGGCTTCAGGTGAGATCAGGCAGATCCAAACCTCTCGGTCCCGATATTCCTGTCACAGAAAAATACTTTGGGGTAGCTACAGGGCTGCTGCAGGGTGTCCCACAGTGTTGAAGACAGTGATGTGTTACCTCAATGTGTTTGTTGTCTCATACAAACCACTCAGAAGACACCTGTAAAAAAACATGGATATGTTGCAGATGAGAAGATCAGATCTCTTCCTTCCAAGCGACTGAACATCAAGGAAAACACTCTCATGAGGTGTTTGACAGGAGAAACAAGCCAGAATTCACTTTCATTCAGCACTCAGGCTTTAATGCCAAGCCACAATTTATTTCACGAAGAAAAAAGAGCAGTAAAGGAAACACTTACCAGGATGAACATGCTGTCTGCCGTGGCCTGGAGGCAGGAAGGTGGCTTAAGCAAAGGCAGGGATCAGGATATCCAGGTCAGTGGCCAACACTGCCCTTGACCTCACTGCCCACCAGGTGGGATGGCTGCTCGCCTGGCGCAGCTCCCGTGGCTCCTGAAGCTGCTCCAACAGGATTTACAGACCTCTCTCTTATCAAACCTGATGGATTTCCTCTCCCACTCCTTTCCCAGCCCTTGCCCTGCACTGGGAGATACAGAGCATGATGCAGCACTGAGGACTGACCTTATGTCTAGAACGAGGAGACCATCACTGTGGTTCTGCTTTCCAAGACTCTGGATTTTTAGCAAACACCTACACTTTCCTGAGTTCACCTTCCCAAGAGAAGAGCAGCTTCAGGAAATCGTGTCAGTCAAGAGTCCAGGAAAGAAAACTGTAATGTGATACAGGTCTAACCTGCAGAAACGCTGGGAATGTCTCCTTTTACAGAGGGCCCTTCCAAAAGGAAACCAACCCACTGTAAATAATGTGTCTGGGAAGAGAAGGCAAACCTTTAACCATTCCCTTGCCTCTACTGCTTGCTCAGTCAGACTGCAGCTTTCCTTTGAAGCCAGGCAAAGTTACCCTCCCTGCTTTCTAGTTCTGTTCTCTGGCTCTGGGTAGCCCAGAGATCCTGCTGTTTTGCTAATCTCCCTGCCTGAAACTGGGATTAAAGTTAGATTAGCCAGGCAGATGAATGAGTGGTGCTCCAGACCCTCCACATTTGGTGTTTGTGCCTGCCTCATTTTCCCAGCTCTACCTGGGCTTCCAAGGGAAGAGAAGGGAGTGAATACAAAGGGTCATTCTGTCTCTTCCCAAGCGCCGTTCCCAGGGTTTACACAAAGTTCTGCTACTGATACGGAGCACAAAGAACATTTACTCATATAATTGAAGTGGTTTTAGCTCTGCGTCCTCAAATACAACAAAATTAATTTCTTCCTTTAAAAGCCCTCCTTTCTATTACTGCTTAAATCAAGAACTCAAGGTACTGCTTCTCCCAAATTCAAATTAGCAGTTTGAATCCAGTGTCACCATACAGGGTCTGGCTTCTAAAAAAGAGCAGGGAGCTCCTTCCAACATCAGCCAAAAGAAGTTATTGGGACAGTTTGTGCAAACAGGCATGGGACACTAGGAAAGCTCAGAGACCTTGATCTACCAGCATTCCTGAGCACATGCTTAATTCACCCCAAAATGTGCACTGAAATGCTTCGCTGAGTAAGAATGGGCTTAATCACATGCTTAAACACTTACTGCATGAGCACTTCAGAGATTAAGATTGATTAGGTCCTTCTCCTACCTGTACCTCATACCTCCCCCCTTCATGAAAATCTCATTTCTGAGGGCATGAAGCTCATAAGGAGACACAGGGAACACATTTTTCAACAGGTTGCAAATTTTCCAGCTTCCTGCCCCTTGATCACAGAAGACTTGACCTTTTTCAGGGGGTATAGAACAATTTACTTATAAAGCCTGATGGCATGAATGAACCCCATCACGAGGTCAGAGTCCAAATCATACGGATTTTCCTTTGGTATTGTCAAGGAAGTCTTAGTTCCCAGGACTTACAACTCCTTTAAAACAAACAAAATCCAGATTTTCAGAGCTTGGTTCAGTGAAATCAAGTTGTTAATGTTAATACACTTTATTGATCTTAAAGGAATACAGCATGGAAACAAAGGCCATTAATTCAGAGAGAGGCTCTGTTTACATTAACAAGTCACACAGCATGAAAGAAGCAGATCCAAACTCAGGTCCTCACAAACTGAGGTGCCCACAAGAACAATATATGAAGTTCAAGTGTTTACTTCAGCCTAGACTTAGTCTGGTCCCCAGTGTCATTTGGACCGAGCTTGCTCATATTTTTTTGACTGGGAGCTATTCCAGGCAGCCATCACTGGGTCAGATCCCCCTATCCCTGCTCAGGTGGAAGCACATTTGCCGTGCCCCTGGCATGGACTGCTTGGGTCAGCGTTCTACCAGCGTGCACCAAAACTGCTCTGCTGCCCCAACCAATGCTGGTCAAGTGGAGGTGACCATGGGATGCACTTCCAGACTGCTCTGTTGCTCCAAACCAAGGCGCAGACAGACGGAGAGAAAAACTCCCCAAGGACAGCAAATTCCCAAGGCAAAGAGCAGTGGAGGCACTCTGACTCTAGGATGGTTCATTTGGTTTGGAGGTCACCAGCTTTTCCTACAGTTTATAAGCAACTGCAGGGTGTAAAACTGCTGCCCAACAGTGACTCCCAAGGCAGATTCATTTATGGACTGAAGTCATGAGGAACACACGCAGCTTGTGTCCATAACAGTGTTTGTGGTACAGGGGATAATGTTCACCTTAACAGGACTTCAGCACGGACTGCCTGCCTGAAAGGGTGCATGAATTTACTGTGCCAGAGGACAAGAGTGAACAAAACCATGTGTCCATAGTCTGAATAAATGCATGTCACCATCAGCCAAGCGTGGAAAGAGAACTTCTTGGCAAAGCAATGCAAAACTCATCTTCAGCAGAAGTTGGAAGGGCAAAAGACTAATAAATACTAGAATGAGGAAAATTCAATTGCACAGACAACTCCCATCAGTTACTTCAAGATCAGAGGACCAAGGAAATGATCTGCTGGGTCAGCAGCATGGTGCATCTCCCCCAGCTAATGGTGCTTCAGCAACTGCAAAAAAGACAGTCTTGAGGAGGAGCACACAAGCCTGGCCACGGTTTGCAGTCCAGTAACCTCACACTCTTCCTGGCATCCACAATCACTGGTGGAGCACATCCATCCCTACCTTCTCTTTCCCTCTGAACTTGCTGATATTGCATCCACCTCACTATTTCCAGCAGAAGCAAATTCCCTCCTGTGTAAAAAAGCACTTTCTAGTACCCCTTTGAAATAGATCCCCCTGGTTTTCATATATCTCCCCTCATTCCAGAACTCTGCGAATTTTCAAACCCCAAAGCAACTCATAGAAGCATGGAACAGTTAAGGTTGGAAAAGACCTCTAAGATCAAGTCCAGCTCTTAACTCAAGCACCATCTTGTTCACCACTAAATCAAGACCCCAAGTGCCATATTTTTGAACACTTCCAGGTATGGTGACTCCACCACTTCCCTGGGATGCTTGTTCCAATACCTGAACATCCTTTCAGTGAAGAATTCTCTCCTAATATCCAATCTAAACCTCCCCTGGTGCAACTTGAGGCCATTTTCTCATGTCCTATTGCTTGTTAATTGGGAGAAGAGATTGATACCCCCCCTCCTGGCTCCACCCTGCTTTCAGGGAGTTGTAGAGGGTGATAAGGTCTCTCCTAAGCCTCCTTTTCTCCAGGCTGAGGCCCCTGGCCCCCTCAGCCACTTCTCTCAAGACTTCTGCTCTAGTCCTTTCATCCATTCCATTGCCCTTCTCCGGACATGCTCCAGCACCCATTGTTTCTCACCACAGTTCTCCATCTATAATGTTAAGATAAGAACGGTTCAGTTTTTCGTATTAGCAGCTCAGTCATATTTATTTTTGTTGGCTGCTCCAAAGGTACATACTAGACTCTGAAGTTAGCTATTAAAAATGTATTTAGCTGTTCCTGCTTCCTCAAAAATGTCTCTGTTCCCTCTTGTATGAAAAATCATGTGCCTGGGGAAAGCCATGCCCAGTGTGGGGAGTCACCTGCCAAGTGGCTACCGCAGCTCATCAACGCCTTTGCTGCCCTTTGTGACAGGAAGGGGTGCAGGTCCCTCAGGGATGGCTTTGCTGGCTGCCACCTGAGGAGAGTCTGACTTTCCTCCAAGCCAACAAACAGATTTGGGATTACTGAAGGCACGGGACTGCTGTGGAGAATTTATTTTCAGGCCTTATCCGGCATGAACCCCAAGCCATGAGAAAAGTAGAAAGCTTGTAAAGGATGGACAGATTCCTGCTGAAGCCCCAGGACGGGGAAAGCTGCAGAGGGCTGGGACCTACAGGCTCTCTGCAAGCAGGGGCTGTGCTGTGGAAGGCCAAACCCAGACCTGGGGAATGGAAGCTCATCACTCGTCCTCAATTCCTGCAGAACTTGGTCAGATGTTTTAAGCACCTCAGCAACTGGGAGTGCTGATAGTGGCCTTGATCATTCAAAGAGTTCTGGAAGAAAAGAGGCAGAGTCCCTGGGAGGACTCCATTTAGTCCAGTCTAACTTACTGAGCGAGGTGTCAGGCTGAAACACCTCCTCTTCCCACCTCTTCTGGAAATGCAGACGAACCAGGATCAGACCCCTCTATTTATGGGACTCTCCACTCCCCCCTTCCCTCAGACCCAGCTATCTGAGCCCTTGCTCCACAGGCACGTTGGATTTCTCATGGCAAGCAGGAGGTCCACAGCAGGGGCCCCACGCAGTTGGGACGTCTGGGCACCATGCCAGAGCCTCTCCCTGACCCCGCACACACCAGACACAGCTTGATTCTTTATTTGCTGACCCACAGCTGGTGGCTGGGGTGGGGGAGCAGAGGATAGACCCAGAAAGCCTGCTGGAAGGCAGACAGCCCACTGACAACACTCATCCCTTCAGAGTGCGTGGTGCTGATTCCCTCGGTGGGAGTGATGGTATTCCAGAGATGTGCAGAAATAGGGCATTATCTGAATCACAAGGAATCCAGCCCAAAGGGATCTGCTTGTGTTCCTTCATGCTCCTGTACTTTCCTGCACTCAGCCACATAAGGAGCATAGGGATACCTACTCCCAAAACTCCCCTCTACCACCTACCCCCACCTTGAAACAGCTCCCAGTGCAATGAAACAATCCTGCTTCAGACTTCCAAAGACAACCATAAACACTGCGGATAATTAAAAAGTGAACATCATGAAAAATACACTGGCAAGGACTCCAGGCTGTCAAGCTGGAAAGCCAGGTAGCTTAAAGAAGTGCCAGATATTCAACTGGTCTCCAAGATCAGCAGATGTTTTTCAACCTAACATTGCAAAACCTTACTAACTCAGACGTGTTTCCTAAATCAGAACCAGAGATGAGAATGTGTGTTGTGTATTGGGACCATACCAAGTACTTTTCCAGCACTGTTAAGATCTCTTATTAAAAAAAAAAAAAGGAGGGGGTTGGGTGTCGATAGAAAAAACTAGGCCTGTTTAAAGGATTCTGGATGCTTACCTAAATCATGTAAGAAAAGGAAAATTCTTTCCCCAAACTGAAAAGACTCGGACGCAATTAAGAGGGAGATACCATCAGCCCATTTCCAAATGTGGTATTAAGCTATTCAACAAGAGAACTGCAGAATACAGTGGCTGCAGCTGATACAGTCTTAGTGATATTTAGGCAGTTCTTTTCTTTTCTTTTTTTACTCAATTATCTGAAAAGAAACCATTCAGCAGCTCATTTTTGAAAACCAACCTCCCTCGCCCGGTACAAGGCAATCTGCTATAGCACTGCAATTAAAAACTCATCATCCCAATGCCACTGGGTGCTGGTTTGTCTTTCCACCAGCAGCTCCTTTACAGCCAGAGAGAGTGCACGGCTGAGGATCCTCTCTGCTGCTCTGCTACACCTTTGAGGAGATTTACAGGGATTTGCACATGTTTTTCTCACTCAAAGAGAGATTATGTGGCATGATTAAGAGATATTCTAGGAAAGAAACTACCAGGTTCCAAAAGACATTCCCTTTGTTTGATATAACACCCATCAGTTATTAATAGTACGGCTTTTAGCTGCTGCTTAGCCTTAGTAATGCCGTATTTAACAACAAACATTACTTCTCTACCCTCTCTGCAGTGGCAGCCTTTTCCAGCAATTTCTGGATGAATTATTCTAAACCAATATATAATTTTTTTATACATACATATATCTATAGATATATACACAGGCTGCCTTTTCATGTGTAGAGTGATAGAAGAGTTATGAGCAGGTAAGGGTAGTTACAGCTTTTGCTGTTTCATGGGAGGTGGAAGTGCAAGGACTTTCTGGGTCACTGAATCCACAGCCTGGTGATGTACTACGAAACCCTTGCAGAAAATGATTTTCCATTTCTTAAAAAAAAAAAAAAAGTAATATGAGACATTATAAATAGGGATTTACTACACTGCAGATTAAAAAATAAAATCCACCTTTTAGGAAAAGTGTTCCCACTCTCTCAAAAGCTGCTCCCTGAGATGTTTAATTCTGAGTGGATTTTTCCTTCCTATATTTGCAATGCAAGGAAACCTGGGAAAAAAAACTGCTCTACCTTTCAGGTGGGTGACAGCAGGAAGGACACAGAGGAACCACAAAGGAAAGCTCTGCTCAAACCTTGCTCTGGAATGGACAGGCTGAACACATATCCCTGAAATCCACACCAGCCACAGCATCCACTCCAGTTGTTTGTCCACTGCTTCGGGGACGCCAAAGCAGAAGATGAACCTGCAGAAACCAGCTCAACCTGCCCAAAACCTCCAGCCTTCCCAGCAGGCAGCTCCAAGGCTTTTGTTGTGAATGGAAGCAGTGCTGCCTATGGAGGGCTCCTTTCTCCTTTGCTGCCAAAGTCACCACCAGTTCCATAGGAACAACCTGAGACAGAGACCAGTGGGCGACCCAATTGTCACCTTCCATGACCTGGCTAGGGCTGTGACAGAGCCACCAGCCAAAGCCACAGAGGGCCCCATGGACAGGCAGCCTATGCTTTCCTCCACCCAGCCCAGCTCCCAGAGCACACAGCTCTTGGGGATTCACTTACTGGACGTTCCAGGGGGACACCTGTTGTGTCCCACGGATCGATTTGGTTACAGAAACCAACCATCTGCCCCCGTGTTGTACCAACCAAAGTCTGCAAGCACCCAGACAGAGAGGAGGACTAATATTACACTTCCATCTGCTCTGAAACGTGAGCTGCCCATCAGCAACAACCTGAAGATGCCTCTGAGCTCCTAAATCCCACCTTGCCCTTGGAAAAATGCAAGCTACGGGAAGAACAAGAGGAGCCATGACAAGCCAATTCCCTCAAAGCACAAGTCACATCCATAGCAGCATTTTAAGCTTGCCCCGTTTCCTGCATGGGTAAATGCAAGGAACGTTAACAGGTCACATCAAGAGACATCTAAGTGGTGACAACACCAATATAAAAGCACTGACTGGGTCTGCACCAATGTAACAAACTTTAAAAAGTATTAAAACAGACTGTTTATTACAGCATATGATGTGTTATATTAATTTACACAATGATATATATATAAAAACAGCCATTGATGATGTACAGTAAATTGGACATCAACAGGAATATTAAAACTACTGATACTCATGCACGTGACATGCATATGGGTTTTTTTTTTCTTTTTCAAAAGCAGTTTTACACAATATAATGAAGTTACTAAGCCTTGGTCAGCTGCTCCAGCAGTTTAGTCTGGACACCACCACCGTCCGCAGCGGGACTCCCAGGAGATCGGAGCAGAGTGCACGCCAGGGAAGGCAACTTAACCTTGGAGACAGATTGAACAGGAGCCCTTTCCTGGTGGGGGAAGGCTAGGGGAGGACAGGAGTGAGTTTCAAGAAGAGAATCAACAAGAAAAGAAAAAAAAAACAGACCAGAGTACCAGAAGGAAAAAGTTCAAGATGTGGCAACAGCAGCAGCAGAAAGGGACAAGCAAAACCAGAAAGAACCACCCTCGCTCCCTCCCCTTTATTCCCTAAAACCTTATAACCTTAAGCTGTCGATATCCTGTATAAGACCCAGAACTGGAAAAACTAGGCAAGGAAGATCCATTCCCAGAAACATTAGCCTTTTCTCAAAGCCTTCTGACACCACACGCTGGAGGCTGTTCACCACTGAAATGGCAGTGTTGTGTTGTTGGGTTTTTTTAAACAATTTTAACGGTCTTTTATTTCCACATAAAAGGCACTAGTATCCACCCAAGTTCTGAAGACAAGTGACATAATTTACCTTAAGTTTTAAATATTTGTATAAAAAAAAAAAATCTGTGGAAATATGTACAAAAAAAAGCACCTTGCTTCCGAAAGCAGAAGCAGATACATTCCACCAAGTCACCTCACTAGACGGTCGTCATGAGCTTCAGGGAGCCTGACCGAAAGCGGAGGATCTTCTTCTTGAGGTTATGGGAGGCTTTGATTTTGACAAAGGCCTTGGCTGCATTTTCATGCAGCTCCGGTGCCGTGACCGTTTGGATGGGGAGTGTCTGGACAAACTGGGACCAAATCAGGCCCCCGCTCTCATCAGAGTCGCTGGTGGTTGTGCTCTCCCCTACGAACTCCACCTCGCTCAGGCTTGACTCGCTGTCTCCAAAGCAGTTCGTGGTGTAGTTGCTCTGCTCGTCCTCGCTCGTGTCCACCACGGTGGAGTGGAACAAGGACTCGCACTCGGCCGAGTACTCCGAGTCGCTGGCCACGTAGGCGTAGGGGCTGACGTAGGGCAGGGGCACCTGTGAGTAGACCCCCACGCCCTCCCGCCGGTTCCTCCTCGCCCTCCGCAGGGCCTCCTCGTAGGAGATCTCCGCCGAGGACTTCCAGCGGCGGTAGTCGGCACGCTTGTGCTTGGGCTTGGCCACCACAACCTCCCGGCCGTGCCCGTGGGAGCGGAGGGTGGATCTGTGCAGGCCGGCCTGCCGGCCCGGGAGGCCCGGCTCCAGCGGCAAGCCGCTGCCTCTCTTCCCCCGCGACGAGGGCTTTTTCAGTTTCTTATTTGTATCCAATTCCTCGGGAAAGCGGCACTTCTTGCTGACCGGTTTCGCTTTCTCCCGCAAGGTTTGTGAGCTGTTTTCCACCCCGTTGGCAAGGTGGGACCTGTGTTTCAATGCAGAGCTTTTCAAAATCTTGACATTCCGGGTGCCTTTGTGAAGCTTCATGCTTTGCTGCTGGGCCGGGATGTACTGGGCGTTCACCAGCAGCCCATCGTCCAGGCTCTGCGAGGAAGAGCCCTCGCTTTTGAAATCCAGCGCGGGCCTCTCCTCGACAGCCGGCGACGAGGAGCGAGCCGCCTGCAAGCCGCTCTTCAACAGGATCTTTTTGGGAGGCTGGCTGACCCTGTTCTCTGGCTGCAGCACCACCGGCTTCCCTGGGGTCTCTTTGGGAGACGCAGCAAAGAGCTGGCTGTTCTCTTTGGGGACATCCCCTGCCGTGGCCGTGGTGTTGCGGCCCAGATCCAGCGGTGCCGGTTTGACGCCCCGCGGCAGGTGCTTGCTCTGGAGTTCCGTTGTGCCAGGTGGGAAAGCTGCCGGCACAGGGGCCTTCCTACTCTCCAGCTGCTCCCCAGCCGGCTCCCTTGGCCTCTGCTTTAACGGGGAGGGAGCCATGTGGTCTGGAGCGGGGGTCCCACCAGGAGGCAAACACACCGGCTTGGAGCTCTTCAGGTTCACCACGTTGCCGTGGGCCACCATCGCTGCCGGCTGCCGGACGCACATGCTCCCGTGCCTCAAGATCCCTTTGGTGGCATCGGCGTTGAGACTCGTCCGGGGTTTGTTAGTCCTTACTGCGTGAGTCTTTTTCTGAACCAGGCTTAAGATGTAGCTGTCTATCCTCTTGCTGGTAGAAGGGCACGGAGCCGGCCAGGAGCTCTGCGGGGGGAAGGCGTTGGCGGATTGTCCCGAGTCCATTTCGGATGGGGTGCAAACGTCGCTCATATCGCAAGCGAGCCTCTCCTCTTCTCGCTGGGGGTTCTCAGTCACGGGGAGAAGGAACATGGGGCTCTGCACAGCCACGGCGTGGAGCGGGCTGGGGTAGCGGTAGATGTCGTTCCCGTTTTTAGACACCAGATCGCACTGGTACTTGGGATGTACATCTGCAACGACATCGAGGGAATTTGAGTGCGGTGTGGATAAAGAGCGACAGACAGAGCCTGCGGTCTGGTCCTCATGCTGGCCTTCCTTATTATAGTCCATCCAGCCTATGAGATCTGAAAGGCAGTTTAGAAGAGTTTAGAGAGCCTGCCAGGGACAGCTGTGCTACGTTTTTAACGTGCTGCCAAGGACGCCGGTCCATCTATGCACACAATGCAAAGCTCTAACTACAACAGCAGCAATTTTGCAACCAGGGGTGCTGTTCAAGCAATATAAAAAACAGCACTATCCTTCTGTGGGTCTCCCTGTCACTGTGCCTACATGGGATTTACCTCGCTATGACCACATGGTTAAAACAATAAAAATCACAGCCCTAATGAGAACATGTACTTTGGTTTCAAACCTGTGCCCAGGTTGTTAAGATCTTCCTATCTTCCTTTCAAGCCACCCAGAAGTCTGCAAGGGTCTCTTATACGTTACACAGTCACCTGTGAAACTCTCTGCAGGCCTCAACACATATGAAGTTTATATTTTACTTTGCTAAATCCAAAGAGAAACATAAAAAATACAGACAAGAGAACTATTAATTCTTGTAGCTTATTGACAAATTTCACTTCCAGATTCTTTCAAGCATATGTCAGGTTAGGAAAAAGTCTGGATTTAATTTTATTGTTGTTTTTATTATTGTTACTACTATTATTATCTTAATATTAATAGCAATGCTAGTAGTAATAACAGATGCTCCTTTTGAGGATAAGGGGTTAAAGAATGGGAAACAGGCTCATGTTTTCACCCAAGTAAAAGGAGTGCAGGTCAATCCAGCTGACATCCTAGCCTTGGCTCTGCAAAGAGACTTCTGCCAGAGAAATCAGTGCGTTTCAAGATGCATGAGTCAGATTTAATGGCTAAGGAGCTTACTAGAGAGGTAAGCAACCTTAAGAGCAGGGCTTCCACCCAAGCACCTAAGATTATTATTTTTTTTTAAGCTTAAGTTGCCCTTGTCTTCTTGGGTAGGGGTACAATCTAAATGATCCTCTGCCAGTCCTGTTTTCTGCCCTTGGGCTGGAAACTTCAGCCAGGGTACTCCAGTTTGAATGCTCAGTGCTCATCACTTATCTAAGGCTTATTTCAAAGAGGTCTCATGGGCATTGATGACATTTGCTGATAGAGATGATGTTCCTGTGTGAGCAGGAGAGGAAGAACAGGGAATTTAAGAGCATAAACTTCCTCCAGATCACCTCTCAGTTTTCCCACATTTCCTAAATTCTATGTTGGCTTCAAGGAATGTTGACAAAAAGACATTTTTGAAACTTGTCAGTTTGTGAAATTTCATCCCCAAAAGTGAGACTGTATGAATGAGAGGTTTAGGTTTTCGTGGTGTATACAGAAAAAACAGCAATGGAATCAGCTGGAATTCCTTGTGTGGTTTTTTTTTAATGTATGGCCCATGAAGATCACATATTCCTTACAACAGGGAGCGTTAAATTACCTCGAGCTGCTCACAGGAAAACTTAGAGGATTTGTCAGCATCTCAGAATGAATGTATCCCAGGCTGTATTTTCCCAGTTCAGAAACAGAAGAGCATGAATTATTCTGTCCTTGATTCACAACAAATCACTCTAAGTTAACCTTAAAGAGCAGAATGCAAATTGGAAATTCTGTGGTTGGAATCATCCTCCCCAGCTCAGAATGAGCTAAAGCTTTTGAAAATGTCTGCAGTCAATAACACTTGATCACCACAGTCCTATTGAAGTGTCTTTTCTGGAGAACAGAGAAGGCCTTCTTACTGAACCATCCCACACATCAAGGCCTGCATCTTCAGACTGGTGTCCAAGGAAAGTTCACAGCTCTCTGCCAAAGAGACAAAATGTATCTGCCCTGTTCATGATGTCTATTTGTCTATACTAATAAATGCAGGACACGCCTCATCACGCTCACCTGGGGGTTGAGGACCATCAGAATTGACAAAACGACTGCTAAAAACAGAGTGACATGTGCCCTGACCCCCTAAAACCTGTAGCTAGCTCCTTACTCTGTGACTTTAATGCTGACACGGCTAAGAGCTATCGTTAATTATTGCTATTCACTAAAACTGCTTTTTTAAAGAGAACCATGAGAAATCAGCTGACTGATGTGTTTCTGTGTACAGGTACCACTGCCCTCTGCTGGGTAGAGCAGCTGTCATATCTTCACATGCCATTTTCATGTGTCTAGAGTGGCACATTCACGTGTGAGGCTGGACCAGTGGAGGGCAAACAGTCCTGCCTCGTGACCCGTGTAGGTGAGAGGCACTGGGAGCTTTTCAGAGAATAATATGGCACACGAAAGGAGGAAGGGTTAATCCAACCCAGGTACTCCTGAGGCAGTATTTCCAAAGCCAAAGCCACCTCCTGGAGTATGATGCATTTGACCTGCTTTTACTATACCTGCAGATTTAGGGCGTCCATCTGAGATATTCAGTGTTGCCTCCAAAGGGCTGCAAAAGCAAGTGCTAGAATGGCAACTGGATAAACACTCACTGAAGACAGAGTTAGATGAATTGGAAAGCGATCCAGATGCTCCATCACTCAGCTCATAAAACCCTATAAAAATAAGAGTTTGGATTTATATTAGTTATGTCTACACTAAGTTACTATTTGTGTCTCTAGAAAGGCAGTCAAGCTGGTGTTTGAGTTGGCTTACTCTAACACAAGCAGTTATGGGATTTCATTCAGTCACCCCAAAACCAGCCCACGATTTAGTAATACCCTTATTGCCATGAATTTACTTTGTTTAAAAGCAAAGTAAAGCACTTAAAACAGCAGAACTTAACTTAGCATAGGGATTTTTTTCTAACTTCACAAGGGTTAGGGTTCTAACCCTTACAGGGATTTTCAGATTTTAGCAACAAGGATCCAGGCTGTGTTTGGCAGGCCACTTATTTAATAGTGTGTTATACTTCCAAGACAGACTCTCCAACTATTACTTAACTACAAAAGTGTTGGGCCCAATGCTATCCATTACTTTCCTCAAAGTTCTGGAGATAAACATAATATTTATGGATGACAGGGAAGAAGAAAAATGGTAAATAATGTGCAGATGCATCAAATTTAATTTCCTGGTAAACTGGGACTACTCAAGGAAAAATGACGCACCACAACCAAAATTTAAATTGTTCATTTAGGAATAAGGAATGCAGAATCCCCATGCCTACAGAATGGGGATGCATCCTGGAAAACAATAATCCTGGAAAGGGCTTAGTCAGCATGGAAAAGGAGCTCAATCAAGCTTAATGATATGGCAAAAAGAAGCTAATGAGATTGTTGGATGTACAAAGAGACTAATGAACAGCAGCAAGGAAATGACTTCAGCAGTCTACATGGCCCTGGTAAGAATCATTGGAAGGGTGAGCCCAGTCCTTGAATCCAGCACGCTTAAAACAAAACTAAAAAATTGGAAAGAGGCCACCAAGCTATTTAAGAGCTTGGAAAAATGCCTTAAAATGAATGACTTCAAGAACTTGACCTGTTTAGCTCATCAAATAAAAGCCAGGAATTATACTGTATAGCACCTCCAAGAGGAGGAGAAGCTGGGTATTGGAAAAGACCTTTCTTCAGGGGAGAAAAGGATATAAAAATATCTGTGCTGGAACAAGTCAGATTCAGACTAGAAATTAGCAATGGCTTTAACAACTGCAAGTTGGAGGATTCTCCACTTTTTAGTGTGTTCAGAACAAGCCTAGAGGCCTCTAGGAAAGGCTCCCCATAGTTAAATACCACTTACTGGCTTCAACACAGTTAGAATGAGATGAAATTCAATATATGGGGGATGATATTGTTTGATTCCATGCTCCTTTCTGGGTGTATGATCACTTTTGATATCTTCCTCCTGATGGTGGTGCTTCTTTTCACCATTTTTCCTTCAGCCTCCTCCCTAATATACACAACAATTAGAACTTTTTGAACTAATGTGAGGGTGGCCCTGAAAAAACAAATGCCCCGAACACTAAAAATCTAATTAAGCTTGAAATGCTCCTCTGAAAGAAGCAAACAGCAGCCTTTCCAGTGGTCACTGAACTCTGTTAGTAGGAATGAGTTATCAGAGTGTGAACGAGCTGTAGACATTTACTGTTGTAGTACTGAAAACACCAGCACTAGAATCTACAGCCAGTTTAATTCCAGGTGCCAAGTGAGGCTGCATTTTGCTGAGCACTGCCCTTACCTGAACTTGGACGACTGTCTGTCTCCAGGTGTTCATCTGTCGTTTTTTCCACGTCCAGGCGCAGATCACTTATTTGCTTATCCAGCTCTTGTAACTGATTTAATAACCCGGCATCCCTCCTCCTCAAGCAGTTCTGGAAAAGAAGAGGACAAAGAACATCAGCTCCTTCAGCGGGGCAGATGTGAAGGGGTCTCAAAGACCAACAGACTCCTCTATCTAAGCCTTGTGAAACACCTTGTCGATATTCTTTTATATAAAAACTGAACAAAGCCCTGACATTTTAGATGGATGCTCTGGATAAATACTTAACTGAAGAATTGTGCAGGCACTTCATCCCAGCCTGTTCCAGCCAGTTCTGCACGAGGAGCATGTTCCACAGTTCAGGAAGACCAACACGCTGTGCTGACCACAGCTGTAAGAACAAAGCTGGATTGTGTGATACGGCCAGACCAGACCTGTGCACATGGAACGGGCGAGGACGGCCGTGCCAGCCTAGCAGGGCACGTTCCCCACCACACTGGTGTTAGTCAAAGATCACATCTGCTCACACAATGGCACCAAACAGCTCTGCCAACAAGTGCTTGTGGTGTGGGAACCGCCTTGTTCTGCTGCACATTATGAGCTTAGAGCCTACCAGCCAGAGAGCAAGATTCCCAGGGCTGGGATCACAGCCCTTTTATTAGTTTTGCAGTGCAGCAGGAAGGAAGAGTAATTCTTCCTCTTCTCCCATTATAATTGTTATGAAGTTGCTGCGAGATGAATTTTAAGGCTATTTATGAAGGTAATTTGATGGCAGAAAATAAGCAACAAGAAATTATTTTGCAAGGCACTCATTAACCCACGGTCAACACAATCAGCTTCCCCCTGTGTAGCATAATGTTGCTTATCCATCATCTGTTCAGCTTCATACCCTTTAACTGCTCTGGCTTTGAGGAAAGTGGAAGAGGCAGGAGGAAGGTTCATCTACTTTTGTTTCTTCAAGTGCATCCTTTGATTGGCACCCAGGGGTGCTCTGATACATTCACTGCAATGAGTTTTGATGCTTATAGCTGGACTAGTTCTAAACCCATTAAATCCAGGACAATCTTTTCCATGGAGTGGGCCAGTCAGAGAATCATAGAATGGTCTGGGTTGGAAGGAACCCTAAAGATCATCTCGTTCCAACCTCCTTGCCATGGGCAGGGACACCTTCCACTAGACCAGGTTGCTCAGAGCCCTGTCCAGCCTGGCCTTGGGCAAAGGGAGAGCAAATGCTAAAATCACTGGCAAGCACTGGTTGAAGACGTGCTGGCGTTTAAGACCATCCTTTGGAGAAGCAAAGGGGTGATCCCAAGCCTTGTCCCCCATTCCTGCAGGAGCCGGGGATGGCTGGCAGCCAGGCCGGCGGAGGTGATGGGTTCAAGGGATGACTTCGCTGCGCCACCTACTGCCACCAGCGCCCCCTCCCCCAGTCGGCACCGCATCTGGTTCCAATGTGCAATGTCAAGTGCACAAATTAAAGTGCTACCACAAATCTCCGGCTTTTTCTGTTTGTTTTTTTTTGATTGTTTGTTTGGTTTTTTTTGTTTTGGTTTTTTTTTTTTTGAGTAATGATTCCGTGGTCCTTCACTACGGCTCTCGGCTGGCAACCAGCCCCTTCTCAGCAGAAAGAATCATTTATTTTTATCTTTTAAAGAACGAAATAACCCTAACTTAAATAAACCAAAAGGCTAATAAGAAAAAAAGAAAAGGAAGAAAAACGGGGGGTGGGGGAAAAGAAAAAAATCAGGGAAATAAATCACGCAATCCAACTTCTCCCTGGGTGAAAGCAAATGCTGAGCCGCGCACAAAGAGCGCCAGGCACAGCTGTACGCTATTTTCATTGAAAAATGATCTGCCGCTTCAT
Organism: Callaeas wilsoni; assembly: GCA_013398955.1. Lineage (NCBI taxonomy): Eukaryota > Metazoa > Chordata > Aves > Passeriformes > Callaeidae > Callaeas > Callaeas wilsoni. Next base: position 161,411 of record VWPU01006018.1, read on the forward strand.
GCCGCCCTCCATCTCTTCCCACACCAGCCCCAAAGCGCGTCCTCCAACAAAAGCATCCCTTCTTTACGGGCCCGATCCTGCCGGTGCCCGAGCGCCCGCTGCCTCCTCTCGGGGCTGGGACCCGGGAGCTGGCTCCCAACTTCCATTCATGGCAACGGCGGCGCCTCTCTTGCCATGAATGGAAGCGGGACCGCCGGCCTGGCTCCGAGACCCGAAGGGAACTGTGCGGCCAGCAGCACAACGGCGGCACGACCCGTCCAGCACCGAGCTGTCACCGGCCCGCCGCCTCACCTGCGCGCCGTGCCGGGTGACAGCGGGGCGGGGGTGCCGCCCGTGGGGGTTCCCAGCTCCTTTCTCGCCCCTCCGCGGGCAGGACCCGCGGGCCACACCGACACGCGGGGACCGAGCGGGCGCGCATCCCCCGGCGCTCCCCGCCCGCATCCCCCGGCGCTCCCCGCCCGCATCCCGCGGCGTTCGCCACTCGCATCCCGCGGCGCCCCCCGCCCCCGCTCACCAGCTGCCTCCGCAGGAGGAGGATGTTCTCCTCCAGGAACTTCTCCTCCAGGCTGCGCGGCGGCGGCCCCTCTCCCGGCGGCTCCCCGCGGCCGCCCTGCGCCCCGGACCCCGCTCCCGCCGGCCGCCGCAGCAGGAGGCTCTTCACCAGCAGCTCCTGCCGCTGCCGCAGGTACTCCAGCTCGCCCAGCCCGGCCAGCGTGGCCTCCAGCCGCTCCCGGGTGCGCTGCCGCTCCGCCTCCGCTTCGCCCTTCTCCCGCCAGCGCGCATCGGGCTCCCGCGGCGCCCCCGCGGGTCCCCCCGCCGCCTGCCCCGGCCCCG
>VWPU01006019.1:0-75238 GCA_013398955.1 Callaeas wilsoni
GGGAGGGGAGGGGAGGAGATCGGCACTGGATATAGAAATATTTAAACAAGGACAAGTCTGGAAGACATTTCATTCTGAAGAAAAGGAGGAAAACACTCATGGGTGGGGAATTAAAGGGCTCTGAAGAGGAAGAACTAAAATAGTGAGGAGCCAAAAAAGACAAGAGTTAAGAGTTCCTTGGAGGAAATGCTGAAACTTAAGCAGCTGAGGAAATAATTTATTTCCTCTGACAAAGGCAGTGTAGAGGACGAAGAACCTGAGACAAAGTGCTGCAGAGCAGACAACCACAGAAGCATGTCCCTTGCAGGAGGGACCTGCAGGAAGTTTTGAACAGCAGGGCAACACAGAACCACCACTCCTGTGGTGCTCTCCTCAGAGGGTTCCAGGTGAGGGACCTTCATGGGACCTTCATGGACCTATGGAGCTTGGCAGCAATGAGCTGAGGTCCTCCCCATATCAATCTTCACATCCTTCTCTCTCAAGCACCCTACGGACTTCTCTTCCACTTTCTGGGACATGCCAGCCTCACTACAATTGACAATGAAGAGACAACTGTGAATTTGTTCTGTTACATCAGTTCCACCTGCAAAATAAGAAAGAAATAGAAATATACAACTCGAGCTCATGGAAAGTAGCCTTGATCTAGTGTGACCAGTGCATCAATGTACTTCCTGATGTCATCAAAAGAGACGTTTTGCTTACACAAAGCATTACACGTTGCGCAGGATAATAAGAAATAATTCACCTAGAAGGCGAATTACATTTCTGAAGTTGTGTAACAGCAAACATAAAAGTGGTACAGAGAATAGCTAAGCTGAAGTGTCAGCTTTTCATGCCTTCTTTGGTTTCCAGTGTTGAGTTACATTAGATTGAAGTGTTTGGATGTTTTGTGTGACCATCATTCAGTTTATATTGCCTTTAATCCAACTACTTTAGAGTGCTTTATAGCAAAAAAATAGAATAGCACATCAAATCAAATTTTTAAAATGTTAATTAAAAGCCCCATCAAAGAGAGATTAAAAAGTCCAAATGTTGTGCTTCTTAATAATTCATTACCTAAGCAAAATATTAATAGCATCAATTTGAATTTTGTTTCAGTAATGGATGAACAACTCGACATACTGTCCAGCAATGAAAATTTACTTTAATATTTTCACGATATCTTCCCCTGTCAAGCATACTGCGTGGATTAACTATTTACACTGTGAACATTTTGGTGTGAAGCTAAGACTTTTCACAACTCAGTGCAACATCTAGCAGCTATACTAATATGCTAGAGCTTTCCAAGACATGCTATATCAAACAGCTGAAACAGAACGTCTTTCACAAAGAAGTTCTCTGATATAGTCCAGATGCCAAGTGTGGGAGAAAATCTTGATGGTACAGAGCTTCAGTAGCAGGTTGAAATTCCAGACAGCACAATATATTGATAAAGCTACATAGCAGCATGTAGTTTTGTGTTTGCACAGTGCCAGACGTGAGGATGTGAAACACAATTGTGTGTAACTCTTCCAAGAATACAGGACTGCTGCAAAGCTGATGGCACTTTTTGGTCTTTTGTCAAGTATAAGAGTATCCAGCACCAGAGGAAATTAAAAGAAGGTGATGATAGCAGGACTTTTTTTCACGGCTAATTATACTTACCATTGTATCCAGTTAAGTAGAACTTTATCTCTCTGAATCTTTCCGATCTTCTGCCAGAATACTGCCCACTGATATGCAGTAGGAATAATTGTTATATTCCCTGAATTACTACAATTATATAATTTTTAAAATTTATTTTCACCTGCAAAAAAAGTTCTCTAACCTGAGAGTTTTAAAAGCTTATAAGGATATATCTTATCTTTGAAGTACATAAGGAATACAAAACTTTCCAGAAGTTTCTCTTTTCTTTATTCTCTCCTTTCCTTTTGCAGTTCACAGGGTTGTTTTTTCCTTACAAGTAATAACAAGTGATCCAGAACTAAGGAAGTTGAAAGATTCACTATTTCTTATCCAAACTACACAAAAATATAGGTATTTTTTACTGATAATTTTCACTTACCATTGTTACTGCTAACTTAACTTTATGATGTACAGTTTAGGTTAATGACACAAGCAAAGTGACATTTCCCAGTATTGCAGCATTAAAACTAAAATGCTCAGGGGCCAGAATGTTCTCAGGACCAAGGTATGCTTGGTCCTACTAAGAATCAGTAAAACAAAGCACAGACAATAAGAAATCAGTATGGTATGACCATACCCAGATTACAGATAAGAAACCTGGTAATTATGAACTACAAAATGTAAAAATGAATCATCTCTTCACTTGTAAGAAAACACGGTTCCATCAAAGCTAATATCCTACAATTATACAGATTACTTTTTAAAGTAATTGGTACAATATAATTCTGCCAGTATTGAGTAGATTTAAATCTAACAACTGTATTTGCTCTCTCCAACTGAAAAATAGTTCATTACAAAACTACTTTCATATGAAATGCTTTCCTGTTTCCTTAGAGAAATATATCATTTTCATTCTCTGAAATTACTTTAACCACTAACAGCTATCAGAGTTTAATTAATTTCCAAACAAACCCTTACATTGTAGGAGCTAAGAAGCAAATGAAGAAAAATGTGTTACCAGGCATTAAGTGGTGGCCCAATGCAAGTCATCTTCCTGCTCTTCATGCCTTTATTAGCAGTCTCAACTACGCGGTCAGAGTTCTAGCCCATAATTTTAACGTCTTTTCAGTCTGCAACTACTCTCCCCTCACTAACGGCTTCAAGAACAGAAGAAAATTATACTCTCTGACAGTTTGGTCATAGTCCTATTACACCTTTGAACTGCTTTTATTAATAATTTTACCAAACTCTTTTATGGGGGGTGGAGGGAAACAAGTTTTATTCTATAGCAATCCAGAGAGTAAACTTAAATGGTTACACTTTGGGACAAAAGAAATTCCCTCAGGCACCCTAGGAAACAATGCAAAGAATTGGTATCTTAAAACCTTTGTCGCAGGAGTTATTTTTTACAAAGAGCAGCATTAAATGATGTCGTTCTTCCTTTTCGTTACCCACCTGAAATCTCAGAGAAGATCACCACCTAAGTATCAATAACAAGTTTTTTTTAAAGTTAATTTAATCTTTAATCTGTCTTTATGAAAGCTGATCAATAAGCACTTGGTACACATTCAAAAAATTTGAATTGTTTCATTCAATATTGGCCAGAATGAATCATGTCAGTGAAAACTGCCCTTTTCCCATGTATCTACAAAACAATAAAAGATTGCAGGAAGGAAATCATGTGACATTTTATACCCATCATCTGAAAGGTACTAATAACCTTTGGGGCTGTTATGTAATCAGGATTCATCAATCCTAATCAACTTCAGCTCTAAATTCCCCTAAGGTTTGAACTGGCAAGAGCAAGGAAAGGTTGGCTCAACAAGAAAGATCTTGCAGGAAAAATGTCTATATTTAAAATCAGCACTGCACTGGCATGCTATAGTCTGTCATACAGACAGTGAGATATTTGCAAAGAGACATCAGTTTTGGCACAGCCCAGAGGAACCTTGCAGGAAGCGAGGTGGAGGGAAAAGAGATCCTCCTTCCCGCTAACATAAAGTGTGAAACTACTATGCAAAATGTCCTAAAATGGGCAACAGAGAGCTAGATGACAGCAGTAGCTGAATGCATCTCACAAAAAGTAGAAGCATTAGGCCACTTACTTCTGCCTGGGAGCTCTGGCAGCCTTTATTTATGTGTATCCCTATTTGACTTGAGGCAAAATGTTTCTGTACAGCTTCTGATCTCAAAACAGCGTAGTTAAGGTCAGGATTGTAAAAGGTCACACTTAATAGATTTTGAAATATGCATAGCATTCAGCACTAGCACAATTCAAAATTGTCCAGTTCCAGAGATATTTCCGACCCTACGTCTAGAGGAACAATGCCAACAAGGAGAGTGAATAGGGCTGGGTAGTTTGCAGAACTTTTAATGCTAAAAACACAAGAAAGAAATAGTTTCTTTCAAATCAAACATGATCTGCCTGCCTGTTCAACCAATTAAACTGGAAATATAAAGAGAAAGAAAACATTATGCAAAGATTTTTAAGAATCTCAATGTCTTGTGACTTTTCAAGATCACCCAACATATTTTATCTAAATTATTTCTCCTTGTTTTTCATTTTATACAACAACAAAACCTAAATCTCAAACTGGTTCTTGGAAATAAGCTTTTATCAAAATCCGCAGTCGTAAATTGCCCAACTCTTCATATTCTCTGTACAGATAGTGCAGGGGGGAAAATGAGAGGTAGAAACATTCTCCATTCTTTTTTCTTTTTTTATCTAAAGTTTTATAGTTTCTATTCTCTGTCATGCTTTCATGACATCATGACTCTGCTCATTTCCAGAGAGTCGTGCTAATGCTCAAATTACTACTCTACTAATGGAAAATCAGACTCCTCTTTATCACAAATGACTTGAAGGAAAAGAAAATTCACGCTCACTTTACTTAAGGATGGCAATCTAAAAAGATTACAAGGTGATAAGAACTTCTTGGCAGTTATAAAACATGAAAAATCTTTACAAATTGGCTTTTAGTTAAAGCTGGCCTTTTGGAGCATACTGTGTCTAATGTTCATCTCATGTAGAAGTGTAACTGAGAGATTATTTTATTAATTATTTATGCAGTGAGAGGCATCCTTCGTTCCTTTTCTTTTTTTTTTTTTAATTTTTTTTTTTTATTTTTGCAAACAAATGACAGTCTGATCTGATTCTTTATCACTCCAAAGTGTCTGGCCAGCTTTTACTCTGACATTTCTTTGAAACTTTACAGATCTCTCAGTTGAGAGTCATTTTCTGCATGTGTTCTAATGCAAACAGTATTCCAAACAAACTGTATTTGTAAGCACATACATCACACACGTCTTGGCTGGTTGGTTGTGCACAAGTTTGTATGCACTTCTGTGTGTGTGTATAAACATGCTTTTTCCATGTATGTGTACAGAAGTGTAAACATCTCTATATATAAACACAATACAAAGGTATTCGCAGGGAGTGAACTTCTTGTGGATTAGGTTACACATAGGAGAACTTCAGATAGCATAAGTCCTCATAGCTGTCTAACTTACAACAAGTATTCAGGGAAATTATGTGGCCTCAAAGCGTTTCCAAATATGACACCTTCAGGCAGAAGGTATTTGGCAGTGGCTAAGCCACTGGAGAAGGAGTGGCTCCTGGCTTTGAAAATCAAAACATAAAACATTCACTTTCATGTATGAGCAATTTAACATAGCACAGAGTAATTTCTATTTCCATGTCTCTAGCAAACCCATTTGGCATTCAGAAGAGCCTAGAGCCCTACAGTCAAAGTGTTTGTTCTGCCCTCAGGAGCACCAGCATCACAGTCCTCACAGAACAGCACAGTCCTCCCAGCCAGCACAGCTAAGCAGGCCCTCATCCCTCTGGACTGCCAGGGTAACCCTGATGGTTGACCCCTGTGCAACCATACAGCACTGATTGCCCCCCTTTGCCCATTAGGATGTTTAGCAACACACTGTAAACAGAGGGCAAGTTATAGTACAGCTTCATTTCTTCCAAAATTTTATCTTTTTATTAGCTGTTCTATGACTGATTTTGCAAAAATCAAGCATCAAATAAAGATGTTGATAATACTTCTGGTCTTTACTACAGTCTCTAATGATCACTGTATGTATATCTAATGCATGTTATAATATATGAAGATGATGGTAAAATAAATCTGTATCATAATTAGTAAAAACTTGGGTAAAAGCTGTTTTGTACAATTACAAATAATTTTGCTTAAGTAAACTTTTAAAAATGAGAAAATTTCAATTTCTTAGGGAACAGAGAATCTTATAAACATTTTTTACCTTTACCTTCTTGTGATGATCATGAGTTGGACTTGTGAGGAAATTACTATAATTCTACTATTGCGTTCTAATATAACTACAAAGGAACATACAATCTTCAATAAGAAAAAAAAAAGACAACAAAGAGTCAAGTACCTCAAATAGGCGACATTAGCAAGGAGCTTCCCACAGTAAATACCAAGTCATACAAGTCGTCCATACCATAAAGAAACTAGGGCAACGTCTCTGTAGGAGGTGGGAGGCAGTAACTCTGATGCCTAGTAGCTGCATGCTCCAGCACAAATGGCAGGGCTTGTGCTTCTGTGGCCACAAAGCACCCTCAGCTAGTGCACTCAGTTCTGGCAAACTCTGACTACAAGACGAAGCCTCACCACTATACTCACAAATGTACATAAGAAGCCAAGAGCTTTTTAACCTATAAAACAAACACGCTTTCCAGCACAGCACATTTAAATCTGCATTTCTTTTGATTGCAGAGAGATAATCTACTCTGATGCCCACTTTGATATAACATTTCTACCCCTAAACAAAAAATTCTGTGCCAATTTGGCCCTGTCAAAAACCTGACCACACAAAAACCATAATGATACCTCAAATTTCCTGCTACATTTTATCTTTGTGCTATCTGCTCTGTTGGGTTAACCTTACTTTGAAATCATTCAGACTGCCTGTCTTCATGAAAAAATTCATGGCAGAAAAAGAATAAAAATGTTGGGATATGCACATTTTGCATGCACTAAGCAAAGGAACTTCACGAATTTTAAAATCCAGTAGAAACTGTCCTTTCTTCATATATCTGAATGAATTGTTAGAAAGTTTTACTTAGATAATCTTAGGCAATCGCAAGCCTTTGGTAACCACTTTATGTCATAAGCACTAAGAATCCCAGCATTTTTAAATGTAATTAAACAGAACCCTGTCAATGTCTTTAAATAAAACATGTTGTTTACTGCTGTTTTGAAAGCTGTTAATTTTCTTAAAATAATGCCCCATATGTTTATAGTCAGAAACATATATTAGAATGTTTTATGCTAAAAAATATGTAGATTACACCAACCAGTAATCATAATCGATTTGTCAATTAGCAACAATATTGCTAATTAGATGACATCACATTTGTATAGAAATCTTAGCTTCACTACTACAAAGACTGATTGAGCTAAAGTCCCACTCTGATTTGATACTTTCCTTCACATTCACAGTGGCCATTATCTTAACCCCATAAAGATCATCAAGATAGATTTATAAGGTAGGAACAGTATTTTTACCTGAGGCTTTATATGATTTATTGATTCCTGTAATTAAAATCTGCACCAACAGTGCAAATTATTAGGGGGAAACTGATTTCCATTTCATACATGAAAACAAGCCTGATCTATGTTAATTAGGTCTATACAAATGTGCATTTTGGTTGGGGTTTTTGAATCAGCAACACCTAACCTTTTCATTCACTAAACCGATCCAGCAACAACTGACACTGTGAATGAAGCCACATTTTGCTTTTGTGGCTACCTTGTAGCTATTCTTCATTATCCTTTAGAAGTCAAAACAGTCACAGACTCACAAGAGGGTTATGAGAGAACAAGCTCTTGGGAAAATCAGTTTTCAGTATTGAATTCAGCAAATGTTTTTCAGACATTTCAGACATTACTGAAACAATAATAAGTAAAGGTGGAGTGACACAATTCGTGAACATCTTAACTGTGTCTTAGTGAGGAAGAGAATGTCCATGTCTGTTTGCCTCACTAACATTTATTTTACCAGAATAACCTCCAGTTCAGGACGTGAGTCATTTTTACATTATATAGAGTACTAAACTTCTTGTCTTTGGACCATCCACAAATACATCTACAACCACATTCAGGCACTTCTGTTGATCTAATTTTTCCAGAAGAGCAAACAACTGTGCCAGACATAAGTTCTCAGACAGGCATCTGCAAAGACTGTTTTGGAGGCCAAGAGCTATTATAGAGACATTGAACCAGTGTTCCATAGTAATTTCGATATTTACAGACAGAGGATAAGACCTATCTTCAGTCTAAGAACATGGTTAATTTTTTTTAAATATATATTTGCAATGCTTAGATAATTATCTTTCACCATAACCTGTGGAGACAAGCCTGACTTGCAGCAGTAGTTTCATCAGTCCGAACTTTTTTAAAATATAGGTAGTTTTGGGGTACATGAGGTAACTGTTTAACTATTCCAATGCAGGAAGCAATTCATAGCTTATCTCAAACAACATTACACTGAAATAAAAAGATTTCCACAGAAGTGTTTTTAGTTCTAGAAAAGTGTATCAGAGCTATTACTAGTCCACTGTAAAGTGTATCAGCTGAAAAAAACCATATCACATACAGAAACTGTTCTTGCAAGGATTTTGTTGATAGCAACTTTCTAATTTCCAAGATTTCCCACATGCTTTTGGTTTTTCACTCATCCCTCTATCCCATCAGCTTCCCTTTCTCACAGATTACTCTCAATTTCTTTCCCCTCCTATGTGGCACCTCTAGCTGTGCTGGATCCAGGATAGTTAATTTTAAAGTGGTATCAGATCAGGTAGCCTCTTTTATGCTGCCCCAGTAACACCAGCATTAACATTCTATTACTGGGATATTCTCAAAAGCACTTCTTAGCCTTATGGCACCCTCCCAAAAACCAAGAACATTTCTGAAAACTGATGTCCTAGGCTAACACTTCCTCCTCCCTGTGCCAAAATGAAACCATATTCTGCTGTGTTGTGTGCCAAAATCCATTGTTGCTTATGGAGGTAGCTGGGGCAAGTTCATTTTCATTTAGATGTATGAAAAATGCTGCTCCTTGGTTTGTCTTGGTGCATACGGTTTCTTACATAATTTTGCTATCTTGGTGTTCCACTCATCCCCTCACAATATCCATTTCACTCATTTGCCACAACTTATTTAAAATTAAATATAAGTTCCTTGAAGTAGAAGTGTTGGCTAGGACTACAACTTTATTTAAATTTTTAGACATCACTTCAACAGAAGGAAGGAAAAAGCAGCTGACATGAGAGATCTGTTTTGTTTTCTCGCGAGAAACATTGTTAAACTGATCACGAAATTCTGAATGATTCTTGTGCTTTGCTTTCAAAGCTATGAGTCATCTGTTTGTTCTCTTTCTGTGCTTATCTTTGATGACCTACCTTGGTCACCCTGTATCCAAAAGCAGTAATTCACTCCTGTGGTGAATCACCACCCAGGATTTAGATGTTTCCAATGAGTCATACTTAACCTTATAGAAAATACAACTCTTAGGCCACATAAATTGTGTGCTTCAACTATAGTGGATTTAGATGTCCATGTCTGGAAAACAAAATTATATATTTCAGTGACAGAAGTGAAATAAAATGTTGAACAATAGTCCCTACTTTAAACTCTGTATAAGTAAATCAGTTTTTTAAATTCAGCTAAAAATGATTGGTCAAAGTACACGTGAAAGAGAGCACCCATCTAATTCTTTCCATTACTGCAATCATAGGCTTAACAACCTCAATAGCACATATTTCTAACATCATGTTCTCTATCTGCAAAGACTGCTAATATCAAAAACTCCCATCCATGAAACAACAGAATTCATATCCAGAAATTCAGGATGAGCTCAGGGCCTACATTCCAGAAATTAGGCAAACTCCAATCCACTATTCAGGAAAATTTGTTGTACTGTATTTCCTTTCATCTGCTCTTCTTTGCACCTTATTATCCAATGCTAAATATCTGCCTTTTGCTACAGGAATTCCCTGTGAGAAAACGTTATCTGTAATCAGATCCCATGGATTCCCATGTGAAGACCACCTGTAGATAGTGAGAAAGCAGACATGGCTTTTGGTTGGTTGGTTGGTATTTGGGTTTTTTATTTCCAATCTTACTTAGAGAAAAAAAACGTTCTTCAGAACAATGAATGTCAAAAACACTGAAATGGGCAGATGAAACCAAATAAGACAACAGGGTTTGCAGGCACTATGTTACTAAAATAATTTGCTAATGTCAAAGGGTGTACTGGGGGTGATATTAAACCAAAGCTTTACCCCTGCAGAGCAGATTCAGACTCTAGTCTTGATTTTTCAGCAGGAGTATTCTGTTTTAAATGCCTCCTAAATTTGCCATAGCTAGGTCCCTAATGAACTTTCTTTCTCCATCAGTGAGCACAGCACCAGTGAGACTCTGCCTCTATTCTCAGTCATTACTGTTGAGATTGGGAAAACTACTAAAAATTTCTTAATTTTCTGGAAGAAAGGATGTAAAAAGACACGGAGCAAAAGTGTATCTTACCTGCATCATCTGTGAGGAGCAAGTAAGTTTTAAGTTTTTTGGTTATAATAAAACTTCAAACTACATCAACAAATGTTCTGTAAGAATTTACTGATTTCAGTGATGTATAAGGACCTTAAAATATAGCTTTCTTCTTTTTAATCTCTGCAGAAATGTGAAGACAGGCTATTGACATTTTTTGCACAAATTACTAGATACCTGAATTAAGACAGTGCAAACTAGTGAGGCTTTAACATATTTAAATATTTTCAGATCAAAACATTATCTATCTTTATTACATTAGATGTGGTTAACACTAGAAATTATACATTCTCTTGTTAAGACACTGACACTGAAACGTTAGTCTTAAATGCTTGGTATTTCACCTATGTTTTCAACCGCCTACTTTCAGCTGAAGGAAGCTTAATGCATTTACACAATATAAAACTTGCAAATATAAAATATAAAAATTGGTAGAGCTTGCAGGTATGTCTGAAGCAAATTACTTCTGAAGCATATACCCTACAGGTACACTTTTTTGTTGTTGTTGTTTGGACTTTAAAATGTACCTGGACAGAAGACCAAGACAGTGTCCTACTCAAAGCTAAAGATCATGTATGTCAGAACATGCACAGTTTCTGTCAGTGTACATGTTTTATAATACTGCAATACTTCAAACACCAAATAAAGTATAATCAGCTCAAGATTGCTAAAATTCGCATTCCAAAACAGTAACTTAACTATTGAGTTGCATACTGTGTATTCTACCATAAATAGGAAGAAACAAATTGGATAATTAAGTTGTCTTGGACACTGATACAGCAAAATCTACTTGAAAATAGTCCTGTAACAATAATCATATTTCTAATTGGAGTTCTGCAGAAAGGAAAAAAAAATATTTTCTCACAAATTATACTGAACCACATTTTCATTCACAGACGGTATATTAATACTACATAGTTATCCATATAATAGTGATTTTTAAATTAAGCTTTATAAATTAATTGAAAGCACTTGTATGTACAGATCAAAAGGATACCTGCGTGTGTCTTCTTGTATCAATTTTTTTTTTATAGAAACCTTACCTAGCATAATGCTTTAATAAACCTGATTTCTTTCCTAAGTGGGCTATGGTCGTGGAGTGCTATTCTCTCCTGCTACAAAATTGCAAATGAAAGAGAGACACTAAACCCTTTGCCAGTGGCCACACTTGGGCTGTGAACCAAATGTGGGTCTCCCAAACAATGTGTTAGTGCTCTAGGTGTTTAGACAACCATTTTCAATCTGTGGAGTGTGAAACACCAGCTCTTGTGATCATGAAAATACTTTTCAAAAAATAAATAGAATATAAGTGAGAAGTGTGACTATCGTGACAGTGCTCATTACACTATACTCACATAGGGGTCATAAACTAAGTTTGAAAAGTATCTCAAATTGCTTTCTCTGTCAAACCTCTGCAAAAAATAATAATAATAAAATAAAATAGAGGTTAGTTAATTCTTATGAAATGTTATAACATTCCTGATTATACTCCTGCTTGGCCTCTGTATTTTACCTTAATTTCCAGTTTGAAAATATAGCAAGAGTTATGGTGGAATTAAAATGTATATTCCACTTTCATGTGGTATGTGATGTCACCAAGCACAATATAATGATTCACTACCCTCCTTCCATTTATACTTTGACATTTCTGGAAGGCAAACCTAGGTGTCTACAACGATTTTCTTTTAATATTTGAATGAAGACGGTAAACTGGAACTCACAGGTAAAAGTCTTCCCAACATCTCTCATTTTTAGGATACTTCTAAGACCAAACAGGAGATAGGTAAAAGCAAATTCCACAAAAAATTCTCCACAAGAATGTTCTGTCCTTGTTTGATTAGTCAAGAAAATGAAACTTAAAAATAACCCCAACAAACAAAAAAAAACACCAATGAAAAAAACCAAACATATAAGTAGAGAAAATAAGTGGAAGCTGAATAAAAAATGTCACACAACATTTCAAGCATACTCAATTTTTTTACATACCAAGAACATACTGAATTTAAATTTAAATTTATTTTTAATTTCAATCAAAAGATGAAAAATAGCCCGATTTTAATATATTCTCTACCTTACCATTTAAAATTATAAAAGTTTTAATTTATTTTGTTTCAATATAATACAGCCTCATCCTATCTGAGAGGTGCTTTCAGGCACATGCTTTGAACCCATGATACTTAGGTCTCAAATGACAGTCTCATATTTCTGCAGCTGGACAAAATGCTGGAGCTGAAAAATCATCTTTCTTTTCCACCATGTAAGCCTGCTTATTGAGATGACATAGAACTCCCTGACTAGTTTAATACTTTTTCATATATTCCAAGCAAAAGTTCCAGCTACTTTGAAAGAGGACTTAGGTGAGAGTTTTGTGTGCCACCTTCTACTGGGTTGCATAAATGCATCTTGACACTGACAGGGACATGGTCTAACCAACACATTACACCTGTATCTGAGTGTTTGGTTCATGCACTGACATCTCCCAAGTGCACCATAAGAAAAACTGAATATCCTTTAAAAAGGAAACACAATTTACTTTATATTTCAAATAAATGAATTTTAATGTTTAGTTCTGCTAGTAAAGCCTTCAGTCTGTGAGTTTTGCTACCTGGAAATGTACCTCAGATTAGGTATTGACATGCTGCTGCTACTCATAAATCCCTTTATGGTCCAAGTACCTCTTGTTCCCGTAAGGCCATCGTTCACATTAACGTGTTTTTGTTTCCTGATGTTTGAAGGGCCTGAAAGGAAACAATTGTTCAAGCAGCTGTAGACCTTTCCAATCAGACCTTAACCCCCATTCTGGCTGACTGTTTACTGTTCTCTGCATGTATCAGTTCTGTGTAGATGGATCTCAACACACAGCTTAAAGTACTGTGAGCTGAAGCAATGAATTCCAATGGCAGGACTTAATAATAGTCACAGCCAACTTTAACCTTATGATTTTTACCACTGCCTAGTTAAATCTACATTGAGCGGTATCAGTTTGCAAGTACTGATTGGATTCATTTGACTAGTGTAGTCATTTATGTTTACATTTGTGAACTCCACTAATGTTAATAAGCTCCACAGACAAATAAAAGGCGGTTGTGTGCATACTGTTTCGCGTTTGATTAGTATGACGTAATACCGAAAATGTTGTACATAAAGCTGCATGATTTTACTTTTCTGAGTTTACAGGAATTCTAATGCTCACAAATAGTATTGAAACAAGACTATTAGAATCTCTGTCTTGCTATAAAAGGTACACAAAGCCTTTTATTTTCCTGCCTACTAATAGATTTGTCTTTCAACCCAAGGTTGAGAGAGGGAAACTACTGAGCTACCACAACTTCTGAGTTTATTTCTTGTCAAACCTGTCTATCCAAGATCCAACTAAAATAAGCCATGGCTTTGTTAAGATGTGTACACATACCCTGTGTGACATTGATAAACTCCAGCAACTTTTTTTCATAACAACACATTTGGCATTTGTCAGGAACAGCTGAATACTGGCAGTTTGTCATGAACTAAATGATGAAAAGTATTCTCATCCTTGGGAACAGTATTCTGGAAAGATTTCTTTGGAATATCAACACCTCGGACGGAATTCTTCATTCAACAATGGTTCTTAACTCTTACATGTCTGTATAATACAAACTGAGCAAAAAGCAAGCCAATAGGCTTTGTGTATTGCACTGCTGGTTCTCTCTTTGACATCAGCTTCTGTTGGAGCACTTAATGGGCAGCACTTTGTAGGATACTAGCAGGCTAGGAAACAGAGATGACCTGACTAACAGGTTTCCTGTATGCTGAGTGGATGTTACTTTTATGGCAGATTACTCAGAATGTGCACTTGACACCAGCAACATAAATGTTCTTTATCTGCATGATTTTTCAGTTTTAGACTTTGAATGCTTATCGTTTTCTTTCTATTGTGAATTTTGTAGCATGTAAAAGAAGAAAAAAACTACTCAAAAGAATTCAAGACTCAATAATATTATTTTTACAAAAGAAATTTGCAAAATATATTTTTACTGTAACAAGAATGTCATGAGTAAATGAGTGTATCCAGACCCTAAAATAAAATTAACTGAATTTCTATTTTGCTACTTCTGTTGTTAAAGTCAAGTAGCTGTGAAACCTATAAACATTCTAAAATAGTGCGTATAAAAATAGATGGATACTAGATGAATAGAACATGATCTGCACAGGTAGTATTCAAACATGACATGCACAGAATTAAATTTTAGTCTGCTGTTAGAATAAGTTATAGTTTGAACTCAGATTTTAAACGATAATATTTATACTTGTTCAACCTGGCACCTGTTCTACCTTCAATTACAGGAAAAGATTCAAAAGTCTGATAATGTTAAATATTATATTAGAAATCAGTATGTTTTCCAAAAATGGGTATTACAAAATACCTCTTGATTAACTACACAGTAATATCATATATATACATAGATATATTTTTATGGTAATATTATAGAGTGTGACATATTGTCCCACAGTATTTGAGTTGCAGTTAACAGCAGACTGAAATCTCAGATTCCCATGTTGATACAGACCCATACATTAAACTACTGCTTATTCCTACTTGCCAACATCTGAACCATCCATTCTGCATTTCCAATACCAGGACTTGCTTTTATTGTCACATTCAAATAATAAGGCAGAGAACTGAACTTTCCCCAGAGTTCCTGACTACCTGTAATTCCTTCAGCATGGAGGGCTTCTGGCAAGATTCTGGCTGTTTCTCCCTGTGCAGTCTGCTGTAGGAGAGCAGCAAACATCCACAAAATCCAGCACATTGGGATCTACAAGGTGCTGATTAGAAATGTGTTTTGATTTGAAAACAAAAGAAAAAACCCTAATATAAGAAGTCTCTCTTTTAAATTTTCTCCTTCTCTAGAAAAAGTGAGATGTTGCCTGACAAATTTCCATTGCCCCATCGGAGACTGAAATATTAATGTTTAACCACTCACACAATTGACCATTTGCAAAAGCAGCAGGTGCTTTTCTGAGACCAGGTTTGCAAAGTAACCGTCCACATGCAGAGAAGGTGAGCATCCACCACTGGAGGCTGCAAGATGGGTTTGAGCCAGATAAGGGAGAAGGTCAATGAGATGCAGGCCCTGTGAAGGTGGGATAGTGCTTTTTATCATGTTAGTGTCCTTCCTTACACAACCTTCTCAGGTGAAAAATTCCTCCCTCTCCATTGGGTAAGGTATCAGGAAATTCACACACAGGCCTGAGGGTTTTCATCCCTTCCAATGGGGCATAAATGACTCAGCCTCACCGATGTGAGAGGCAGCTGCCATGTCTTAAAAGGCCCCCCTCAAGCACCCCCAAACTCATTTCTGGGACCTTCCGCCAGACTGCACATGATCCATAGTGTTGCAACTATGGATCACATAGTGTGTAAAACTCTGCCCCTTGCCCAGGGGATGAACCTGGACATTCCCACCTGAATGTATATTAACCCATTGAAATCTATGTTCTGGGGGCTTCCCTCACATCTAGCAGATCAGGACTGCGACCATCACTTCAACCAATGAAATTGCAAAAACCAAGTTTCATTACTAGATCTATGGGTGGTGATACCTTTCTTCTCTGCTATTTTAACCTTCCGTTTCTTTTTTTCTTTTCCTTATGTATTTTATTAAGTGATATCTTTGTACTTTGATATTGCTGTATTTCTACAGGTAATAATCAAAGCGTCTATATTTTTATACTTCTATATCGCTATATTACTGTAGATAATAATAACCAAAATGACTACATACTTCCTTTCCATTGCAGCCAAATTGTTGTAAGGCAAACCCTATATACACACATATATATGTGGGTGTGCTGGTTTGTACACAAATTTAGGAGGAAACAACCAGAAGAGGGTGTCTCCCACTTCTGCCTGCCAGGCAAGCAGCTCCCTGCAGCTCCTCCTGCCATGGGTTTGGGAAAATAATTTCTCAAATGAAAGTGAAAAAAAACAGTTTATTTAATAAACAGGGTCCCCCCCCCAGGCACAGGGCAGAAAAGGGTATTGAAACCCCACTCCTGTCCAACCAGGAGGCTGGTGGAGTTTATATCATCCCTTCTATCTGTACAATTTAGCTGCTCCTGCAGTCCTAAGCCGGGCAGGGTCTGGCGGACTCGACTGGAGAGTCCCTCTGAGCATCCCGGAGAACGATAAGCTGGTCTTGGACAAAGAAGCAAGCCAAAAACAGTCCAAAAAGGAACAGAAGCCACTGAGGCAGATCACAGTCCTTTTCTGAAAAACACTGAAGAGCTAGAGCGGAAAAACTCTATCCTCTCCCCTCCTAACTGGTAGAGAACTGCCAGCCCAGGGACGAAAAAGTATGTAAACATCTAACTGTAAGGTCAAGCCAGTCGCTTTGAAAAGCTCTCCCAGCTTCTCTCTCCCTTTGCAGTTTAAAGGTGCAAACTGCATTCTACAGATCAAGCAGGAGATGGGGAATACAGTATTGTTATAGAATCACCCCAAGACAGAACGTATGTATGTGTACATATAGATATGTATAAACATTGGTCGTTCAGTGCAGTTTTGTTCTAATCTATCCACGGAGATCTATTAAAAACAGCCTGAGTTACCCTTTCCTTCAGGGATGGGTCGTAACACCCCATCAGAGACATTACTGGATGAAGTCAATCCTGTAAATTAAATAAAACTTAATTTTAATAGAGAAATTATTTTTATCAAAAAAGAAAAAAGTCTTAGGGCACTAGCATGACAAATTCTAATCTGTATTCATCTGTCTTCCTCTGTATTCATCATATATAATAATAAGAACACCCATTTCATTGAATTCTTATCCCAAAATTTGCATACAAAAATCCTTTAGTACAATGGCCTAATACAAAGCTTTCTGCCGTCCTCTTCTCTGTGTGTCTCTGCATTATTGGCTTAGCAACTTCGAATTCCACCTTTTCCTTCTTGAGATCCTCACACAGATTTATCATTATCCTGCTCCAATTTCAAGCCTGTTTTACTTTTCCTGTGCTGATTACAAAATGTCCAATGTTCAATTACAGAGTTTTCTCCATACATCACACTTTCTTCTAAGGTTTCCTCCTCTAACAAAACCTCCTTGGTGATCCACAACCAACACAATATTCCTGCAGCATTTTGCTTTATTTCCTGTTATTTTCCAGCTTTCTGGCTGCCACATCTATCTTCCTCAGGCTAGATATGGCACAGTCAGCCCTACTGCCAGATTTAGCACGTTGCTTGTCCAGTTCCCCAGGCCACCCTGGTCCTGCCTAATAGATGCACTTGGAATAGAAATAAGCAAGAAAAAAAGATTGCAAAGTAAAAAGTTAATACTGTGAAATACAATTAATGAGTGATACTTAAACATCAGTTTGAAATAGACCTTCGATCAATGCCATTGGTTACCAAAAATAATTGTTAAGCTGGTGAAGTACACAACCAATAAATAACAACAGAACTCAGTTCTGGAAAATACTATGAATTTCCTCTGAGAAAAGTCTGATCTCAAACACAACAACTGAAAGGCATATATTCAGAGTCCTCCAAAAAGAGACAAATGTAAAATTAGTCTTATAATCACAAACCTTTATAGCAAGGAAATACAAAAGACTATGACAAAACTCCACAAAAAGAAATAGAAAGCAATATACAACACAGCAGCATAAATAAAGCTGTTTAAATGAGGTTTCATCAAAAGCAGGATTAGGGCCACAGCAAATTAGCATTTTCTTTAAGTAGCTTAGGGCAAAAAGCTTCTCACAAATGAAATATATGAGCAGCTGCAAATAAAAACAAATAATAATAAAGCCGCCTACAGAGATTAAAACAAGTGCATTGCTACAGTCTGTAATTCGATAACTATATTGAGCATATACATAAATACAAACATGTTCTAAATAAGACATCAAGGTTACGGTGAAATGATAAGCATATATTACCAACTCTTACAGAAGATCATCATTCAGTCAGTAGTCCCCTCCACAACTGTCCAAATCAGCAACAGCTGGATTCACTGGAACCACCAAGAAGGTGGTGGTTGAATTACCTTTGAATTCCTACATTTAAAACCCATATTAGGGGAAAGACAAGGAAATTAATTACTGCAGCTCAATATTCCATAATGGGTTGAGCTTATTCCATTATGGCTTGAGCTCAATATTCCCCCATGGAATAGTTTTCTGGGAGAGAATGCTGATTCTACAGAGTTAAAGCATTTTGCAGGAAAACAGTGGTTTCATCCAAAAATGCAATGAATAATCATTGGAATATTTATCTTTCAGTGTACCATGCTCAATTCAAAATGAAATTATATCAGAACACAATACTGATGCCCTTACCAGAGGTAAATATTTAACCTCAAAGAAATGAAACATTTTGATATGGTCAAAATTGGGTTTGGTGCATTTTATTTCATATTGGGTATCATAACTTTTTCATTCCTTCTAAAGTAATTATTGAGCATGTCTTTTTCCAGACAGCAAAAACCATTCATCAAGGTTATAATATGGAATAGTAATAAAAACAGACAATACAATGAATGTTTTGTAAACAGAGGTGTAGTTCTCACAGAGCAGAACATAATAGGCATTTTCTAGGAGTGCCTGTGTAATGATGTTGTCATAAAAGAACTGAGTTATCTCAGAGAGAAAAGGAAACCAGTGGGAAATGGTGTTGCCTGAAGTTGTGCTAATGCTGGTCTAAAGCCCTTACCATGCCTGGTTGTATCAGAATGCATAGGAAAAATGAGGGAAAAGAAGAATTTCCTCCAAACCAAGAGAAAGTTGACTGAATTGGGAAATGAGTCAGTATTGACACACAAATCACCTATTCTGTGCTTGTAAGGGAGAGAGAAGATCAGTGAGGGTCATCTGCCCTTTCAAAGGGGAGGATGATCTACAGCAAGGAACAAAATGCTGGAAATTCTGAGAAAATATATCTGACAATGACATTCTATGATGGTTTGTTTGGGGCTTTTTTTCATTGTACTAGGAAATGTTTATCCAGCTCCTTTGCTGTGATGAGTTCAAGAGAAAGCAAAACAAAGGAGAACTGGAGAGTAAAATGTCCTACAAAGAGCTATCAGAAGACAATGCCAAGGAAATCAATTTTTACTGGAAAGCTGCAGATACTGTATAACAAAGTAATGGTTGATCTGAAAACAACAGCAGGATTAATTGTCAGGAATGAATATAAATGAATTCTCATTTTCATCCACTGTTTTTGTTTCAGTTATCAAGATAGAGATGGTAATATAGGAAAGGAAGGTAGAGGATGTAATTATATACACACTATTAGGGGAACTATGTAAGTAACATTCTGATGCCTCTCGAATTATTGTCATAAGACTTCATACAGTGATAAATGGGTGATAAGCTCAGAGAAAAAGAGGATATCAGAGACTATAGGAATCAGAAAAAATACATGCAAGTGGTATAGGGAGCTGGAGAGCAGAGACATAAAGTCAATACAGAAAGTAAAGTCAGAGGAGTTTTCCTGATGAAGGGATAGGAATGCAAAATTACACTGAAGGACATAACCATTAGAAGACCCTAGGTAAACAGAATACTTGTAGCTCATATCCTTCCATGTATAATTCACATAAAAGTTGTTTGGTGCTCAGACATTGTAACAAAGTAATATTGATAAAGTACGAAGGGGTATCAAGCAAAAATTCAAATATTAATTGACTGTCCTAACCTATTAAGATACTGTGCATACATATAATACACATAACCATAAAATTTTAAGATTTTAATTATACTTTCCATTAAATATGTGGGGTTTTAATCTGTCCAAAGATGTACTGTGCTGTTACGTATGTTTTATGTCGATATTGTTGTGCTGAATCATCTATGAATTGGTTGTGATTGGGAAAATATTGCTGAAAAGATAATTTCTTATTGAACTGTGGTTCTTCTTCGAGACTTCTTGTAGCTTAGAAAAAATGACAGGTCCACATTACACACAGGCCTTGTAGAAAAAAACAAAATTGTTTTTCTGGTCTTATCTACCAGTCTTCAAAAAAGGAGCAGAAGTTAATATCTGAAAACTTTAGTATAGATAAAAAGATGACTATATAAATGGCCAGCTCATGAGCTTGCCATGAGTAGTGTTTCAAGGTCTGTGCTCTTGCTCTGAAGTCTTTAGTCACTTTCAGATTATATGGAGTCATGGTGTCTGTGGTGCTGAGTTGGAAAATGGCACCATCCTCCATACTCTGATCATCTGGGTTACTCCTGACATGAATTTAGGTAAGACCCAGGGACTGCCTTAAAGATGTTCTTGGAGCAAATTTTTGTGCAGTTCCATAATTTTTACTGCTGGGGAGACTGGGAATTTTGGGATCTGTGCCTCTGTGCAGAAGACAGTTCTGATGTTATTTAGAGTCCCTCCAGAGGCCCAGTCTTATTTCTTTCTGTTACAAAGCAAGCAGTTATGCAATGGCACATCTGCTTGTAAATACCTACACAGCACAATTGATTAAAAGCCAGGTTGATGCTTTGAGATAGCTAAAAGGCCAATTTGAGTTACAAATCCACCTTCATTTTTGTATCCACTGTCGTAGAAATTACATGGCTGATATCCCAAAGAGGCTGCATATTTTTACGTGCATGATGTGTCTTTCCTGCCTAGGGATGGCTCCCTTGTCAGCAGCCCTGTACCGCTTGCTTTGCACCACTGTGACCCTTATATACACTAAAAAGCTGGGGTGAGTACTTCACCCATAAATGGATTGTGTGTTCTTTGGAGCTGCTGGTCATTGTCTTAGATCCCTGTCTACTTTCAGGAAATCGTTGCTGAGAATTCCGGAGTTTTGGTTTTTTCTACTGTTATGCACAAGTTGTATGTTGGTATATATCCATACCTCTTTGTTCCTGCCCTAGTAACTTTTTCTAAAACTAATAATTGGAATAAATATGCAAATGTACAGGAAAGTATTCATAAATTCGTTATAATCCAGTTTCCAAGAAGACTATTTGAAATTTATGGTAATAATAATTTTTTAAAAATTAAATGGACAAAATATAAGAACCTATGTAAAGCTATAAATTAAAAATTTTTTTTCTAGTAATATTTGATTTTTTGCAGACTAGAGTCACACTCCTGCTGCTTTCTTATTATCATGAAAGCTAATTAAAATTTGACTTCTGCATCTTTCTTTTTAAAAACTTTTTTCTGCTTAAATAAAAATGCAAACTGTCTCTGAAAACAAAAAGGGAAGCTGCAAAGTTATAAGAAAAAGGAAGCCACTTCCATGCTAGTGAAAAAAGAATGTGAATCAATCACATCACTTTGTTTTGGCCTGTTGCTGTAAATTTCATTCATGCTCAGCTTTTATATTTTGTTCTACATTTATGTTAACATGTTTTGTCATAAGTTCTAGATATATATAGACATAAGTATGTCACACACATATATAAATGCATACAACCATATTTATAGGTATATGTACAAATATGCTTATAAGGAGCTTTCTCATCAAGTACATATTATGACTGTTATGGTTTCATATTCAGATTTAAGGAAACTCACTTTAACAGAATGGCCAGGTTAAAAAAAAAAATCCTGCCTTCATGTTTGCTTACCTCTCACTCCTTTCAGAAATCTAAGGGGAAAGATGCAATAATGAGAAGTCAGGCATGCAGTGTTTTCTTATGAACTTCTGTCTTGGGCCTGCATGGGCAGGTTTTGGTAGTGGGGGTTTTCACAGGGGTGACTTCTGTGAGAACCTGCAGAAGTTTCCCCCATGTCCAACAGATCCAGTGTCAGCCTGTTCCAAGATGGCCCTGCTGGCCTGGACTGAGCCCATCAGCAAGAGTGGTAGTAATGCCTCCATGATAACAGATTTAAGAAGGAAAAAAGTTACTGCACAGAAAGATCCAGAGAAGAGAGAATTAGACTAAATGAGAGAAACAGCCCTGCAGACAGGAAGACTGGTGAAGAAGGAGAGGAAGGAGGTGCTCCAGGGTGCCAGAGCAGAGATTCTCCCACAGTCTGTGGTGAAGACCATGATAAAGCACGAATAGAGTAAAATACTCCCTCTTCTCAGCTTCATTTTGACAGAACTTTTCTGAGTTTCTCAGCCTTACCTCAGATACAGCAAGGAAAGGTAAGGAAAAAAGCAGCTATGTGAAACGCCAAGAGAATTCAAATTGCAGTCAAGTTAATAGAACTCAAACTTCGACACACACTTCAAGGCATTGCAAAAGGGATCAGGCTGAAGTTTTTTAAATGGGATCTCAAAATAATACTTTAATATGTTAAGGCTTTTCTGTTTAAACACTTATTTAGACTAGATTTTCTTGCTAACATAGCTAGAGAAATAAAATACCTGATTTTAAGTTTTCAATATACTTTAAAATACACCTATTCTATGAAAAAGCCAGGATCTGAGCATTAATGAAAGCATTGATTCATGCAGGGCCAGAAGGACAAAGGAAACAACCCTCTCCTTCCCTTAGGTCCTTTGTCTGGATATAAGTGAAGATTTGGCACATCTCTTCAAGTTTCCTCCATGTCAGGCAGCTGTCAAAGCAATATTTCCAAACCCAAGACAAATGCCTGGGAGCAGCGCTGTGCCAGGCGTTGGCCCCATCACTCCTCTGCCTCCCCAGGGCCTCTCCAGTGTCCCTGCAGGGCCACACAGCCCAGGCTGCTCTGCATCCTGGCCTTTCCAAAGCTCTCCTGCAGAGTTTGCATCTTCTGCTCATACCACATTTTCACCCTGGATCAATTTGAGGCCATCTCAGGGACTCCATGGGCACAGGGTTCCTTCCCCTCCATTAAGGAGCCGTGGAAGCTCTCTCTCATCTTTCGGGAGATATGTGATTTTGGTAGGCTAAACTCATCACTGTTACCTATCTGCCTCTCTTACCATATTTTCTCTTCAAGGGGTGCTTTGTCCCTCAAATGGTATTTCTATTTATTTAGTCATACAGTAATCCAAAATGATTTGGGGAATTAATTAACAAGATATAAATAAAATAACAAAGGAAGCTACATTCTGTGAGGCTCGCTGCCTCTTAAGATGTTTGCAGTTTTTTTACAAAAAAGGGAGCAGTAAAAAAACCCACAAATTCCAGTCAAGATCTATTTATATCTTTGGTAGATAACTCTGTATATTTTGTAATGTTTTGCAGATAAGACAAAAATTATCTTCATTAACTTCATGAAGCTTAATTTCTCAATGAAAAAGCCTAGGGTATTCAATGTGTATTAAATGAGAATGTCATTTTCCAGCTGCATTATTTTGATTAACTAACTGATGTTACAAAATAAGTTGCTGCATCTATTAGCATCTAAGGCACTGCATGTCTGTAAATATGCACCTGTATAAGTGTTTTGCAGTCACCACTCTGTCCCAGAAGCAGCCTGGCAGCATGATACAGGCCTTTCCCTATGCCTTGTCTTTACCACAGCCCCCAAGAGCTGGTAAAACCATGTGGCATCAATACTAACTGGGGTCAGGCCAGGCACTACATGTGCACTGTGTTCATTTCTCCAATTATGTCCCTCTGCTTTGGAGACAGAGGGCAATACTATGGTCCTTGCCCTTGTATTTGAGGGAAAGCCTAAATGTGTCATACCTGTGCAGAAAAAATTCAGAGAGCACAGAATTATGGAATGCAAGGGGTTGGAAGGGACAGTAAACAGTATCTCCCAGCCCCTACTGCCATAGCCAGGGAGACCTCCCACTAGACCAGGTTGTTCGAGGCCTTATCCAAACCGGCCTTGAACACTTCCAGGGATGGGGCATCCACAGCTTCTCCGGACAACCTGTTCCACTGTCTTGCCACCCTCACAGTAAAGAATTGCTTCCTAATACTTAACCTGAATTTCCCCTCTTTCAAATTGTACCCATAACTAATCCTATCACCACACTTTGTGATAAAGAGTCCCTCTCTAGCTATCCTGCAGGCCCCTGCAGATCCTGCACAGTTGCCATGAGGTCTCCACACAACCTTCCTTTCTCCAGAAAGGCCCAACTTTCTCAGTCTGTCTTTGTAGGGGACATAGTCCTGTCCCCTTATCAACTTCATGTCCCTTTTCTGGATTTGATCTAGAAGTTCCATGTCCTTCTCATGTTGGAGACACCAGAAATGAACACGGCAATTCAGGTGGGGTCTCACCAGAGCAAAGTAGAGAAGGAGAATCGCCTCCTTTGACCCACTGGCAATGCTGCTTTTGATGTGTTTATGAAGAGCAGTTACCCATGAGTTTTATTTATTTATATTAAAGACATATAAATTCTTCAAATTTATCTCTGGATGGAATTCCACATTTATGTTTTGGTGACCGTGTTCAGGAATGATATATTAAGTAGTCAATTTCGTCTGCATAATCCTCCTTGCTTTTTTGCTATTAATGCTCATTCTAGAAAGAGACATGCTCCAACTATTTCAAAATTCAGTGAAAACGGGCCAGGTAGTTCTTTTGGGATGCCTTGCAAATTAGTCAGTCTTGGTGAAATAAAAATTTGGTTGATGTAGATTCAAAGTACAGACTGTTCAAAGACTTTTAGGTTACTAGCAATGATTTATAGGTTACTAGAAGGCTATAAGTGTATCACTGATACATTCTTATTCTTTTTCTAACATCCTGAAAAAGATACATTCACTGAAAACTTTTTCCTGTTTTGCAGAACACCCGGAGAGCACAAAACTGGTCATGCTGTCTGAGCTTATCAAATCCACTCCCATTATTAAGGCAAATACATCACAATCTTACATAACCGGTTTTCCACACTGTTGCCCAGAATATTTGTAGATATTTCTTGTTTGTGCTGTTTCTTTTGACCTTCTCCATTTCTCTACTTTTTCTTTTCTTTTTTCCTTTCTTAGCTTCTGGTTCTTTCCTGTTTTGATAGTAATTTTCTTTTTCTTGATCAGCTTCTGGAAGTTTCAGCCTCCCCCTTTCCTATTTGTTTACAGGTGCCTCATTTTTTGTTCTTCCTAGTTTCTTCTCCCTTGATGCTTTCTTCCCTCTGTAAGATGGGACAAGATGTAAGATGTAAGAGTCCTGCTGGCTTCACTCTTTGACTTTTTCCCTGGCAAATGGCCAGAGGAGTTTGAGGGTTCCATGCCCTCTAGTTTACAGCATTACAAATTAAAGACTATGCATGAGTTCCAGGTGATTCCATGAAAGCAATCCCAATAAAAAGAAACAAAAATACGAGCTCAGATTCTTTGGCTTCTCCTAAGTAACATATTTCTGACCTGTAAAGGAAGTAATATCACCTTGAACTTGGTTACGTAAAATGTATGCACCAAACAGTCCTTTAATAGCAAGCTCCCTCTCCCCTTCCTTGAAGATTTTAAAGGTTCTCTAGTCTTATTCATTATATTTATAGGGTGAACAGTCTTTCATATTAATTAATCTGCTCAATTTCATTCTTACATAATTTTACTCTGAAAGAACATAAATTTTAAAACATTAATAAATACAGTCTAGCTGGTATTATTAGAGAAATTAAAGATCTATCTCTTCTTTTGTTTGGGAGTAGGCTGGGCATGAAGATTTAGTTAGTAAGTCTTTCATATTTCTGCTAATGTAAAATGACAGAGTCTTTCATAATTCTGCCAAAACATAAATTCTTTAGTCTATTAAAGACTAGAAGTTGCATTTATATAAAAATGACAAAATATATCACACTGAAATTGACAGAACGGCTACAATCCAAGTGAGATGTGGCTTGATTAGAGCTCTCTGCCTAGCTAGACTAAGCTTGCCAATGCAATTGTAATTATTTTTCTCTATTAAATCTACAATCACCTATTACATATTACTGTTGCTGTATATCACATCACTTTCTTTCGGGAAGCATTGCCACTTTTACCAAAAACAGTTACTATGCCACCATGCACTCTCTCTTATCATCAGAATTTCTGCCAATGTGTTAAATCAAAAATTGTTACTCTGCAGAGCACTGCATCCAGCTGTAAAACAAGAATGTTTAATGTAAGGAATGTGAAAATATCCATTTGCTAACTGTTAGAAGTGACATACCAGACTTTGTAGTCCAGACAAATCTACAAGTACCTTTGAAAGAAACAAAGTGTTTGCCTATCTTTTTTTCTGACTCGTCTTTTCTCATTCATCATACGGAAGCTGATTAACTTTTTTTTCTTTAATTTAGTGAGCCCATTTCAAAATCCTGGATATCCCTACCTTTTTTCAATTTGCAGTTGATTAAGTGAAGAGTTAGGAAGAATATGCAGAAAATTTGATTTAAAAATGTCCAGAAGTCCTTGTATGTCCCTGTTTGGTGTCTATCTCTTGTGATCTGTAACAGTTCCCATCAATCTGCCTAAACTAACAGCAACTGACTCCTGTGCTTGATAAGAACTACTGCAACAGTCTGAAAACTTAGCTTCTCTTTCAACTTGTCATTATGCCTACTAAACCTAAGAAAATGTCAGGCACAGAAAGCACGTGACAACAATTGATTGATTCAGTGGATTCTTCATGCATCTGTATAGTCTCTTTCTTACCTCAATGGTAATACCTTTGGGACAAGAGTCGGCTTTCTGCCCCAGATTTGGAGACACTGTGGTTTCCAGGTAAAACAGAGAATAATAGCAATAGCTATAATACATTGCCAGCCCAACCTCAGAGACCATAATGAGTCCTTTTATGAATGAATGTTCCATACTAGATACAGAGAAATATAATTGCAGAACAATAAGCTGAGCAGTACACTAAGCTGAGATATGTGTAAGTAGGAGATATTAATTACTGCTACAACTCAGATAAAATTATTCTGAATAAATGCATAAAAATACAAAGTAATTTTTCAGTCATTACTGCTTACAAAATATAGGCTGGGAATGAGAAATTTTAATCACAAAAAGATAGCAGAGAAGAGGCATTGTCATGGAGTCTCACACTCCATGATAATATTTGCTCAGCAAGGAAGATTACACGAGAATGAGAAACAGAAAATAACATAGGAAGGGAAAACATTGTAAAAATAAACTGTCCATGGTGCTGTGGGATCATCTGATATCAGACTCAAAAAGGCACTGCACTGTTTGTTATACAACTTAGGATTTTTCAGAAATGGCGCAGGTGAAATGCCTTTAAAATATCATGTTCTTACCAAAATCCAGGCACCTTTAGCTACCCCATGCTTTTGTGTCATCCTGGCCTTCTGAATCCATGTTGTTGATTCCAGGGAAGAGAGCAGACCAGTGTCATGTATTTATGTGCACATGACACCAGGCAAGAGGCTCATGTTAGAGCTGCTGCCCTAGAGACACATTTGCCTTTTCCAGTCATATCCTTTGATCAAACATTTCTCCTTCCCAAAAAAACGCAAGGCCTGATCTCATGTTTTGTGGTGAGTGTTCAGTACACAGACAGACATGGAGGCCATGTTAGAGTGACTGAACCAAATGTCAGGGAAATCCTTTATAAAGCGTAACCCCAGCTGGAGAAGGGGATTTTAAAATTAAAGTCTTGTTAAATATTAGAACATAATGTGTGCCAGAATGTGTCAATCCAAGCAACTCATGCTTTAGATATTGTCAGATTTTCTTTGCTGATGAATAAGGAAATGAAAACCATGTTTGTTTGCATTGATTGTGTATGTCAAAAAAAATTAAATAGTTTGACAGATGCAGTTCAGGCTTCAGTGAGTGTTAGATTACCGAAAGACGTAATTTTAAGCTTATTCAGTTAGAAGAATAATAATCTGATTAACATCAACAATAAAGAAATATAATAAATATCATAGCATATATAAAATATACTGCTAAAAGTTGCATAACAAGAAATCAGCATTTTATTGAAGGAGAACTGAATAAAAAGTCTGAGAATGATGCAAAGTAAATAAATAAAGACCAGTATAACATTTGTTAATACAGTTTTGTAACTATTTGCATTCCACACACTTACGTTTTTGTATGTTTGTTTTCACCAATTCAATTACCTTGCCCATGCCTAACAGTACAATCTGGAAACTGAAATCAATTCCCAGCATCAAATGATGCCTGGAGAAACAAAAGAAGGCTTTTCCTGATGCAGAAAGATGAATGACTACTGAATGACTAATGAATACAAGTTCCAGTACTGAGGTCAGATAGGTTAAAAAAATCTTTTCAGAGACTATCAACATTCAGTATTAACAGTGGAAGTAATAGATGTTCTTAATAAACAGATTTTATACTACCAGGATTGAGTATTTTTTTCCCAAACATTCACAACTATGTATGTTTGAATTCAGCTTCCAATGCTTACAGTCTAAAATTCTTTTTCCAAATTAAAGTCCATTTTATTAAGGAATTCATTTCCCATACCTAAGATTCTGGGGATTGAGTAGGGAGGGTGGGTTATTATTTATTTTCCAGATCAACCGATAATTTTAGATGCTATGTCTCCCAGTGCAACATGACTATACTGCTTCAAATGGGGGCTCACAATTTTCCTGTAGAAATTGTTCCATTTTGTGTTGTTAAAATAGGAATTGAAATTCAAGTATACAGTAAGCGCCCTAATCAACTTTTTCATTATCCTCAAATGCTAACTCTAAAAGTCAATTAATACTTCAATACAGTAATTTTTATTAAAAAGAATAAAAAGTAACTGCTTCAACAACGGAATTCATTATTCCTTCCCAATGCCAGTTAGACCTACCCTAAGAGCTAAAAGAGCGGAACAGATGTCAGACTGAGGAGGAAATTTGATCTAGTTCTCCATCATTTTCTGTAAGCATCTTAAATACAATCATTTCAAAAGCAACACCTTTTCACAGTTTTGCAGTTTCAGCCTTTATCCATATTTTCAACTTAATTTATTTTTAAATACCAGCTTCTATTCAGAGTACAAAGATCAAGACCACAGATTTGGAAGTGTTACTACTTTTTTGCAAATTAACCTAGTTAAATCTGAAACTCAAAATATATTATACAACACAAAAACCATGTTAATTCCGGTAAGATTTTGTGTGCCACTTTGGACACAAATCCAGGAGAAAACAACCCAAAGAGGGCTGTCTTTCTCTCTCTCTCTCTCTCCTGCCTGCCAGGCAAACAGGCCCCGGCAGCCCCTCCACACAGGTTTGGGGAAATAATTTCTCAAATGAAAGTGAAAAAACCCTGTTTATTTAACAAACAGAGCCCCTGCTGGCACAGGGTAGAAAAGGATATTGAAACTCTCTCCCCCATTCCCTAAAAGAGGCTGGTGGATTTTAGAGTTCTTTCTGTAGGTAAAACCTGCAGTCCTGAGCTGGGCCGGGCCGGGCGAGGCAGGGTCCGACGATCCCCCTTGGAGGGTCCCGCCGAGCAGGTCCGGAGATGGGAGCTGGGCTTGGGTGAAGAACCAAACCGAAAACAGTCCAAAAAGGAGCAGAAGCCACTGAGGCAGATCACAGTCCCTTCTCAACTGAAAGCTGAAGAACCTAGAGAGAAAATTCCCTTTCTAACCTAACTGGCAAAAGTTGTCAGCTCTGAGAGAGAAAAGAATGTAAACATTCTAGCTGCAAGGTCAAGCTAGCCACTTTGAAGCGTTCTCTTGGCTTCTCTCTCTCCCGTTTCAATTTAAAGGTACACTAGAGTTCAAGCAGCATATGGAGAATACAGTATTGTCATAGAATCACCCCAAGACACTTTGTCATGATAATTCAAAAATGTCACAGTGAAACTGTGTCCTTCTGCTGCCAATAACATTGAAAAATTTGATTTAGTATTTTTTAAAGAGATATGAATTTTTTGAGAACACCCATAACAAAGCAGCTGAGATATAAAAATAGCCAGTAAATAGCAGTAGCATTCCACACAGCAAAAATTCTTCAAATAATGCAGAGCTGGACAAGATATTCCCCCAGATCTGGCAGAATCTTGCACTCACTATTATATTGAGCCATTATATGTAACTTTGCAGTGTTATTTAATATTGTTATGCCATTGTAATTACGATTATGTTATATATTGTCAACTGTAACAAGGGCACATGTGGAGTTGCCAATCCTGTCCCAACCAGGTGTCACAGTTCTGTAATCCCACCAGCAGCCAGCACTGCAGAGGCACAGCACTGTGTCCTGCACACCAGCAGCAGATGGATAATGTACAGCTCCCTGGATAAAACTGTCCTGAGGTAGCTGTTGCTTCCCAACAGATGAGGATGTCCACAGCTCTCCAGCCTGCTCCAGATGACATGGAGAGCAGCAGCCTCCAGCAGGCTCACAAAATGTGAGAGTCCATTGCCCCTGCAATGTCCATTCTCCAGAAACAGCCCGCACACTCCTGCCACGGCATGCTCTGGAGCTACAGCAGGAGCACATCCATGACTGGAATTTCCAAAGCAGCATGCCGAGTCTGCGGGAGCGTGCAGATCTGACAGCCCACTGGCTGCTGTCCTTGGGTGGCCTGTGGGACATCCTTAGGGCAACACATGGGCGCGCTGGAAACAGACGGTGAACAGCCTCAGGCGCTTCGACCTTAAGATTGCTCCTAGTCACAGTCCAGCAACAGAGTAGATACTTGGCCAATAATACACCTTTAAGCTGAAATTGCATACTTCTTTTTATCCTTAACTAAAAAAACACCCCAATTTGAATCAAATGAGGATTTTAAAGTCTCTCTTTAAGAAATACAAATATTACTCAAAATCTATGTAATAACTGTTAAAACTACTTCCAAACAGTAGCAGTAAGAATACATAATTTCTAAAGCAGGCTGAGTAGACCAAACAGTAATTTTTTAAGCATCTTACAAAGATTCCACTAAAATCTAAACACTCTAACATAATCCACATACTTTTCACATATTCATCTTTTCCCAGCAGTATTTTGCACCTACCATATTACAGTATGTTTTAATACAAAAGATAGGTAGGGTTTAGCTGCACAGAAATCATCAAATGATAACTATCATCTTATTATTTTCACTTAAAATCATTAGTTTCATATTCCCTAAATTCAATGTGGAAACGAAAACCACTCATAGAATCAAAAAAATTATTAATCCATGTTACTTTTGAGAATTTCTTACTGTTATTACTTTGCAAAGCGAAACCCCTCAGCGGAAGAGAAAACTGATAAATGTAATAAGAAAGACTACTTTGTCAAACATATCATTAAATTGCCTGAAAATTCAGCATGCACAGGTTAGTATTTCCAAGTGTTTCAAAATCCTGAGTTACTGCAAGACAAACTGAGTGCGTATGCTGTAGCTGAACACCACACTTTTTCACTGGCATGAGATGATGGGGCTAAAATGGCAGAAAATGCAACTGATATTCAAGACCCAAGAAGTATTTAAAAGCCTTGCAAGGAAGCCATCATATACACTGAAACGACAAATAATATTTGCAGTTAGAAGTTCACCACCTTTAGCTGCTAAATCTAGATTTCTGTGAAGGTCTAAAAAGAATTTAGATGCAGAACCTTATGGAGGAAGTCATAGTAGGATTTCCGAGTTTCACTGAGTTACTCTAATTTTGAAAATTTCTACTTCTAATCCATCTGTGGTTTTAAATCTACAGCTATTACCAGAGAGCGCAAGCACTAGTAGAAGACAGTGAAACACAGGGGAGAAAGAGCAGGAACTTAAAACAGGGAAGTACGATAGCAGTGCCATTAAACTGGGTGACAAAACCCTGTCCAGAGCATCCCAACCAGCTCATGCATTGACAAAGCTCTATGTGCTGCTGTAAAAAACTGTATCTCAAATAAAAAGACCTTACTATTATTTACAAATACCACACAGTAGTAGGTGATTTACCGCACACAGTTCTTATTTCAAGTAGCATAAAATTAAAAGAACTTGGATACAATTTCATGCTATGACCAAATATTGAGTCTAGAGGTACCATCACCACATTTTTTGAACATGTGTATTTTCACATGCTCTTGGAGTTTTATTTGCAGCATCAACTGTTCTTTTCTATTATCAAGGATGTTTTTCTCCCAGACTGCTTGAGGTCACTACAAGAAATTTTGTGATCTGGGAGAGCTAACACAGAAGCCTTAGGTGCACAAGGAGAGCACTTACCTTGCCTATCCCTATGCATGTAAAGCTCTACATCCCTTTTGAGCCTGTGTGTGTCCCTCACTTCACTGTCTTCTTTTCTACATTAGTCTTAGGTGATTACAAGGCATGGGTTGCAAAGGTTTGGAGATGGTACTAACCCGTGTCAAGTGGTGATCTGAGGAAATCTTTAACACACTAGAACACCAGGACCTATTTTTAAACACTGGGACTAAGCAATTAACCTTTTTACTGGAGAAGTTGCACTGCAAACCTTCAGAAATATATGAAGATTAATAGTTTAACTATTCTATTATCATGATACATTTTTTAAGTCTGGTCACATATATCTAGAGGTGGTTTTGCACTGAAATGAGGCAGAGAAGAAAAATAAAGCACAATCATTAAAACCAGAACCGTCAGGTATATGAGCTCACACAAAAAAAAGGACTCAAAAGGACCTTTCTGAACCCAGAACTCAGTGAAATATCATTTGCAGCTGCCTACTCCAACTTAAGTTTAATGAAATAAAATTAATAGTTGAATTGACACCGTGTTCCTCGAGATTCCCTTATTACATTTACAGTATCTCAGAATTATCCAGATTATTTAATGAATCTCAAATATTAAATATATAAAAACATATTTCACTTTAGAAAAACAGTCAGTGGAGAAATTTGTGCAGAAAAACATAGCTTGAAACAGCACTTGCTGCTACTTCTCGTTTTTAGACATTAAATCTCTAAATAAGAGACAGTTACCAAAATCATATATTCTGGGCAACTTGATTCCAAATTTAAATGCAGACAATTATTAGGGTAGGTTTTACAAAATTAATTAGTGCACAGATCAGTAGTGATAGTTTATGACAAAGAAAAAAAACACAAACACTATAAATATCATATATATATATGACCAAAAGTAATTTGGATCAGAAAGCCACACACAGAGAAATAATTATCAGCTTCAAAGTCACCTAATTTTCTACTTAGCAAATATTATACAATTATTCTTTAATATTAAAAAGATACATTAAATTATGTGTTGACATTCAAAATTGTTCTACAGAATAATTGTATTACTCTTCCTTTGTGGTATGTTTTAATAATGGGTACAGGACATAATTACTCATAGAAGCATTTGGAATGTTAATTTCAACTTTTTTGTGTTTTTATGCTTTGAAACTGTGGACCTTTTGCTACTTAGCTGCCAACTTTTCCCAAGCAGGTAAAAATGGGTTTGCTTCTGATAATTATTGGTTTCTAAAGCTGGATATTTCCTAGAAAGGCAAGGGTAATAATTTCATTTCTATTATCTGCATGAGTTGAAATGTCAGAGAAATGGCATAAACCCTCAGAAAATAATGATAAGATGAAACGTGTAGATAAAACAGTAGTTCCATCTTTCCATGTATTTACATTAAAGAATTATTTGTATCTCATAACAGTGTCTCCTACAACAATGCAGAAAATATTTAATTAAATTATCTCTATACTTGCACTGTATTGTAATTACAATATTGCATATGGTTGAACTGTTTTTTCTTGTCAGGTGTGGTCAGCAATTACCTTAAATTTTAAAATTGGTTGAAATGGGGTTATATCTCTCAGATATGATGCTCATATCAGGTACAAATTATAATAAACATCAGAACTAAAATCATGTGAGCACTGTGCCCAGGACTTCACCAAGAACAAATTCAAGGAGATCAGGACTCCATCCGGGTCTGGGAATTGTAGCCAGTTGTTCTTAACTTTGGGAACAGGAAAACACTGAACAAATTGCTTCACCATCTGCTTTGTCTTTCTTTTTAAATACATAAAATACTGACTAAAATTTTGCAGCTCTATTTCGTCCAAAGTAGCTACTGGTATTTCCAGTAGCTTGGAGTTGTCTGATTTAATTGCAGGTATAAATACAGAATCCCAATTCTTTTGGGTCTGATCTTTCAAATCACCATTTCATCACCTGCATCATCCACAGCTGAGCACTTGCCAAGTGAGAACTCACAGTATTTGCAGATAATATTGTTTATAAAAGCAAAAAAAGATTGTGCAGTGCTACATCAAATTCTAGCACCAGTAACCTAATAAGCATAGTTGTTAAAATTGTAAGCACAATGCTGACAGCTGACTGACAGCAGCTACTGATCATTTAGCACCTGATGTTGTTGTTAGATGCCTAAAGCAAGAGAACAACCAAATATAATACATGAATGGAAAAAAACAGTAAATATTAACAAGCACTGTAAAATACGTAGTAAATACCTGCAGGCCACAACTTTAAATTGGATTACTGTAAGGGGAATGGCTAAAACATAAATCAGCTGAAGGCATGGCTACTGCAGCTACATGTGCTGCGAGTGCAGCAGGACTCTGCCCACCAGCTGCCAGCACCGCTCCGAGAGCGCCCGTCTGCGCCAGCCGGGCGAGCGCGCCAGGCCACTGCGGGGGCCGCGGGCAGCACGGCCACCGTGTACACAGCCACGCTGCTTGCCAAAGAGGAAGTGCAACTGCGAAGTATCAGCTCACCAAGACAAAAATAGCATGTGCTGTCAGCAACCTTAACCACCAACGCTGCACAGCACAGAGCTTTTCGGCCACATGTTGGGCACCACATCAATCCCTCCTCATTGAGTTCCCAGTCGCCATGCTGAAATGACTGCTCCTTCCCACACACACAGTCTACCAGCATAATCCTTCCAGATTGGTCATGGCACTTGGCGACACATGTAGATATATATGATGGATAAGGGTAAACTCTTCCTAACACTCAATCTGACTACAAGACTGCTCAGAAACATGACAGTGAAAAAGAAGGCATTTCTGGGGAATCTAGGGGGGTTGTGGCAACTTCTGAAGTACAGCATACTGAAATATGTCAGTCTGAAGAATTGTAACAGATTTTTGGTGTGATGTAGCTAAGACTGTATAATGGCTAATGAACACCAGAAGTGCATCATTAACTTGTTGATAGGCGTATGAGTGAGACAGCATTACCAGCAGGCAGAGATTATGACAGTGTAGTTATAATTACACCACACCAGGCAACAAAAAAACCCGAAGAGAAGATGATAGACACTTGACTGGCGTGACTGACCTTCACTATTGACATCTGATTCTTAGGGTCTGTACCCGGATTTGAAAAATCTATTCTATTTTATGTAGGAAAACTGCTTACAAGTGTTGGTGACCTATTTTTCTTCTTGTCATCTCACCCTGATTTTTCAGGATCTGCTGATGTTATACATTTATTATGGCAGTTATTATGACACCTTTTTTCTAATACATAGATTTGAAGATTGCCTTGTCTTGTCCCATCACTTCGAAATTTGGGGAGAAGCAAACAATACTTGTGGGAGGCCTAACTAACACAAGCACTATGAATATCAGTTTAGACTGTTGCTTTAATTTAAGGACTAAAGAATTAGCTTTGATGAAATATCTCCCTTTTTCTCACTTTGTCAGCTTTGTAGCTCACTGTAAATGACTGAGACATGGACTCAGACCAGCAGAGAATCTGAATCATTTATTCAAAGAAATGAGCTGGTTTTATACACTTTTTCAAGGCACAGTATTTCCTTACATAGTAATTCTCACTACCTGACCTATCACACATTGCCACATCAGCAACACTCTTTCTTATTGTCCCCGTATGAGGTGATCACACGCTGTTCAGGTGCCTGTCAGCTTCTGGCGGGCTCCTCTCTGCAGGGCTCTGCATCGTGGCACCTCCTCCCCCCAGGGTCAGGCAGAGACAAGCCTCTCTGTGCCGCCATGTGCTTCTGCAGGCACGTCCCACAGTCCACAGCTCAACTCCACCCCATCTCTTCCCACAGCTGACTCCTTCCCAAGTGCAGATGTGATCCTTCATGCTGTGGCTGCATGACCAGAACAAAGCACAGCAGTAAATCTCTAAACCCTCTACTTGTGGAGGAAGAATGAAGTGAAAAATTGCTCTGAGTTACGTTACTGGCTCAGGTTCAACTGCCAAGAATGAATCAGGAAGGTGTTCGTTTTACAACAAGTAAAGGAAATTCAAGAAGAAATCTGCTAAAACCAAGAAGGAAATAATATATGCTCTCTGCTAATCTAATTTGCAGAACTGTACACAGGCACACCAGTTGAAGAGGAAAGAAATTGTGCGAAAATTCAGTCACTGAAATTGAAGTCCAAGTTGTAGACAAGGCCAAAAAAAGTTAACCCAAGGAGAGATATTAATCGCCCAGCCTCTATACTACTGTTTGACAACTGTTTTTAAATGTAGGTTTTTGTAGCACTTTGCAGTCTCGTTCATTCATTCTTCCTTTAATTCCGTGTTTAATAAGTAGACAAGTCACAAAATTGGACTAATAATTCTGAGAATATTGGGGCAATCTGCCACTTTGCTTTCACAGCAATATTGTTGACACCCATGTACATTTTCCCACATATGTACGTAATAGGCAGAAATGAAATTATTTTAACCTGGTGAAACTCCACTGAATCCATTGAACTTAACTGGCTCAGGTCCTCTTGTGACACTTACAGACAGGCCTGGCACAACTATATACTGTGTTATCTGTATATAGTCCTGTCTCTTGATAGCACTGAGCAGAAAATGTAAAGGTTAAAAAAGGATTTTCAGCATATTCTCATGTTCCGAAGGTGAAAAATCATTAATGTCTACCATATACCCAGTGACAAAAGCTGGTTATCAGTAGGCTATACTTTATCTCCCTCTAAACAGGACTTTATGAATTCCAATAGAAGAGAAAGTTATTTGATTCTCCCACTATTTAAGTTTTTAAACATAAAAAGTCCTGATGCTGGTACAGGTATACCAATCGTTTATTCCATTGTCGTGTTTGAGATGCCAGACTTCAGTGTACCAGATTTACAAGCAGTGATCTAGTTCTTCTCCCTCTACCAATTCTGAGGACATACCCATCATGCAGAGAAAAACTAACCTTCTAGTCTTTATTCTAGCAATGATTTTACTGTTTCCAGCTACTATAGTCTGCAAAGATACAATGATTATATTTTTTAAAAGTAATCTTGCTTCTAGTAAAATTTAAACGTTGCTTGTACACACGTGCATAGCTCTACTTCAGGCAATATCAGAGCTAGGCTTATAATTAATTCTCCATGAAGGAAAAAACCATAAATAATGCAATACCAGACACTTTATCGGAATAGCTTTAAATAATGCAAAGTGACAAGAATATGTATCTCATTACATACATTATCATTACAAGGTAAACAGGGTATCACCTTGGCTAAAATCAGTGGGTGGCTGTTTCATTTTAACCTTGGTTCAGAGGATATTTTCCAACTTGTTTTTAAAGCTTTTTCTTCCAAAAGAAAAAAAGAAGGGCGTGTTTCTTCAACACTACAATACAAAATCTGACCAGTTATCAGCTTCACAGAGGAACAATATTTATGCTTGCAGGTCATTAGAGGTAAGAACAATTTCTGACTTAGCATATTGCCAAAAACATCAAACTAGGACACCAATTGATAAAGCATTATATTTATTACCTAGAATTATTTGTGTGTAGAGGGCACGTTTTCTTTGTATCTTTCTGAAAAAATGCATACATATACGATACACACAAAACTGACACCTGATTTTAAGAGAAAACTCATGTTTTTCACAGCACAGGCATTTTCTAGTGCAATAATTGGCCATAAATTCTTTCTTATCACAAAGTTATCAGAGGTTGCTAATATTTTCCATCCCAAAAAAAATCTGGTAAAGGAACTTCTAGCTTTGCATTTGCATCTTTCCTACTGCCAGAGCAATTAGTGTAGCTTTGCACTGATCAGCAATGTTCCAGGTGAAAAAGCTGACATTTCACCAGAGACTTCTGGTGACATAACAAAATTCAATCATTTCGTAAAAGAACATCTCTGCAATTCCTTCCACTCAAGCTGTCAATTAAGACATGGTTTTACTGCATAACTGGCACAAAATTCATAACAAAAGACCTGACTTCAGAGTCATTGTATATGAAAAATTAGTGTGTGACACCTTGACAAAAGAAACATTCTAGTACCTTGATACCATTATCTTCAATATCAAGCTGCATAATACGGCTGCAAAGGTGGCAACATTAATAAAAAAACACCAGGAGCTGCTGACTGCTTAGTTTAGATGTGATCCTAGTGCTCAATAAACATAAACATGCTTAAATAGAGCTTGAAAGACCACATTCAATACTTGACTTCCTCATAATAAACAGCAAGGATGGAAATTTGAAGACTAATCCTGCCCCCAAAAATACAAATGTCTTGTGTGACTCTTCTCTGGGTTAAGAATGCCTCAGTAAGTTCAGCAATGGCTTTGACCTTGGTTTGACATTTGGGTTGAATGTGTCGAGAGTTGATTCTCATTTTCCTACATTGAAAATCCTCTCTGACTGCCTCGTCATGAATGCCAAAAATTTTGTCCTATCTGTTTGTCTTCCCCAAAGAGTTTCAGAAAGGCATCCACCAAAAATGAAGATTTCCTGAAGTATATTTCATTTTTACCTGTTTTCTCTAGTACAAATACTCAGAAAGTATTAGTTCCTTCTCTCAAAAAAAAAAAAAAATCAAGCCACCCATGATAATGAAATTTACATAAATGGAAAACCAGTGTTTTAGAGAGTGTACGTACCCTGAAACGAGAGTATGCTATAACAATCCACATCTGAAAAATTACACTTCGGGAAAAAAAAATCTAAAACTAACCTAATGCAAGAATAGACAAAGAATTTGGTTAATGTGGCACTCTGCTGCTCTAGTGAAAGATCTCTAGTGAAAACCTAGTCAGCAGAGAAAATTATTCCCTAAAAACATGAAGATTTTGATCTAAATGATAATGAGGAACATCCAGAGTCATCATTCATTTCAGTTCAAAATCTAAAGGCTTTACTCCAAGAGATGAACTCTTGACAACCACAGAAGGATGAGACCTATGAACTTTAGCCTTTAAAAATAAGAAAATTACTTTCATTACAAGTCAATAAATGTATTATGCATGAACTATGCATGTGCCTAATAGTAGAATTTATAATATTAAACTAAATATGTGTAAATAAAGAAGTCTTTCAGTATGCAATGGCATGAGCAAAGTCAGTTAATACAACCTCAGTTTCAAAAAGGAGAAGAAGGTTTCTGGAACATAATCCACTGGTGTTTTCTAATAAGAAGCCCAAATGAGTGTAAAGTCGCCTTTAAAATGCATGAACATCTGGACCTTGCCAAATGAAAACAATGTTGCATAAAAAAATAAAAGTTTTCTTTCTCTTGCCTCATGTCTTTACTATACAGAGAAATCAATTTTCTTGACACAAGTACATTGATGTAATTGATAAAAAGTTTAGCTGGCATATTTCTCCATATGCGTAACTTGGAACTGATGCAGTTTTGCTACAATAAAACAATAAAAGCTAGGTTCTGCCAGAATTTTAGTGGGTTGGCAAGTTCTAGGGCTCTCTGCAGAGTTCCTTTCCTCAATCTCTGTATATTGGTGAGCCAAAAATTAAAATAGCAATATAAAGTGTTTCTTCTATGACAGCTACAACAGCAGGCAGAATTCACAATGTCCAGCAAAGAACTAGAGAGCATTGTAATCTCACTGATTACAATGATGCATTAAGACCAATGGGTGCAGATAGAAATCATCATTCAGTTAATTTCTCATACCATTTAGAAAAATATTAAAGCTAATTCACTAACTGAAACAAAGCACTTCAATTGCTACAGGCAGATTCCAAGTCTGCTACATACACACTATGGTCATGTCAAGATAGCAGGCTGTCTCCTATACCATAACCAGTTCCTTAACTTCCCTGGAGTCACAGAACTCCACACTCATCTCTTTCTGAGCAGTCAGCTCCCACCTGACCTTCTTGCCAACTGACAGTTAATACCTGACCATTCCCACCTGCAGCACATATGGCCACTCTGCCTTTACTATTCCATAAACTCAGTTAATTGTGTAACACTATTGTCATGATCATTAACAAAAGCAGGAAAACAAGTGAAGACAAACGTGAACGCTACAACAGATGAGTTAGATGTTATGCAGGTTATCAGTGCACATTTCTGTGACTGAATTCTGCACAGACTGTAAAAAAACCAGGCTATATCAAAATATCAATGATGACTAAGCACACCTCACAGAAAAAGTACTGAAAAAAAACCCCAACCCAGTACTCTAGAATACATTGAAAAATGTTGACTTGTGCCACTAGGTTGCTATGGGACCATGAAAATTTCCAGCTTCTCTCTTTCTTATGTCCTTCACATTGTCACACCAGCTTCTCAATGTCTTGCCTCAAGAGCCGTTTGGGAGCCCCTATGTTCAAGGCAGCTGAGCACCAGCCACAGGCAGAGCACAGTTGTGTGGAGGAGGAATGTTGAGCAAATCCACAACATGAAGAGTAAGAAACCGCTAACGAAACCTTTGTCTAGGTGTCTGTGTTCTGTCAGACTTATTCAGACTCGCTTTAAAAAGAAGAGCTCAATACTTCTGCTTCTTTATGGCAAACTGTGTCCTTACTACCCATTAACTTCAGCTGCAGAGGGTGCAACATATTTGCCTGTTCAGTGGTTAACCAAACAGGGTGTCCCTCTGATTGAGTTTACTAGATTACACAGCATGCTAGAAAGCATCTCTTCTAGACTTCATTAAAAAAAACCTATAGATAGATAGATATAGTTTGTATTTTGAATTGAAGATCACTTGCAATTCCACAAGTTTCTGTCAGTCACGGAATGAACCAATAAAAAAAGTGTTGTTAAAAACTGATAAACTGTTAGATTTGAAAATCCCAGTAAGGTGTTAACAGCATTGTAATGATGAAAACACACAATTATTCATATTTAAATACTTTAATCTGCCTTAGTTTTAAAGAAAAAGGTTAATATGAATTGAACTCTCAGAGCAAGTCCAGCAGAGAGCCACAAATTTGATAAGGGAACTTGAGCACCTCCCTACAAAGCCAGGCTGAGAAAGTTGGGGCCATTCAGCCTGGAGAAGGGAAGGTTGTGTGGAGACCTCATGGCAACCTTGCAGAATCTGCAGGGGCCTTTAGGGAAGCTGGAGAGGGACTCTTCATCAGGAGCTGTAGTGACAGGACAAGGAGTAATGGGTACAAATGGAAAGAAAGTAGATTTAGATTGGCTATTAGGAAGAAATTCTTTACTGTGAGAGTGGTGAGGCTCTGGCACAGGTTGCCCAGAGAAACTGTGGACATCCCAACCCTGGCAGTGTTCAAAGCCAGGCTGAGCAACCTGGTCTAGCAGGAGGTGTCCCTTCCCAGGAGGTTTAGAACTAGATGATCTTTAAGGTCTCTTCCAATCCAAGTCATTCAATGATTCTATGATTCTAATATATATTTCAAGAAATTTATATAACTTCTCAAAACCAGTAAATAAGTCAGGTTCAGGAAAACATGTCAACAAGGCAGTCAGCTAAGGATGAGTCAAATATCTACTAATCATATTTGTATCATGTGACATTCCTGAGAGCACACCAGCTGCCAAAAATGCTTTGTACCAAACCAACTTCCCCATACAGACAACTACAGTGCGTTCAGAAGCTAACATAAGGCTGAAGAAAATGCGAAATGCAATACACTTCTAGAAGTTCTACTTGCCTAGCAAATTAAGCACAATTTCATCAACTTCTTTTAATTCTCAAATAGTAGAATGCATACTCATGGTTAGAAGAGGTTTTCTCTACTGTGAATCAAGAAATCGAGCATCTAAGAACAAAATAAAACCTGGCACCTATTTGAAGTTAATAAAATCCTTTCTAATCACACTACATTGATTTGGATACTTTTATTTATGTGGAATCAATATTAAGCATAGAGAAGAATGTTTAAGACAACAAGATTTTAAAATAAAGAGTGCCTTCTTCTGAATCCTGACATTCTGATAGAATTTTTAAATGAACTTTTTCTATGTACTTAATGGAAGCTGAACCACATGTTAATTTTCATTGTGGTCTATGAATTTAAGTATCCATTTTACTGGGTTACTTACACAGGGACTACAACATGTAGGAAGGTGCAGTTTTGTGGTTGTCACTCAAAAGCAAATACTGTGCAATTCATATCTCAGCATGTATTCTAGATAATCTGTTGGTTCCCCAAGGAGCCCACTGCGGCTTCAAGAGCATTTCCCTACCCCTCCCTCCACTGCAGCTTAGATCTTCTTCACTGTCATTGGCTGGGGGAGGGAGAGAGGAAAGAGATTTACATGTTCTGTCAAATCTCAGCCCCTTTCCCTCATAACATTGCTAGGGGTTGGCTCAGCAACTCCAGGATCTTCCTAAATACAGGCATTTCTGGGCAGCCCATATTGCCGTCTAGAGATGCAAATAGTCTCCTTCACCTTGAGAGAGGCAGTGAAATAAAGAATACTACTGCACATTTTTTTTCTTATGACCAGGCTAACTTTCATTGGAATAGAGAAAAAAAAATCTCTAGAAAAAGAAAATGAGGGGGGAAAGACATCTGCCTGAGACTTTATACCTTCTCTCTTTGGTTCTGTGTGATCTACTGTATTCTAATTTTATTTTCCTTTTCCCGTAGCACCATTGTAAAGATGAGCCCCACAGCAAAGAAAATTACCTCCACTGTTTTCTTGGACAATAGAAGAAAATTAAAGTAACTGAACTGGAGCAAAGACCCACCTAGCCGCTTTTAAAAAGTGGATGGATTAAGAAAGTTACTAGAATAGCACAAGCTTATTACTCCTAGACTCCAGTCCTTTGAAGTTTTTAGACTTCCTGACCCAATACTCATGCAACATTGTCTGTAAGAGCTCTCAAAGGACTGATCAATAAGCATAAGGGGATTCTCCCTTTATAAATCAGCATAACATAGCATCCTGATCTTGTAGAATACCTGGAAAATTTATTCTTGCACAGTATCCTAGGATTTCTCAATATTTCATTGTCTTTTCTCTATGTTATTTTTTAATAATTTCTGTTGAACAGTTTAATTTTGCATCTGCATAAAAACTGAGCCACTAGCAACATATGACAAAAACAAAAAAAAGGCTGAAAATTCAGTGCCAACTGATCACATTGCAGTAGGTTGATCCCAGCTAGCAGCCAGGCACCCACACAGCCTACACAGCCTCTTACTCACTCCCTACAAGTAGGAAAGGACAAAAATAGGAATAACAAGATCAAAAAAACTCATGGGCCTTACCATCACAGGCAAACAGACTCAACACTGCTAATTTTACTTAGTATAAAACAGTAATTACTGAATTGAGGATTGTGAAACAAAAAAAAAAAGCAACAATTAAATGCCTAGGGAAGACACTTTTCCTCCACCTTTCCCAGTCTCAGCTTCACTCCAGACACCTTCCTCCTCCATTTCCAGCCTCTACACTTCTCATTATGCCTGCAGGTTATGCTCAGTCCGGAGAGGCAACAGGCAATACTGTAGGTTGGGCTCAGGGCACAGCGTGTTCTCTCCGCCACTTGTTTCTCGCTCTTGCCTGCTGGTCCTTCTTTTGTACTTGTTTCCTCTGCTCCAACATGAGATCTCCACAGGCTGCATCCCTTTCAGGTCTGCCTTCAGGCTCTACCATGGACATATTCTCTGGTCTTGCTCTTCCTGTCTCTTGGTCTTAATCATCATTTCTGAAATGTATTTTCACAGAGGCATTACATATTTG
Source organism: Callaeas wilsoni (assembly GCA_013398955.1). Taxonomy (NCBI): domain Eukaryota; kingdom Metazoa; phylum Chordata; class Aves; order Passeriformes; family Callaeidae; genus Callaeas; species Callaeas wilsoni. Next base: position 43,814 of record VWPU01006019.1, read on the forward strand.
GCTAATGGGCTCAGCTGGATCCTGTGGTGGGCTTGCTGTGGGGCCATCTGAAACCATCTGTGTCAGAAAAACACAGTGTGCCTGAGGAAAACAATTTGAAAAAAAGAACACCAAAATTTTGAAGTTCTTGAGTCAGATATCCACACAGAAAAGCTGACATGAAGGTTACAATGGACTATAAGTCTATTTGAGTCATTAAAAAAGAACCCCACAATCCATATTTTCAGTAATTTTGTCTCATATTTTTATAGTAAATTTTATTTAAACCTTGAAAGCACAAAATGATTGAGGTTGGAAAGGGCCTCTGAAGGTCATGAGGTCCAACTTGCCTGCTCAAGCAGGATTACCTCGAGCAGGTTGCCCAGAACCATGTACAGACATCTTTTAAGTAACTCCTTTTAAGGATAGAGACCCCACAGCCTCTTTGGGCATCTATGCCAGTACCCAGTATTTGAGATTATTCAGAGGTTCTCCACACTTTAATTGGTTCTCCACACTTATAATATTACCTCTTTCAAATTAATTAATTTAATTAATGTGATATATTTCTACTTATTGTAACTGCAGTAGCAAAAATTTTCAGCTCTGCGACTCAGAACCTGGCATTCCACAGGCCAACAATAAATCTACACTTCTTATCCACTTGGTTTTCTCTCAGCTTGGAATTCCACTTGGAATTCTCTCAATTCCATCAATTGACCTGAAATGACACCTTTCTTTTTTTTTGCTTTATACATCATCTCTTCACATCAGGTCTACTTGAAGTGCTCAGTCCTGGACAAGGAGTGCACTAGCAAACTCTTTATAAGAAGTGTATTATGTTTTCAAACTTTCAGTGGACCATTACGTTACATTTTCTAACATTTGCAAGCCTCTGAAGAGTCAGGTGCAATGACATATCCTGTGCTTCTACGTGGCATACAACATTCTGACTGGCAGCAGAATGTCAACTACTTCTGTGCTTCTGGGATTTGTATCAATAGCTGTTCACGAACACCACTAATTCTTTTTGACCTTTTAATTTACTTCCTCATGGCTGGCTCTCTGGAAACTATATGTATTTTTAATTCAAGTACTTCAAAAGGGTTTACAGCCACACAGTTTAACGTGATAAACTTTATATAGGCATACCACATTATTTTAACTGTGTTATATTAGGAATCAGGAGAAATATTTCCTCTGTTACAGACTTATTCAGGGGATAGGATGATTTGGCAATGTTAGCCAGAAAAAATAGACAGAAAGCAATGTAATTTGTTGTGGCTTCCACTAGTGAAAAAAAGGGAAGTCCTCTGAACAGAGCATATATTAATTTTACACAATAGGTTTCGTTTATCTCATAAAGTCATTAAAAGAAACATTGAAGCACAATGGTGCCTTGATACTATGTCAAACAGATTTGAATATGTTTCTTAGTCTTTTCTCTGATTTTAGTATAAAAACTAGTATTTATTTAGGTCATGTCTTTGTTTAGGGAATCCCTTGACAGAAAAATCACACTTAGTTAATTCAACCTTGGACAGGATTTTTTTTTCCTCTATGGCAGCATTTTAGCTAAAAAGTCTTTATATCAAAAGTTCGGAACCTTGTCACTACATGTATCTTCCTGTGTTAGGCCAAGGGTCCCAGGTAATCCTCCCCAAAATTACAGGAATATTCTCACTAATACAATCATTTTCTGTTCCTCATAGCCACATATTTTAAATTGTGCAAATGAACAAAAAGAAAACACTAGTGGATTTGTGGATAACACCCTTCACAGCAATCAACCATATAATAGTACAGCATTTTAGGCATGGAAATTGAAAACATACAAAACACAAAAGACTAATGATAAAGAAAAAACTAAACAAAATTGCATAAACACATTATTTCATAAAAATATTTCAGCAAATTCTGGGGTAGATGTGTGATGCCAGCTATATGGATTTGACTGCCAGATTTCCTCTTCTGTACATATAAAGATGTGACAGAAGAAAAACAAACTTTATGACTTGATATTTCTTGGATCTTTTAAATTGATTTCCTCATACTAGCACTCACTTTCATCAATTGACATTATTAAGCAGACAGCATATCAGGATCTGATGCATCATAAATACCTGATATTAATATCTGATCTAATGTAGGCAGGCGAGGTCTCAGAAAATACAGAACAAATTACTGAAGGCCCATTTAGTGGACTGAAGTTAGAGACCAATATTTTGAAACAAGTCTAATACTCTTCAATGCAACAAAAAATTGAGAGTCTGACGTGCTTCTCATCTGCTTTTGGAGGAACTGGATTGTTGTTACTTAAAGGTTACTACAGTCCAGTATTGGTTTTTATCATGACATCTTCACTTGTCAGGATAATCATGGTATTTCCATGACGCAGTATAGAAACTTTAGATGATAAGTATTATTGCATGCTTTTCCACACACTATCTCCTCAGGGAAACATAGACAGTTGTGAGCCTCCTCACCTCAAATCAAAGATGATTTGTGTTTTAAAGTAGAAAACTGAATAGAATATTATTAACTCTTGCCACATATTCTGGGATATTTTTACACCCTGGACTACCTATTGGATTATTCTAATAATTTCTTTTCCTATACAGCTCAAAGCTGAAGGCAAGTTGACTTCTTTATCACAGTATTAAGCAGGCTTTGGCACAAAACAACAGGACACATTCAACTTCCTAAGACTGCAGTGCAGTGTATTACCTGTTTTAAAAGAAGTAACTACTGAAATAACTATTAATCTTAGTATCAGCTCATCAAAATTAAACACACAGAGATAATATTATTGTAAGAAAATTATAAATAAGTACGACAAAACAAAAAAGGGTTAAAAGACAGGTTTCCACTAGCTTCTTTAGAAACATAAAAATACTATATTTAAATTACTGATAAGACTTTTCTTGTATTTGAGCATTTGAACACTCATATGGAGAAGGTTTGCAGTTTTTCTGAAGCAATTTTTCCCAGTCTAGTAAATTGTTTAACAAATCCTAGCAGTACTAGACATAGCAAGCCAATAGGTATTTATGGCTTGGAAAATGACCGGGTAGTGGAATGGTAGAATTATTCATCAGGAAAAAAAATTATCATATTTTAAATTCTACTTTAAATTCACTTTAAATTGTAAAAACTAACAAATTAAAAAATAAAAAATACAAGTCAATTCAAAATAATGATTTTAAAACTACCTATTCATCATCAGGAAATTCCTTAACCTCGATTAGTATACAAATCTCATGTCTTGCAGAGACTGGTTTTGGAAATGATGGCAAAAGCATGCATCCTGCTTATTCACTCCAGGGATTATTCAAGTTAAAGGACATCTACAATTTTGAATCATGCAGTTGTCACCATAGTAACATGTCTATCTTTAAAACAAACATCATTCTTACAGTGTTTACATTTATCAAAAAACCTGATTTCTATGAACCTAATCTTACATGACAGCATCTTTTCCCTATCCTCCGTATTTTCTATTCAAATCTTTTATTTAGCATGGACACAAAGACTATCTTGCCTATAGCAAGCCCTAGCTGCTTTCAGAATATGAAATTGATTATTTTACTCTTGTAGCCCTGGGACCATACTAGACCCTTGTGGGCCAGCACATTTGGTCAACATTTTTCAGTAAGTTTGCTCTGAAGGAAAGTAGCTCTTCTTCTCCTCTCCAATAACAAGTCATTACAAGGATATCTTAAGCATGCACCTAATCTGAAGTCCCAACCTGATATCTTCATGAGCCCCTTTTCATGATCTTTCATCTGTTTTCAAATAAAGCTTTTCTTAGTGAGCCCACCAAATTAGCTGTGCACAGAACACTTAAATCCAGAGAGCTGATGAAGCCCAGAGTGGAAAAGTAAATCTAAGCAACTTAGGACAATACATCAAAAATGAGATTATTTACTTTTTAAATCATGATCTCCACAATACACATCTTGCACTTGTTGGTGATTCTTTTTAATTGTGTAGGCTGTTGCATGAACACATCAGTCTCACAAAGCAAGAAATACCTTTCCACATTCTGATTCAGATGTCTTTCCTCTCCCTTAAATTACAATATACTCCCACCTCTCAGATTATTCTAGTTTACATCACTTTCTTTCACAACCTGATCCAATGAAGGACCGCTCCATAGCCTGGTTTTTTTTCTTTGTTTTGAATGGTTTTGCTGGTTTGTCAGCAGACAAAAATGTCGAAATACATATGTTCTTACCAAGATAAATGATATTCTATTTTAGGTTGTAAAATAAACCTTAAATGCAAATCTAAAAGCAAGGACAAGGGGCAAAAAAGTATTTGGAAAAAACCTCAATCATTTTTCATTTTGGAAGTACTAGAATTATCTTTTTCAGGTAAAAAAATATAGAGATAGATACACATATTTATATGTATAATCTATATTATTTAGTTACCACCTACTTTTTTTGCATAGTTTTCTGAAAGGTATTAGCTTTCGTGATTTCACTTCACTGTTTAATTTCAACAGAGGTTTTCATTTTAAATGGGCGAAAACTTTTTTCATCAACTGCATAAATTTTTAATTAGAGTAAATTAAAAAAGGACGTCTTAAACAGTCTGTATAAGCACTTCCTCCTTGCTCTCTTACTAGGTCAGACATGTCAAACTATCAAGGTTCTAAAGTTCTACAGCAGCCTGCTAGTTTTTAAATACATTTCCAATTGTAACAACATTTTTTGTCCTTCTGAAGCTATGCTTTCAATCCATAGTATCTCCACAAAGCAAGTTGCTCAAGCTAGCAAATACGGTCAACGACGCAAAATTAGCAAAATATTTGTTTTATCACTTTAACATATCTATTATGGTGTCCTAAAGCTTTACAAATGTTTTCTGAAAAACACTTCACACTTAAGAGTCATCTTTTGCTGATATATACTGTAAGAAACACAGTCATAAATATGAGTTAGTGGGTGAAATGTTAAAGAGGAAATAAACCAAATATATTCATAGCACATTTCATCTTCTCAGAGAAAATCAAATTGTCCTGACAAAACATGAAACATGCCAAGAAAGCAACAGAATTATTGCATTAACACAGTTCATCAATATCTGGCCTTTAGAGGTCATTACAAGAAATGCAATAGAAAGTTAAAGTAATTTTGTAGAATTAAATTCTCCTTTTCCAAAATACAAACAACTACATACCAGTGATTTACAAATGTTTAATTTTACAGGCTATAAATCTTGGAGTAAATTGCTCTGCATTGCTTTTGACACAAGTACTGAGAAAATACAGAATATTGAGCTTTTGCTTACTGATGATGAACTATCTTTAGACCATGAGCAACCTTATATTTGCATCAGTTACACTGAAAGCTTAAATTTACATAAGCAATTGGATACAAGAGCTGCTCTGATTTCATGAGTGTCAATAATTTACAAATACATGACAGAAAGTCATATAGAAAGTTTAAAATTATGACAGTGTTCATCCAAAGATGCATGAAAAGATTAAGAAAACTTTACTGCTATTTATGCTGTCTTTATGTCATATAAACTTCCTGCATATAATGGAGGTTTACATTGCAAGGCATTTAGAAATCTTACAGAACCTTTCTGTAGTTATTCACTCTACCTTTTAGTCCAACATGTCTTAGGTCCATTTGACTAAACCATAATTTCACAGAGCAAAAGCATTTCAGATGACCACTAAGTCATGTCCGTAAGATCCCTGTCTCTTTTATTACACTTGCACCGAGAACCTCAGCTTCCTATTTTCTGTTGGCCTTCCTGTCAATGCTTTAACCTGCATGCAAAAAATGTACTTAACCATGTTTTTTTAATCTGTACCACATGTCAACCTATTACAAGCAATTGCTTTAGCAGATCAACATTTTCAGAGCAATATTTAGACATCCATTTAGACATGAAAAAGTTTCATCACCAACAGTGACTTAAAGTGTTGAGATTCAGGGAGAGACAAGAGACTCTCTTCAAAGGAAGGCAGACATTGAATTCTACAGGTGGTAATTGCCACCGATTTTGTCCCAAAGTTCTGTTCCAGACTGTATGGCTCTTGTATAGCAGAAAGGATGAGAGTAAGACCTTATGAACAAGATCTACAGATGTGTTGGCAGGATTTTTCAGGTGCTGAAAAAGTTAGAAATGATGAGAGTCTTAAGCCTACTGTGGATATATCATTACAAACCTTTCCACAGAAATAGGCAAGGAATTTTATTCTATGTCTCCTAAAATGTTTTTGAAATTCCCTTAATTTGTTGTGATAGTTCAATATATTTGGCCATCTTCTTGCATTAAAACTACTTGGGAAATTTTCCTGAATTTCCACAACATTTCAGCTAGTCTGAAACATCATTTTTCAGGAGATAAATGACAAAAAAGTCTTCATGCATCATCAACTTCACGTGCAGAAATATTGACCATGTAGGCCAGCACAGGAATAGATGCCTTTCATTTCATAACCTGATTAGCCACAGAGGAGTGCTAAATAAATCTGAGATGCATCTTTCCCAGAGGTGTGGTGGATGATATTTCTGAGAACAGTGTAGAGAATCGTGGAGAGTGTACACAAAATCTCCTTATGTTTTGTACTGCATAGGCTCTCTATCCCTTCCAATAAATGCTAGGTTTAAAAGCCCAAGTTTTTTTTCCAAATGTTTATCTTTGAACACATGTAACCCAAACACATGTAACCATGGGCATGCATCACAAGGTAGCCTCAGAAATTTGCTGTGATATAAAGATTATGTCTTAAAAATGTGTATGGTTTGCTTCCTTATCAGTCTGCCTGCTCATTAAGTAGCAAAAATTTTGGGATAGAAAGAGGATGTTTTGATTCAAAAAGTTATTGTTTTATACAAAGATTTGGATTTCTTATACTCGTGGCCAAAGAGCCTATTTTCCTAAACTTCATCCAATTTATTTTCCTATCTGTTGTTTATTTTTAAATTCAGATCATATTTGAGATTAGAGAAGAAATAGATTATTTTTGAATAAATGGAAAATTTGCAGTGAAAATTTTCATAAATGTATATAAGCAAAAATAACATATATGCACTGAGCAATACAAGTTTATAAATTTATATAATTTATAGGATCTTTTAGGGAAAAACAAATCTTATGCTTAGTACAAAAAAGTTGGTAGGTGGATATTAAAGACTAAAACAATGGGTAAGTGATATCATAAACGATATTTTTAATTTGCTAATAGCTCCATTAAATCAACCTGCTAAACTGAGTCCTTCCTTACACAAGCACAACTGTCCTGCATAAAGCAGGCTGCCTGCTCTCATGACTTAATGGGTCACTCAGCCTGCACAGTGTGACAGCAATCATGACCAGGGTCCTTAGGGTTATATAACACCTAGGCTTTAGCTCCTGTGTTCTCTACTTTATTAGAAATTACCACAAATACTAAGAAAATCACCATTAGTCAGTATAAGTATGATTGATAAAATATATATGTTTTTTATATATATAGATCTCTATCAAGCTATTACAAATTATTATATGCACTCAATAATACAGCAACAACAAATAACAGCAGCATTCAGTAATAACATCAACCAGCACATCTATAACAGTACAGGTTACTACAAAAATACCACCATTAAAAAAATTTTATCAATAGTATGAAAGCAGACATATTCATAATAAAATACTGTTATGTATGTACATGGTACCAGGCACAGTAAATAGAATCCAGATGGGGCTAAAACATCTTAAAGGGAAGGACAAATCAAAGCGACTCCAGAAGTGGACCCAGAGAAGGATAAATAAATAAAATTGTCTCACTTCAAGGTGATCTGAGTCACAGAGTTTGGAGTCAGACAGGCACCCATAGCAAGTGTCCAGAATCTCAGAAGCGAGATCATGCAGAGAGCTCAGCCTGTTGGAGAGGAGGAGAACTGCATGCACTAGGAGAAGTTCTGAGAGAGAAAAGCTACATTCTGAATAAAAAATTGGTCATTTTTTTTATCATGGAGATATAAGAGGGTTTAGGACACCATGATTTAAAGGCATCCAATAGATATTGTCAATTTGGCCTGGAACATCCAACAGATAATGATTTTTTTCTAACCTCTCAGACAAGCTGTTGAATTCCCAGGTTGTTTTCCTGGTTTTGCAGTTTAGAACAGCCAATGTCAGCTACAAATTCTTACTTTCTTAGAACATTTTTACCTTTGATAAGAAGCTGTTATGGTTCTTATCCATGGTGTCTCATTGTGTCCAGTTTCCAAGCAGATAATTGGTAGAAACTGACAAACAAGACTAAATTGTTGGTGAAGTACAAATGGGTTAGAATCAAACATAGCCTTGTCTCAGCTGTGCTCACTCTGCCTTATTAGGTAAAGGCAGCATATCTTACTTTTATAACTGAAGTCAGCAGATATGTCACTGAATACAGAAAAGAGCACAATTGTTGAATAAAAAAGTCTCTGTCTTATAATCACTTTTCACAGTAGTGTCACATGTCAAGCACAGAAACAGAACTTAAAGGGGTTTCCAGTGAAAGTCAGCCATGAAGGGCGCTGAACTTCAAGGGTGTGATTGCCAGCTCAAAAGCAGTACATACAGGATTCAGGAACAGTCTGGGACTTTTAGATCTGAACCCAAAGCAAAATCTGTCTTTTGATACTTCTCTTTCATCTATGCCTCTCATTTGTGGTTGCTCATATAAATAAGTGCACTAAGAGAATTTTTCTCGGCATGGAAATCTTCCAGGTAGGTCATAAAACACAATTCTGTTTCTCCATAGCAAGTTGCCATTACAGAAAATGCAACAGTGGAAAATGAAAAACTGCCTTCTAGAAAAGGATTAATACATAAAGGAACAACCAGTAAAACTAGAAAAAGTAAGCTACGCTGAAAGAATGAGATCATATCAGGAAAATGGCCAGCAGTAAATCAATAATAGGTGCTGAAAATAGAATTAAAAGTGCAGCCCCTATGCAATCTGTCAACAATCAGACAGCCTAATTTGGCAGCTTAGACCAGATGACCCATTCCAACCTTACCCATTCTGTGATTCTGTGATTTGGGAGCTACTAAGATTCTCATTTGCAAGCAGGAAAACCAAGCATGACTTGAGCCCAAAAGAGGCACTCTGGGTGTAGCAATAAACAAAAATAAATTACTGCATAAGATGTGAAAAGTTCATTATTATCTTCCCTTAAATACAGATAGAGAAGGAAAGCATCTGTTTTCATATAACTTTACCAGTAGCTTTTTCGTCTTTTGTAAATACTGGGGCTGGGAATCAGTTGAGCATTTGAAGACGTCAAAATGGCTGTAGCTGTTACCAGTACAGCTATCTGACTTGCTGATAAAGCCCCTTTGTTTTTGTCATCCAAAGCAGAAGGAATAATTAACTGCCTCTTGAGAATCCACGGCACACCTTGCAGACCTTCACATCTGACAGCCAATCACAGCAGCAGGTACAGAACAGCATCTCACCAAATGGCCACTGACCATGTGAAGGGACACACAGGAGTGTGTTGTCCCTGCTCTGATCATTTTGATCCCTCCAGTTTCCTTCACTGGAGGATTTCAGGTGGGCTTAGTGCAACATTAGTGCTTAGTGGGCATTCCAAGTACGTAAGCATTGGCAAAGAAGACCATTCTGAGCAGAAGCCAATGGCTGCAGCCAGGAGCTCAGGAAAGCTGCTTGCACAAAGTTCCAAGAGGAATTTAAAAATTAATATAATTAGTTGGTGCCTGGCCTCTGGGTTAGCACAAATAATTTGACTGTCTCACAAAACAGCTGTATGCATTTTCTTTAAACTTATGTGGTTTATGCAGTATTTAATTGAAAAAAATCACAAGGATCAACAGAGTTTTAAATATATACAGATTCATTTCCTTAATACCTAAGTTCCCTTAAATGATTCAGGGAAAAGCAGAATTTAGGAAAGAAAAACAATGCTTAATACAGATGACATCAGGTTAGAGACTCAGCAAAATTCTAGTAGAGGAGCTGTAGAAGTAAAAATATGTGGCGGTCCTCAGGTCTGGAGATGGACAGGACACTGAATAAGCGGGTACAAACTTCTGCCTCTGTTCCCAGCACCAACATATAAATACATGTCTCTTGTTTACATACCATCGTGTCTTACAAACTCTCGTTATAACATCAGCTATCACAGTTCCCTTTAGCTATCTGCCCCCTGCACACATTATTGCTACACAGTTAGCCAGCTCCCTCCTCTGCGCTCCTCACACCCTCCTTTCCCACGGATTTGGTCTCACGGGATGCCAGCGTGATTCTTTCAAGGGTACAGCGTGATCTGGTCAAGCTCAAAGCTACTTTCCCGTGTGAGGCTGTCAGGTCAGCTGTCAGCCCTCACAAAAATAGACTTTCTTCTTCTGCAAACTTACCAAGCAAAACTTCAATGGAGAAATACCATGCCAATGCATTTTGCCTCATGCAATTATATATTTTGAAGATATTTTCGCTGTTCTAAAATAGCAATTCTAATATTTCCTAAATAAATACTCTTAGGCTATGTGAACTGATCAATTCTTCTTGCAATTTCAAAGAAGACTACTTCCATAACCCTATCTTTTTCTCTAAGTCCCACTTTTATCAATATTTTGTGTATCTAGAGATAAAGAGCATGCATGTACACATATCCACCTCCATACTAAAAAAACTGTTGTGTGTAATGTAAAAGAAAACAAAAAGCTCAAATACTCATAATTCAATGCTTATAATCCATAAGAATGGTGCTGTCATGCTCTTTATGTAAGAAATGAAGTTTTATTACAAAGGAAACATTTGTCCTTAACTGTGAAGACAACCAAAACAATTGACATTGCATCTTATTTTCAGCAGATGAAAGAAAATAGGCAAGCCATTTGAACTCATTTCCTGCAGTGCTTTAAGGAGTTTTTTGCCAGAAGCTTTAAAGACTTGTTGCTTATGCAGCAAAGGATGGACTTCTGTTGCAGCTAAATTTTGGTATTGAAATCCTAGCAAGAAGCAGGGAAATTTTTTGCATACCTCTGTTCTTAAAGGTTCTGGTGAAAGGGGCAAGCGAGGGAGTTTTGTACTTGGTATTAAATTCATCCAAATGGCAAAAGTAAATAATTTCAATGTATTTTAATTTATCCTAATCAATTTCTCCGTAAACTTTTATATGCCTTTTTTACCACTTATTAGAATTCCTGTCAAATTTAAAACTTTTTAATTGAAGTCAGCCTTGCTACAAACACAGCTGACTGGCAAAACATTGTTTAAATGTTAATCTGGTGTTTATTCAGACACTTCAGACTTCTACTTCCAATAGCCTTTCATTTCAACAAACAAAAAAAAATAGAAAAGGCAAAGCCGACAGAAAAAAACACTCTTTCCTGTATTTTGCTGCATTTTCCCATTTTCCATGATGGCAACTTTGTAATTAATTTCTGTATTTCAATAAGCATCATAAATTAAATAACAAATACATTTTTGTGTGGAAAAGGCTATGGATTAGATCCATCATATTTTAATTTAAACAGAGATTATGAGAATTTAAATCAATTGTCAAAGGAATCTGGCACTCAATCAAGTAAATATTCTGTTTCCCTCAAACAGTTGATCTCAAAACAGTGAAGTAAAGCCACTCATGCCAGTAAGCTTTTTTTTTTCACCTCCAGCGGAGGAAAAACTAAAAAGTGTTTTCCAACACACTAAATTTGACTGACCCTGTAAATTTAGGATTCATCTCTACAGACTTTGGTTTTCCTTTTTTTGTTTAGTTACATACAAAACTGAAACATATTTGCCTTTCATATGCTTACCAGATTTGAGCATCACACTGGAATTCAATGATGCTGACCATAATAAAAAAAGCCCATCTCCCTATTGTTCTGTAAGGCTATCAACCTTTTAAACCACAGTCCATCAACATACCTCAAATGAAACAAAACAAGGCATTTCTACTGAACTGTGCTCTGGTCAAAATTCACCATCCTTCCTGTGAGAAAGAAAAGAGCAAGAAGATTATATATGGAAAAACAGAAAAAAAAATCAGAAAACTGGCGAATAAAGAAGCAAACTAAAACAAAAAAAAGGTATTTTTTTATACCAAAAGAAGGTAACATTTAGTGTTAGAAAAGAAACTGCCTTGGCCAAATATTTTTTCAGTATCAAAAAATTCGGTAATGGAACTATAGGATTTTAACTATTATTTTTATTTAAAAGAATAGGTTTATGAGCACACAGTGATTGTTACTAGAAGTTTTTAACACACCAACAGCTGCTGTCCATACTTTTTTCCAAGGAAGATGTTACCATGCCGTGGATGCAGATGAAGCAACAGCACATCCATGATTTCAAACCACCAACAACAAATAGTCATCCTTATGACTAATAAGGCTCTTTACCCCCACACTGAAAACTTTCTGACACTGAGTGCAGATTCAGAGTGCTCACACAATAGAGCAAAATTAATATTTTCACTGCAAGAGCAATTTGTTTCCTGTCCAGGCATACTGCATTGCTGGAAATGACTGCTGCTTCTCAACAGCCTCTGATTTGCCAAATGGCAGAGTGGAGAAGATGTCACAACTGTGACTGTTCCTGAGTTGCCTTCAATATTCAGTATGCAAACAGATTTCATCAAAACCTGCAGTAGAGTAAGCAGATTAACAACTTCCAAAGAAATAGAAAAAAAATTTTTTTAAATAAAACCCCTTTTCTTTAATTCTCCAAATGGGTAAATGGACAAGAAAAGAATGACTACAACACTATAGAATAAAAACATGTATCTATGAAAACTATATCACAACAAAGGAACAGCAGAAACATTAAAAAATTATAACTATGGGCAAGTTGCCAACATATAAGTTGTACCATCACAGTTTTCTTCTAGGAGGCTAGTCTTCAATAATACAGATTATCTTAAATTTGGATTAAGCAAAAAAAAAGCAAAAATCAAGAGTAGAAGGGATTTTTTTTGTGTGTGTAACTACAATAGCCAATGGAAAAAAAAATTAAAATCTAGCACAAGTTAAAATGCAAAGATAAATAACAGCAAAGGTTTGGAATGCATCAAAGAATTTTAAGTAAATGTACATAAAAAAGGTCATTTCACTTTTCAAAGACGAATGGAACTTTAAAGGGAAAATAGAGAAAGTGTTAAGATGCAAAATATTACTTTTTTCCCTCTTCTTTTTTTCCTGCAAGGCAGTGAATTGCAATCCTGGGCTTTTGTAAACAAAAGTCGGGCTTACAATAACGACAGCTGAGTACTTGGGAAACATTGACATCACACCTATGAATGTTTTTGAAAGGTTACAGAACATTACACTTTATAAGGTTTCAAAACCAGACAACATAAAATGAAGAGTGCTAAATGCCACAGAGGCTATATGGACATTAGCAGATATTTCATTACATATTAGGTGTGGGAGATCTTTAGTAGTGAGATCTCCAAGGAGTAGTAAGAAGATACCATTTGTCTTTTCTTCATCTGTCTTCTTAACCTTTCTGCTCCAAAAAATGAGACAGGATTTTAGGCAACCTGCATTGGTTAGTCAGTCAGTTTTAAGCTCAGTTCAAAATCATGATTGAGAGAGCAAAACTTAACTTGATTTATAACCAAAAATAATTCCACAAGATTCCATACTAATCAGGTATAACCATGTCAGCATTTAAAACAAGTAATTATATACACGTTTTTTGGTTACATGGCATGCAAAGTGTCATTATTTTTACTTCGTGAATTAGATAAGAATTTTGCAAATGTCCACTATTATGTTTCCTAATAAAACCAGAGTTTTCTAAATAAAAAAGAAAACCAATAAAACAAACAAACAAATAAACCAACAAACAAACAAATATCCAGTTTGATGAAGGCTTAAATGAAAAATTAACATTTCAGTATGCCTCAAGGAAACCAAGTACCCTCTGCCTGCCTTTAAAGCAAGACTATCCCAACACTACTCTACCCAAAAGGGAATGAAGAATTGCTGGAACAAAGAAGTTTGTCCAGATTTAATTTCAGTGAAGGCATGGCTAGGTAAACAGGTGAAAGTTTAAAATACATCTACTTATAGACACCACAATATTGTTACATATTTCAGAAACCTGAGCAAGCAAATAAGTATCTGGATGTTGATGAATTTTCCTATACCTGAAGAATTAGAGGACTTCTGTATGACACAGTTATCAAGTCAATGGTATTTCAATACCAGAAAATGGTATTTGCTGTGTCTGCAGAAACATCAGGGGTCTAAAATCATTTTGCTTTCTACCTATCTCTGGGTTATCACCTGGGATAACATGAGCTTCTTTTATGCTTCTGTGCTTCTTTATGAGCACCAGCTGAGCTGGCTGGATTTTACAAAACATCAACTGACAGCATCCTTCCGCTTTGATCCTGTACTGGCAAAAGTGTGCCTGAGTGTTTTCCAGGATAAAGCAATTTTCTAGTTTAACAGCAACAAAGATGTGTCTAGCTGCAGTCAAGTCTACACAGGGGAGAACTGCTGAAATTGCCTCACAGGTGAAAGTGGAAGTAATGCATATGACTGCTCTAAACACGTCTCAGCAGACAAACCAACCCACTTGCTAAAGACAAGGAAAGGTTACCAAGGAGTAATCTTCAGGCTGATGAAGAGATTTAAGTGTGTTTCTTAGAGTTAGAGCTAATCAGGGAAGCTTTTCTAATGGCCGTTTGAAATTAAGGAAACTCAGAGACAGGACAGTCAAAATCCCTGCCTGCCCACCCCATCAACAACAGTATGTTCTCAGCTTAACCTGAACTATCTCAAAATTACAGAAGCAGAGGAAAGATATCAAAGCATGACATGGATTTCTCTGAAATCAGGAGAAAGAGAAAGAAATAAAAGGACACATGCTGATGCAAAAATAATGAGCTACAACGAGAGGATAACCTGGTTTTATACCCCTAATGTGGACAAAAATGGGTTTGTTTGTTTTGCTCTGGGATTATTTGTTCTTTAGAAATGATAAAAAAGAAACTGCCTTTTGCAGAATTGTCAGACTAGGATGCCCAAAAGGAAAATTACTAAGAAAATTAACTTCTCAGTATTTTATTTGCAAAGAACAGAAGTCATCAGTTTTCAAATTAAATTTCTACTGAAAGAAAAGGGAAAGAAGAGGACAAACATGCCATAAAGAGATTTACTATTCAGTACTGACTAACTTACACAATTCAGCTGTGAATGCTCTCTCAATGTAATCTTCCTTGTGTTATCAAACCACAAAACAGCAGAGAATTTATTTACTTCAGAACATTAACAGTACACAAGCTGTAAGCTAATGCAGGCTGCCTCCAGGACAGCAACAAAATTATGCAGTTCATCCTCTTATGCAAAAGCAAGAGTAGGAATGAAGGCTAATAGGGCTGATACTCTGAGGGCACAAAGTTAGCTAATAAATGACCTGCAGAGAGTGTGGGCTGCATCACCCAGAGGGTCCTACTGAAATCAACGAGGGTATCCATAAGGGTTGGGACCAGAGCCTGCCATATAGCTTGGAGACACTGATCACAGCCGGGATTTTCTCTCTTGCTCTATATACATCATTTTTTTACTACAGTTACAGTGAGAAGGATTTCCTCAGTAAATGTGCATACTTCTCACAGCACAAACTTCTAATATATATAAAAGAGAAATTGCAGTGCAAGAACTGTTTCTGTTCCAATTGCCTATTTCCTCATAAAATGTTTTCAAAACATAAACTGTTTTTTGAATAGTGAAAGTGATAGCACAAAATGATAAATGAAAAAGTGAACAAATTTTCTTTTTCAGTAAATTTAAGAGCATGTTAAACACATAAGGAAATGGTCCAATGGTCCACATGTTAAATCGGTATTAAGAAAAAAGGCAGAGTCACTTGATAATTTCATGTCCTGAAAGGTCCTAAGGAAGAAAACAAAGTCCATTGTTGTAAAAGCAACCACTCATAGATTTACGTATACTTGACTTGTTGAAATGTCATAAATGAAAGTGAAATGCTTTGTTTCCAAGTATATAAAATACTGAGAATACAATACAATTCTTTTCACTTATGTTTAACAGTACCACCAGCATCTATTTTCCTTTTGTTTCCTTTCTTCTATGGGGGAGAGGGGCAGAGGGGGGAAACAACCCAAAACATTTCAGTTCAACTCCCACCCTTTTTGGTTTCACCACTAAGGGAAAAGATCACTTTTCACAGAATGACAGAATAACCTCACTTGGAAATGACCCACAAGGATCCGGTCCTGCACAGCACCATTCCCAAGAATCAGGCCATGTGCCTGAGAGCATTGTCCAAATGGCCCTTGAGCTCTGTCACGCTGGTGCTGTGACCACTTCCCTGGGGTGCCTGTTCCAGTGCCCAACCACCATCTGGGTGAACAACATTATTCTAATATCCAACCTAATCCTTCCCTGACACAACACTTTATTGAAAAATTAGCTTTTCGTGTTTTCCATCAAGACTGATTTGATGGATATATTGCTTTACCAAGTTTCTCCTGACCTTCTTGGGTGCACCCATGCTGAAGTCTGTGGCATTCTCAGCCTGGTTAAAGAAGAGCCAACAACTATCACCTCATAAAAAGATAATTTCTGTCAAAGAAATTCAAAGTATATGCATCATTCATTTTTAGATGTCAAACTTTTTCAAACTGTATTTCTTTCAAATTATGCCTCTTTTCCTAAATCTCTCATTTAGATCAAGAAGCATCAAAAGTTCAGGTTTAACTATTATGATTCAATAATACATTTTATTTCTATTACTAAATTCTCTGAAAATTGTACTGGTGGTATGCAATAAACAATTTCTACAGACATGATTTGGTTTTTTTTATTTTAATATATACAAAAATATTTGAATACTTATATTCAGTGTAGCTAAGAATGATGTATAATAAATGAAAGTAACTAGACATACCTTCATCTTCCTGAAACCTAAATGTTTATGAAATTGTCTGATACAGGCTTTGTTTTTCTCTGACAATGTAACATAAAAAGCATTGTGGAAGATACAGAAGCAATTTTCTAGGGCAATAAACAAGAATGTCACAAGAATGGCAACAAACAATTGTTAGAAATTATGGTTTAAAAATAATAAATATGATTAACAGATTGTTTAGACAGGTTCACACACCATATTTCATTTGTGAGCCAATTTCTTTATAAATCTTGTATTTCACCGGCATTTATAACACAGCCAAATCTCAAGTAAAATTTTCCCTTTGGAAAGTAGAAATTTTTTTTTTTTTTTTTTTTTTTTATTTTTTTTTTAAATGGCTACAAGGGAAAATTTGCAAAAAAAGGGCACACTAAACATTTGTCCAAGGACACAACAAGGTCCAGAAAAAGCAATTCACCCATCCTTTTCATACAGTACAGAAGGGTAAATTTCACTCAGCTCTTGATATGAAGAAAAGTTAATGAGATGTCAATTATTATCTCAGGCTATATAGGACAGGGCGAAGACTTATTGATGTTCTCAGAAATGATGAAGATGATCTGAAGTGCCCAGAATGTTGATACTCAAGCTGCCTTTTTGAATCCAGTTATTCTCTGCCAGAAAAAAATCCAATTTCAGTAGAGAAATGCAGTATAATCACAGGTGAGAAATTCTAGGCCACATCCCAGAGCACATATATCACATCCTCATCTTAGGAGCAGTAGAGCAAAATATAATTACATATAGATTGTATAGCACAGTAAGTACCGTTGCCATAATAACTAACCTTTTAATTGCATGATGGTTGTATATTTGATCTTTGCTCACAAAACGATGAACGATTTCAGATCCAAGTAACAGGCTACAGATATTAATTCCTTAAATTCATATAAATCCTTTCTCAGCTGAGTTGACATAAACTGAATTAGAAGTCAGTGCATGGATGCTAATACACTCTTTGTTTTTCTGGGCTTGTTTTTAAATTCATACGCATGAAATAAAAGGGGTTTTTCCAGCAAATGCCTTGTTAACTAGACTAGAGTCTTCAGAGCATCAAAAATATGAGCTAGAATGCTGCAGCACATTGGTTTTTCAGTCTGGACACTTCTGACATAACATAATTGCTCAATTCTATCAATTAAGCACATGTAACTCTTTCTATCAGCATAATAAGATTACAAGGCTTTTTATCATGCAAATGAGCTAGAGCCTTTTAAACACACCACTAAAGTTTTCATTGAAAGACGTGACAGTGACCAGGGAACATAAGTGTATGGTTTTCCGCACCTTACACTAGAAAACTGGGTGTTAATAGGCTGGTTTTGACAAATTCTTTCACTAGTTTAAAACCTCTTTCTGGTAAAAGACTGCATCTTCCCTGGGGCCAAGTAATTTCTGCAAAGGCACAGTGACATACAATGCCTCGTACAGTGTCATACTCAGGTCAGCAAAGTCCTCCACTTGAAATGCTCTCAAGCTGTTCCTGCGTCTTCCGACATCAAAACTTTCAGAGCTTTTTTTTCTCCTTAAATTTAGCTCTTAACATATGCACACGCAGCCACCTATGGCAGAGTTCTTCAAATGATTCAATAGCAATATATGGTAATGAAGTTGTTGCAGATATTTAGCTCCTGCATACCATCCTAAAAAAGGAGTCCAGAAGGTCCTCTCAGCCAATGCTGGGTGCCAGCTTTGCTTGTATACTCTACTTCTTGCTTCTCCTCCAGCCCTCCTATCTGCTGCAAAACAATTGTAACTGGCTTTTTAATTTTCCCTGTTTCAACAGTTAAGTGATAAATTGTCTATGAAGGAAGAGTTTTCTAACCCCACAAACTTACTGACTCATCCCATGAAGCAAAATACTTTTAATGTGTCAAGAAAAAAAGTAAAACTGAAAGGCTTACAATGCTGATAAATACATTTTAAAAAATTAAGACAAAATCAAAACAACAAACACAAACTCTTTGTTATGCAAAACAATCATTTGAAGTAAATAATTTCAAATATCAACATGCAAAAATACCTGCAAAGTTATTTTCTTCTTCCTGTCTTACTTTTATTTCAAAAGGTTTGCATGCCAATATACAAAAACATATTAGGTCATGGAATCTATCAGTATGTGATTCTCTTTCAAAATCAAGGCTTCAAACAGAGCAAATATCTTACACAAATTAAAGACAAAAGTCAATCAAGGGACAGCAACAGGGTGGTATTTCTGAATGCATAGCTGAAATCAGTCTTCTTGGTTTGCTTATGGTAATAAATTCACAATCAAACTCAGTAAGAGCAAATCCTGTATACAGATTGCTGAGATTAGGGAAAAAAGTTTCCAAACATTAGAATGCTTGAATCCCAGATTTTGAAAGTAAATCACATGTGATAGTGGATGGATAGATCAATGGATTTGACATCCATCTGCAGATCTATTAAGCAAATCCATAGATGTCTATCAATATAGATAGAGCTTATCTCAGACCCTTTTCCAATGAAAGAAACCTGCTACAAGAGAGAAATTTGATCTTACTTGTGTCAAACATTGTGTCCTGACAAAAGCCAAGGTGTTAATACTTAGAAGAGCACTCCAGTAAAGATTCATGTTAATAAAGGACAACCAGGATGTAGAGCACTTTTATAAAAAAGCCTCATGGCCTACTGGACATGACCATAGCAAAACATACATAACCATGCTATACAGCACCGTTCAAGACAGTTCATATTAACTAACTCAGAGCTAGTTCTAGCATCAAACATATTTTCGAGTGTTGCCAAGTCCTGGCTATTTGGTAATTTGCCAGCCTCAGCTTTCAGCAGGCAAGTCCAAGTACCATACATTTGGTGTCTCTCTCAGATCCCTTCATAAACACAGTGACCACAAGCAGTATCTAGCCCTCCATTTCATCATACTGTTGCCAGGATATCTCTACATTGTTGGTGACATGCAGTTTACAAGGGCTAGACTTCCCTCCATTTGAAAACCCACAATTCAGACAAACTGTCCAAGCCTCTTTCCCTGTCAAAGTTGAGGACATTCTTCCCAAACATACCCAGCTCAGTTTTCTTTCCAATTACCCTAAGTATCCTCTAACTTAGAGCAAGAGTTTTCTAACCTTCCCACCCCAGCTGACATCTCACTAGATTCTTTTGCCCTAACCTGCTCCTATCTTATTTTGTTCCTAAATTTTGTTCTCTTTCCTTTGCTCTCCTTGAGCCTGGCTGCTGAACATAATACCACTCTATGCACTAGGAAAGCGGTCATGGTTAAATTACCAACCTCTCTTCACTCTAGTATCATTTCAAAGAAAATTATCTTAGTCATTGACAAAAGTAAATGGACTTTCTGGAAAATACTCAGAACTAAGAAAAACCTTCAGTGAACACAGTCATTGTCAAGTCTCTCTTAAAAATGCCCATTTGTGGCACATAAAAAGACAGATTTTTACAGTTATACCAAATGTCAGACACCTGACAAAGCCACACTATCAGAGTTCAGGTTCCCAGCTCAAAGTCTGGAGATGTGGTAGCATTTTCAGAAAAGATATCATAAATTTCTTATTTGATGTAAAGTAACAAGCAGTATTTTTCCCAGTTCTCATGATCAGAAATGGTTCAGCCATTTGGGGTTACCAGAAAAAAAGAGGTCAAAACACTTATCTATCACAGAAACCCCACAGCCTGACTGTGGCAGACATGTAAATTATAAGCAACATGGAACAGTCCTGTGAGAGGTTAGACAGCTAAAGCAATTTACAGAGTTTGAATTCCAAAGAGCAGATGCAGCAAGCCACATGACAAAGGCCAACCAGGCTGAAACCTGGAAGAGCTCCATGACACAGGAGGATATGGCCATGCAATGACAGGTAGAATAGGTCTCGAGCACAGCAAAATATCTGAGTCAATGAAGTGCTTGATATTTTCTGCTCAGGCCCCTGCACAGCTGGTTCATTAGTCACACGCATTTATTGAGGTGTCCCCAGGCAGTGCCACAAGCACACCCCAGCAGAGCCTTCCACCTCACCCAAATTCTGATATACTTTTATGTGCTCTGCAGATTAGGGCTGAGACAAGATTATTACTTGTCCCAAGGGCTCAGGAGACTGTAGGCAGAAAGGCAAACAATAACAGCATGCCAGTGGTGACCCTCCTGGCCTGGACACAGAGCTACAGAAGTCCATCCTCGCCTTGGGCCATCAACCTCTCTTGGCTGCCATCTGCACCAGCCCCTCTCCACTACCATGCTTTTCATCAGTTACTTTATCAATCTTTGTACTCTTTAACAGTCTTTTTGTCCTATAACTAGAGTTTTTCCCACTGTTCAGCCTGCTTATTCCCAGGAAACAGCTCTCAGCCCTCTTTGTTATGGTGTTTACAAGCTCAGACTTTCTCCAGGGTATGGTATCATGGCCTCAAAGCACCATACGAGAGAATGAATCTGCTCCTGGCTCCAGAAGACTTCAGTGACAGCCAGCCTCCCATTCCAGCATGACACAGAAGGGTAGAAGGGTCTTCTCAAGGCAATCTGACCCTTAATGGTGACAACCGTGTAAGAGCAGAAGAAATTCCTCCACTAATCATTCTGCCTTCGCATTTTCATTTTTAAATATATATATTTTTTTTATGTTGAGACTTGATTCACATATTTTTTGCGTATAGCAGAACAGCTGTAATTTGCATTATAAAATTAGACTTTCCATTACTAAGAAACAATAGGAATAAAATATTAAAAAACGTTTTTAAATTTCTTTTTGTTAATAATGAGCAATGAAGCAAATATAAAAGAGAATGAGGCAACAGATTAAAGCAGCATATTATGTTGACTAATTTAAGTTCTTGGACAAGAAAATTAATGTCAGCTTGACATTTTAGTAATTTTTTAAAAAATAATTTCATTAGGTTTTTAAAGGACAGTAAAATGGTTGTCTCTATAGAACTCTTATTAGACTAAAAGAAGAAATATTAATAACAGAAAAAATATGAAATTTTACACTGTTTTCAAGGTTTTCAACAAACTATGACAGTCCTGCAAGACACTGTATTCTTCATGCCATGCCCTCTCAGCTTTTAAAAGTAAGAGAAATAGTGTTTGTAAGGGCATCTGAGTTGTATTTTTTTACTAATAAGGATAAAGTGTTGTGGCTACTGTGCCGTCTCTGTTAATCCCGCTTAAGCACAGCAGTACAGAATGGGTACATTATCCAAGGGCAGTGCAAAGTAACCTACAGTTACACAATTTTTTTCAGAATTATTTTCAGCATACAATTACTAAGATAAGCCTCCATCAGGGAAAAAGAACAGGGAAGCAATACACTTGACATGAATTCCTCCAGAGTGAAGCCCAAATTATTTCTCACATACACTGTTATGATTGCTGTTTGATTGTCCAGTAAATACATAAAATACTAGGTGTCATTAGATTAACCTGATTTAGGATACATAAATCCTCCTACATTATATGTAAGATAATTATATAGTATAATTAGAATGTGAGTTCTGCAGAGCCGTCATGTAGCACCAGAAAATTTAAGCACATATATGGAGTTTAACAGAAAATTTTTACTAGGAATATGGCAGTTGAGCTCGTTTGAGAGCTCCTAAACTTCTTTCTATAGTTTAAATTTCATTCTTAGTTATTCAGAATATCACTTCTTCCCCATCAAATTTTACTCTTGGATTATTAGCTAAGTCTTTATAGTTTTTTGACTAAACTAAATAACTTTTCCTCTTTGATTTATTGCTCTGAGGCTCAGGAAAGTCTAAAGGAATAGAGAAATGCTTTTACCCAAGAATTCCTTTTCCATTTTTAAAACCCTTGCACATACGTTTCCTTACTTTTTTCTGTCCTCAATACCTGTGTAACCAGCACTGACAATTCAATTCTCTATCTTCAATTTTATAAGTATGGAAAATAGGAATGTAATCACAGCTTGAAAGAAATCAGACTGAAACTGGTAAACCAAAATACCTTTCATCTCAAGTCCAAGGGAACAGTGAAATGTCCCTTTGACTAGAGAGGCTAAAAAAATAAAAGCCATCACACAATCCATAAGTCACACCGGAAGTTCCTCAGGAATTTTAATTATATGAGCTGATGTTAAATGCCAAAACAGGAGGACTGACTTGTTGCAGATTTCACATTTGTGCATGTGTAGAGTAACTACATGAAACTCTGTAAGAAGGCACATGACATTTCAGCATATGCAGGTGGAGTAACCAAGGAAAGCAAGGAAAGGGTTCTGGTGCTGAATAGTGGCTGACTTAAGACATGGAACTATGAGAATGACTGAACTATTAATTAACTGTTTCCTTGTGTTTGGTTCCCACCTGTTTAGAGGCTCACGACTGTTTGGTTTTTTTTTTTTCCAAATGAATGAGGCTTCTTTTAATACCTGAGTACATGACCAATTCCTCTTATCCAACATATTTGGTCACATCTTTACTGCTATGTATGAGATCAGATTTTTAAGCTTTCTCTCCTCACTACCTTTAAGACCCCCTCTAGATCAAAGTGAAGGTCAAGTCACAGAAAATAACATCTGACAAGCGCTTTCCTAACTCTCTGATGTCTGTAAACCAGAAGTAATGGTGTGAAGAACACAGAATAAAGTGTCAATGGAGAAAGGACTATCTCTTCAGAGAGCAAAGCACTGGTCTGCAAGAGATGTTCAGAACTGACAAACCAGAAATAACGGGACGTGAGATTTCACATTTTCAGAAATCCAAAGTACAAAATTACGCCATTACAGAAAAGAGTGCAAGGTAACCCAAAGTAAAAAAAAATCCATTTTGGGTATCACAGATAATGAAGGTAATGACACTATAACTCTGAAGCAGAATCTTTTAGGAATTTGACATAACATTTGGAAAATATATTGCAAATTTTCAACTATTTACAGCAATTCAAGATTTAAACAAACTTTAAGGTTTTCCTTATACAGACACAATGCAGTAAAAAATATTACACCAATGGATTGCGTTTTGTGACAAGAAATTTCCAAACTTTCCGCGAAGTGCATTTTGTCATGACACAAAGAATTACTGCCAAGTAAGCGAAGGCATCCACCTACTTGATCTTCATTTTTTTTTACTCCTGCAAAGTCCAATACATATTGCTCCTAGAAATAAGAGTTGTTTTGTGTACTGTCTCCTTCCTTACAGTGACTTTCTGAGCCCAGCATCTTATAGGGAAAAGAGCTTGGACATTAACAGGCTACATGGCTCGGTCTGAATTCCATGAACTGCAGCCAGCTTACCCTGTGGCACATGGTATTTGTCGTCTATTTCTAATCTCTCCTGCCAGTCTCCTTGCTCAAATCTCCTCCAACTTCTCAACACAGTTTGGGGTTTTTTTGTTAGCCTGCCTTTTGAACACACAGTCGTCACTCCAGTAAGCCCCAAAATTACTCCTCTACTTTTTTCTCCCTTTTGCCTGCATCTTTCCCTCACTAGGAACTCCTACACCCTGCTGCTGATTTCCAACCATCTTTTTCCCACAAAACAGCATCTACTTTTCCAGAAAATGACAGTGATATGATACAAATAGCCTCCTCCTGGTCAGTATTTCCTCTTTAAAAAAACCTGCTGGGTAGTCTTGTTAAAAAGCCCAAAGAAACCTAAGCCAATAGTTCTTAACTGTATGAAAAAAATAGTCATAGAAATGTCTGTTTGATTTTCTACAAGCTATGACCATGTCTAAGATTAAAAGCAGATGATCCCTTGCAATCATGTTCACATGTTTTAACAAGGCTGTTATTGCACAAAAAAATATAAGACACTGGCCTAAGCAACCCAAATTAAGCACTAAATCAGCATGATCTCAGTTTATCCAAACTCATTCAGAACACTTTGAAAGATTTTTTGACAAAACGATTTCTTGACAAGTACTTTCTTCCAGCACATGTTGCCTGTTCTCCCACAAGCATCATGGTGTTACTTGCATTTTTACATAACTTACAGGAATGCTGTCATGGCCTTATGACTGATATAATCCTCATAGTGAAATCAGGTGATCTACTAATGCACAGACATGGCATGAATAAACATGGAATAGTGGCCTGTGCCTCCCTCACACAAAAATGTGGTGATAAAGTTTTGCACACTATTGCAAATTGTAATACAGCCAAAACCAAACTAAATTAGTAGCAGGAACTGCCTGTGCCATTAAACTAAACTCAAACAGTTTTACAACAATGTAAGTCAATGCTGTTATTTTTATAATTTACAGCTGTTTTTAGGCCAAAGTTGGAACACTAGTAAGAAGAAACCCACAAACATTTCTTGGAACTGTATATAGGTTTTAGTACTTTGTATAGAACATATATTTATAATGTTTTCCCATGTCATCCTATAATAAACATCTTGCAATAAACATCATGCAACAGTTAAATTCTAATGGAAACAAGTTCCAACTAAAGTGAGAGAAAATCCCAACCTCTAAAGAGGAGATTCTACCTTGATTTTGCGCACTAAATATAGTAACTAACTATTTCTCAAAAGGTTAGGAAAATGGGCTGATAATAAAAGCCATATCTAGTAAATGGAAATGGATTCAAGAGTGAAAGCAGGAAATGATCAAAGGAATTCAAAATATACTGTTAACAGGAGCCAAAGGAACAAATTGTTCTTTTAAACAAATGCTAATAGCACCCCATTAATGATTAGCCCTATTATAATACTACAGCTCTGTGCCCTTGTTACAAATTGATCGTAGTGGTTTGAGCATTCTTCACAGGGTTCAGATAAAACATTGTGGAAAATGAAGGACTGTAAAAATGAGAGAGTGATAATTCAGAGCATCTGTGACTGAAGAAGTGTAAACAACAGTAAAATAGCTTAAGAAACATCAGCTGCCAAGTAACTCTGAAGAAAAGAGAGAGGAGCAAAAACTTCAAAAATATGAGATTGTCTTTCTTTGTTTCCCATTGTAGGGACTCAAATGTTCTGGATACAGCTGTACTCCTAGAAGTCTGAGAGCACACTGTACTTTAAGGAGCTGAGAAATGTCACTGAAGTCAAAATAATGGATTCACTAACCTAGATATTATTTGATCAGAAGGAAAAAAGAAAAACTCTAAGTCTGACACAGGATTGTTTTAAACCAATTCTGTCCAGCTACAAACACACCTTACCTTGTAATATTACATATACAACTCATGGAATCATAGAATCATAGAATGGTTTGGATTGGAAGAGGCCCTAAGAATTATCTAGTTCCAACCCCTAGGAACACCTTTCACCAGACCAGGTTGCTCAGAGCCCATCCTGCCTGGCCTTGTACATTTCCAGGAATGGGGTAGCCGCAGCTTCTCTGAGAAACCTGTTCCAGTGACTCACCAACCTCAGAGTAAAGAATTTCATCCTAAAATCTAATCTAAAATTGCTTTCTTTTAGTTTGAATCCATTCCCCCTCGTTCTGTAACTACATGCCCTTGTAAATAGGCCCCATCTTGTAGGCTCCTTTCAGGTACCAAAACACCAAATGAGGTCACCCTGAAGCTTTCTCTTTTCCTCACTCAATAAACCGAATTCTCTCAGCCTTTCTTCATAAGACGGTTGCTTCATCCCCCTAATGGTCTTGGTGTCTCTCCTCTGGACTTGCTCCAACAGGTCCATGTCCGTCCTGTGCTGGGGACTCCAGAGCTGGACACAGCACTCCAGGTGGGGTCTCACCAGAGCAGAGGAGACGGCCAGAAGCCCAGCTGCCCACGCTGCTTTGGATGCAGCCCAGGACACGTTTGACTTTCTGAGTTGCCAGAACCCATTGCTGGATCTTGTCCAGCCTCTCATCCAGCAGCATAAGTACATACATGTAGGTATTTACTGAGTTTATGTCACAATGCTTTGGTGGCAGGGGGCTGCAGAAGTGGTTTCTGTGAGAAGATGCCAGAAGCTGCTGCCACTGGTCAAAGCTGAGCCCTTCAGCAATAGTATAAGCATCTGTGTAGTAACATATTTAAGAACAGGGTAAAAGCACCTGCACAGCAGGAGGCAGGAGAGAAGAGTGAGAAGAACAGTGTGAGAAACAGCCCTGCAGACACCAATGTTGGTGAAGAAGGAGGGGAAGGAAGTGCTCCAGGTGCTGGAGCAGAGATTCCCCTGACGCCCATGAAGACCATGGTGAGGCAGCTGGTTCCCTGCAGCCCACGGTGGTCCACAGGGCAGCAGCACCTGGATGACCCCACACCGGAGGAGGTGGATGCCTGAAGGAGGCAGTGACCCCACAGGAAACTAGAGCAGGGTCCTGGCAGGACCCATAGACCTGTGAAGAGACAGCCCACACAGGACCAGGTTTGGTGGCAGGACTTGTGACCTCATGGGAGACCCATGCTGGAGCAGCCTGTTCCTGAATGACTGCACCCCATGGAAGTGACCCATGTTGGAGCAGAGGAAGAACATGAGTAAGAAGGGGCAGCAGAGTGCCCTTCAGAGTGATGAACTGACTGCAAGCCCTATGCCCCACCCCTTATGCCGCTCAGTGGGGGAGGGGGTAGAAGGATTGGAAAAAGGGGTGAGGGAGGAGCAAGGTGCTTTTTAGATTTGTCCATTATTCCAGTCTGATTTTGACTGGCAATAGATTAATTTCCCCAAGCTAGGATGATTTTCAGTATGGCAGTAATTGGTAAGTGACCTCCCCATTCCTACCTCGGCCCGTGAGCTATTTGTCATATTTTTCTGCCCTTTGCTCTTGATGAGGGGGTAGTGACAGAATGGCTTCCTGGAAACTGGCAGCCAGTCACGGTCAACCCACCACAAAGTATTCAATGCACTATTAGTCAGACCTTTATAGAACATTTAACATAACAATTAAAAAAATCCAAATTATAAACTAAAAGGCTACAAAATACAGTGACATAAATTAAATAAATGAAAAAAAGAATTACAGCTCATAATCTGAGAGAGAAAACAACGTCCTGTAGGAATGCCTCACCGTGGATTGCATAAAATAACAGATGTTTTTTCTGCTGCCTCAGAGAGCCCAGCTCCAGTCTGTATTTTATGTTAGCCCAAACTGGAGCAGTATGAGAGTGAAGTAAATATTTACAAAATGGGAAATCATACTGAGAAGTGCAACTCCAAACAGGACATAAGAATAACAGCTAGTAAAAAGCTGAACATCAGTTCCTAGGTCAAGAGAGCAAGTGCTCTACCTAATTGGATAAACAGAGAAATTCTGAGGACTTCAATCACCCACCATATGCACTCTATGACTACATTCAAAGTTGGTGTCAATATTTTAGGATGAAAGTTGGCAAACCAAAGGAAATTTGAAAAATCCACCAAAAATAACAAAGTTGTAAAGCATGCTCTATGATAAACTGCAGAATTTCAGTCTCCTTGATTTCTCAAAGAGAAGGGTAAAACATTTTAAGTATCTAACAAAACTTTGAAAATCTCCACATATCATAAGTAATGTAAACATAACACCTTTCAGTGGACAGAAGTTTAAGCTGTTTAAAGTCAATACAAAACTGCATTACAGGTCATAACAGAATCTCTCTGACTGGCCATTTTACATGAGATCTTTTCCCCTACTAACTGAATTCAAGTTCACAAAATTACTTTAGCCTACTACCGTTCAGACTAGATGATCACATTTTCCATGGTCTTAGAGGCTGTAAATTTACAAAATTAACCATGTGTCAGTGTGGGTAGCTTTGAGTTTTCAATATGCTAACATTTAGGATTCCCTAAAAATGTGGAATAATGTGCTAAGAAAACAGCTATTTATTTCAAGACATTTTCATATAACCTTTTCTCAAGGATGTTACATGCAGGTTTGACAAAATATATCTTCCATTTTGGTTTTCTTACAGACAAACTTAACAACACAGACTTTCACATCTTAAAGGTGTCCCATTTTATTTACAGTTCTTTCTCATCTTAATGCATAAAAAACTCCAAAGATTTTGTCTCTAGAAAGAAGTTTATTAAAATTCCAGTGTAGAATATTGTACTCATTTTCTTTTCCTTTTTTTTCCTCCCCTTCTGTGGTTATTACCATCTGAAAAGAAAAACAGTTAGAGTGAGCCCTTGAAGGTAAGAGTTTCTAGACCAGCAAGATGCAGTGAGCAAAGACCTTGAAATGAGGGGGAAGTGTGCCAGTTTCAGGCTGCTCTGAGAAAGAGCAGAAATGACCAAAACTCCTGAGGCTCCCAAGCTGCTGCTTGGCACCTCCTGTTGCTGCTCTGGCTGAACAGAATCTGGCACCAGCAAACTGACGAAAATACTGTAAGCAGATAAAACACACAGAGCTCAAATGAAAAGAACTGCAATTTAACCACATGCACCTTTAGATTCTGCCAAAGTATGAATGAGTCTTCTCTGCCCAGCAAATATCTTCATTGATTCTTAAAGAAAGCTTGACGGAGTAACGGGGGGTTTTATATGTTTTTAAATGTGTTTAAATTTACATCATAAGTTTGGAGTGTAAGAGTTACACAGGAATTACAGGAATCTGGTGTTGGTCAAGCAGCTAAGTAAAAAGCTAACTTACAACAACTCTCCCACAGTGAAAGGTAGGGTAAAAAACAAATCAGACTCTGCTTGGTCTTGGGCTGAAAAGAGAAATGTGACAGGAAAAAAAAGCAGTTGTAGGTCAGATCTTTTCTGTTCAACTTCAAGCATCTCCTAGACCCTTGCAGTTTCTTAGATGGATGATCTTCAAAGCTTTGCAAAGGCTTTAGAAGACAGTATTTTCATGGGCAGCACAGCTTAAACAGATTTTTTTCCTGACTTCTTAGTTGATGGGGATATCATCTGGGAATAACAATTATAAAACCACTAAAACTAATAAATCGACTTTGATGAAGATACTTACATAAGTGATAATATTCAGAAGTACTACCTACAAGATGAGATAGAGAATCAACACAAAAAAGGCTGCTCAACTTAGTCAAGGATACTGTTTCTAACGGCAAACCAGACTATGGTACAGATTACAGATAGCGAAGGGAAACAAAAGGTGAAAACTTCAATCCTTTACAAGAAACTGACTGCAGTAAATTTTTAAGTTCCCCCAAGAACCAATAAACAGCCTCACAAAAATATCTGGAAGGAGATCAAGTTTCATTTACAAGTCAATGAAGCCAGATTTAAAAAGGCAAAATGGCAGGAGGCTCTACATGCTTAAAATACCTTCCATGGTTCAAGCAGGTTCATCCCAAAGCATTGATCTAAAGCTACACACACATCTGCTAATAATCTCAGTGAGTGACAAGTCACTGGGCTAGAGTTGGTTGATATTCTTCACCTGTCCTGCAAAAACCCAATCTTCTCAGAAAAGATATGGCTGACATTTAGAGTATACACATACCATGGTATTTGCTAAGGTTTTAAACAGTTGTGAGTCTCAAATTCTGAGGAGTTGGCTTCTTTTTTTTTTTGAATGCGTGATTAGCATAGAGAGGAAAAGCCATATTCTGAGAACTTTTGAACACACTTAACATATTTCAGGCCTCACATATTATACAAAGGAAACCTGATTGCTGCAGCATTTGATTTCAGAGCTGCACCCTTCCACACAGCAGTCTAAAAGGGCAGATGTTGAGAAGCATTTCTCACCCTGGTACTTGAATGTCAGATCTAAGACTTGGAATGGAGCCAGAGGTAAAGTTGGAAGACACTTTTCCTTCATGTGGCTTTGATATCTCTCCTGACAGAGGCAGGGAGCAGAAAGGTTAGATTATATTTTTTCCAACAGCATTGGCATTCAAAAAAGAATAGTCGGACACTTAGCTGTGTTTTTCTTCAGTAGCTGTAAAGCTATTTTATGTAGCTTAGGAAGTATTTTCAATCTATTTAAAGAGAGCTTTCAATACAAAGATCTCTTAAACTTCACAAATGGTTCTTATAAAATTACATTTACAGTATTGTAAAATTAAGCCTCATGAGACTTAAGCCTTTGAATAGTAAATCTGTAATGTCCAGAACAGGAATAATTGTCAATGGAAAACAGGCAGGGATGCAAAGTTGGCTTCCCTAAGTGTGAACGATGGGAGTTCCTGAACCATCTCTTTTCTCCCAATTATATTTCTCCAAGCACTGTCCCACAGTGAGTGTTAATTACAGTCACAGATGTCAGAGAAGTAGCATGTCATGAAGAAACAAGTTTGAGAGAGAATGGAAAAGAGAAAAAAGAGATGTATACTGTGTCCATAAATTTTTAGACTTTGCTATCTGACGGGGATAGATTTCATGTTATGAGATAACTAAAGCAATCATCATTTTTCTTCAAACTGCTCCTCAGAACTTGATCATGCAATTTACCAGTTTTCCTCTTTTTGTCCCATTGGGTTTTACTATTTTTTGATTCTAATGTCTTCAGTCTTGTTTTCTGTTTACTTATTACAATTACTTTATTTCAATTTATTCAAACAAAAGACTTTAATTTCAGCCTAGGCCTAGAAATACCAATTTTAAAAATGCAGACTAAAATAAAACAAATTTACAGCCTTCTAAATCTAAGGAGAGATTACATTTAACTTTCCCAGATAGTAATATAATAATTTCAGACAGTAACACTATATTAATATTAAAAATGC
>VWPU01006020.1:0-55000 GCA_013398955.1 Callaeas wilsoni
CGCGAGCCCCGAGGCAGCGGAGGGGGCGCGGGCACCCGGACCCAGACCCGGAGCCGCCGCTCCCTGCGGGGCAGAGACCGCGCCAAGGAAGGTCGCGGCGCTAGGTGAGCACCGGCGGTTGGCGCCCGCCGCCTCCCTCGGGAATTTCCGCGCGGCGAGGGGAAGTGCTCGGGGCCGCGGGCCGGGGCCGGGCGGTGGCGGGCCGGGAGGGGAGGGCAGGCGGGAGGCGTTGCAGTCCCGCTTCGGCAGGGGCCTTCGCCCCCGCGCGGAGCCCGCCGGGCCGGAGCGCTCCCGCCGCTTCGCCGGGCTAGGGCGGAGTTTGCTGCCGGCTCCGGCCGCGTTTCCCCCCTTCCCTTCCCTCCCCTCCCCACCCCTCCACGCCGCCCGCGTCGTGGCGCCGACCGGGAGCCCGGCCCGGGCCGGTGCTGACGCTCGGTCTCCGCGGCGAGACTCGGGTCCGGTCCCGTGCCCGCTGGCCCCCCTGGGGCGAGCGGGGAAACAAAGCGGGGCGGCCGGGGCGATCCGCCGGCCCCCTCCGTGCCGAAAGCTTTTGTGAAGCCGCACCGAGAGGAGCAGCAGCCTTGCCCGCTGACCCGTGAGCGAGGCTGAACAAAGATACGGCCCGCGAAGTACCGCCGTGCCTCGCTGCCGGTGGGGTGGGCGCACGACCGACTGCCTGAAGCTGTAAACACTGGCGGCTTTTGCTGGAGGAGCGGCTTCTGGAGTTACCGAGGACCTTAGAGTTGCGGAGGAAGTTGCCTGGAGAGGCTCAGCTCAAAGCCTAGCTCTGCTTTTGTGCTGCTGCGGGATCGCGACTGACTTAGACATCAGCGAAGTTGCGCAGGGGAGCACTGGAGCTTGGAAGCAATTTACTGAGACAGTGAGATAATCTCCAGTTCTTGTGTTTTATAGTACATGGTGTCCTAGTTTCTTTTTTTTTCCCCTTTGGTGCATATTAAAGAATATTATTAGCCTGAGCCCCAAATGTAACTCATCTTTGACAGTCTATCTCCACGTTTGTAACTTCAAAACAAAGCAGTATTGTTAAGTCTAAAATTGGTCCCCGCCCTCTCACGATGTTTTCCTCTTAGACTACTAATTAATTTTAGATTCTTAGGAAGAAAGATAACAGAGAGAAAGGCCAGGTAGTTACCGTGTGTTTAGTATCAGTAACTAGGTGCTATTGGCAGAGAGTCATTTATTTAAAATGTCAGGAGACAGTTAAGGCTGTGCCCATCTAAGTAATAATTATATGATGGATTGGAATGTCCCTGATTATTGAACAGCTATTTTAAATTTGTAAATTTATAGCTTCGGTAACCTTAAAGGGAAATCTGGCTAACTGAGTATCGAGTGTTAAGTTTGTAGATCACCTATGTGGTGGAGGCTTTTGATTTTTCTTTTTGGCAGATCATAGTTTTAAGTGAAGTATAATCTAACTTAAAGTTTTACTATGTAGGTATTCAGACTCTTAGAGATGGGAGAATAATTTTTGCGTTATTTCTTTTGATCTTAGCTGAAATTAGTAGTAGGCTTCTTAAACGAAATGACAAAGTGACAAAAAATTTGCTGTTATTTGATTGATTATATGTGATAATCCATTTCTGTTCTTTTTTTAACTGGAAAAGCTGTATTTAGAAACTCACAGTATTAAAAGAAAATGGATAGCATCCTCTTCAGTGGCATGGAAAATACTTGGAAATGATCCTAAGTACTTTTTCAAGTGTTTCCTTTAGCATTTCTAGGAATACAGTGTTTGATTTTGTGATTTCCTTAGATAAGATGAGACATACTGGAGGTGGGGAAGGCTGTTTAGACTTTTAGTCAGAATATTAAATCTTTTGAAGCTTTCTTTTCAACAGTTTGCATTTGCTGATGTGTCAACTTTCCGAGTGACAAATTACACAAATAAGGAATATATCAATTTTCTTTCATTCCATTAAGGTTTCACTGACCTTAGTGTCTGCATTGGAATGAG
The DNA here is from genome assembly GCA_013398955.1 of Callaeas wilsoni. Taxonomy (NCBI): domain Eukaryota; kingdom Metazoa; phylum Chordata; class Aves; order Passeriformes; family Callaeidae; genus Callaeas; species Callaeas wilsoni. Next base: position 1,979 of record VWPU01006020.1, read on the forward strand.
CAGAGCAGAAAACAGCTTTATGCTTGTGTGAGGAAATCTCCCTCTTCCAAATGGTCATGGAAGAGAATGTTTTTTCTGACATTCTTGAATAGCAATAATCCTGAATTGACTAGTTTACCTTGTATTCGCATTACCTTTGGAAACACCTTTCCAGGTATATGGTGAGTATTTTGGCCATGATTTTATGGTTCTCCATCACAATATATGAAGGCTGTTGAGTTTGACCCAACGGGCAGTTGTAAGTTTATCTTATCCTCCAGTTAGTCATCTATTGCCTTGGAAACATCCAGATGATAAAGAGTTTCTCTTTGCTCTCGGAGGGCTGTAGTTTGATGCAGTTGTTGATGGCCTCTAGCCCCTGGTTTTATAAAACTTGTAGATGGTTCTGCTCATCATACATGATGGTTCTTCTCAGGTTACAAACATCTATTCGTTTCTGGTTTTGTCCTGTTACGGGGTTTCTTTGCAGAATCTTCTCAGTCTTCCACTGTCCTGAGTACTAAAAAACCTGTGCAAAAACTTTAAATTACTTAAGTTTTCTTTATATAATAATTAAAGGGTAATTTGTCTTTCAAATAATGATGTATTTAAATATACTTTATATTAATAGGGGTGAAAAAACCACTGCTGGTAAAAGTTTGATGGGCTGACTTGCCACACCTACACCAAAATTCTTGAAACCTGCCTTTCTGTCAGTTCACTGTTCAGTGTTCAGATTTTCTTTGCCAACAGTCTAAAGTGAGGGAGAAAGTTTGTCCTTCCAGTTAATACCTGTAAAAATATGCAGAGCAATTCCTCATGATGGCTAAACTGACTATTCAGTGCTGTCAAGCATTGTTATCAGTTTTTCCGAATGAATTCTTAAATGGTTACGGTTAATCTCCTAAACCCTGTAAGGCTGAAGTAGATTTTATAAATCTTGACATTGCCCAATCTTTCTGCCTTTTTTTTTTTTGTTACAGGTTGGAGATACAGTGTTAAGCATCCTCTGTACTCATGAACGCCAGAGATCTGTAAGTGCTTTAGAGCACTTCAAAACAAGGGCTAGTTCATGGCTTTTCAGCAGAGTAGACACGTTTTGTTTCATCTGTATATACTAGTCCACCTTTTCCTGAAAGGCAGTGACCTTCATTGGAGAGGGTCTGTGGATATTGTATCTTCCCCACTTGTTTAATCTCTTTTCACCCAACTGGTGAGGATAGGGACACAATTTGCAAGAAAGTTGCTTCATTTTGATACCCTGAACTACTTGATTCTCTTGCGTAGAAACGTAGATACAGTCACAAAATAGCAAAGGGAAGGCTGTAGCCCCTGGAAGACGAAAGGCGAGTGTGCCGTTACCTTTCTGTTCCCTAAAGCTGCCGCTCTGCTGTCTCAAACAGGTGTTTGTCACCTCTGCATCTGGCTCTGGTGAAGCACCAAAGGCATGATGAGGGTGATGCCTTGGAAGGGCTCTCAAAGGTTGAATGTGCATAGTCTGTATTTAAGTGCCCCACACGAGATCCAGCAAGTAGTTTTTCTCTGTTGGGAGCTTTAAAAAAACCAACCAACCAACCGTGTTGGTTTAACACAGCCTGGCTTTTAGTGGGGCGAAGGAAGCCAGACGCTGTTTCTGAGAGAGACGCTCCTCAAAACTTCTGTCCAGCAGATCCAATCCCTGAAGGCTCTGATGATGGCCATATTGGCTGGCCCAATTAGAGAAGCTGGTAATGCCTCTGTGATGACATATTTAAGAAAAGAAAAAACTGCACGCACTCTCTTTTCTTCTGAGCAGTGGCAAGGTGGCCACTGGGGGCCATCCCGGCGCGGCCACCGAGGCCATTCCGCCTGGAGCCATGCCAGTGCCATGAGCGGCCATGCGGCCGGGACTACGCGTCTGGGGCCGGCACCAGGAGCTCCCATGCAGCCGGGCCTATCTCAGCACAGTCTGCAGCGAACTGGGCTTACTTGTCTGCTTTTAACCAGCCATGCTGCGGGCAGAAGGGCAGGGCGGAGGCAGTGGCTTCTTTTTGGAGCGCTGCATGAAGAGCGGTGCCGAATGGTGCCAGCGCCACAGCGGCTGGCACCACCTACACGGCGCTGGCGAGGACCACGTGGGCGACAGCGAGGGGCATGGCGAGCAATTCTCCGCTTCCACTCCGAGCAGAGCCCGGACAGATCAACCTTTCAGCGCTACAAAACCCTATAAGAACTTTTCAGTTGATAGAACTTGAGAACAAACTGACCTACAAATAACAATTTTCTTCCGAGTCAGAGAAGAGGAAAAGGTCAAGACACATGAGGAGAACAACATGGTGACACTAAGGTCGGTGAAAAGGAGGGAGGGGGAGGAGGTGCTCAGCATCAGAGCTGAGATTTTTCTGCAAGCTGTGGTGAAGACTGTAATACAACAGTTTCCCTGTAATTCATGAAATGCATGGGGGGATGTAGAGGTCCACTTGCAGCCCGTGAGAAAAAGTGCTCACACTGGAGTGAGTAGATGCTGAAAAGCTGTAATCTAATGGGAAACTTGTACAGAGAGAGAAGACCTTGCTTCCAGAGGTAGAGAAAGAGGACCCTTGCTTCCAAAGTAGAACAGGTCATCCTTAAAAGACTGCACCCCATGATCTAATGACCCACGAAAAACAGTTGTGGGAAAACTTTGCCTGTGGAAGGGACTCACGTTGCAGCAGGTCGGGTGGGACTGCTACTCGTGAAAATTAAAACTATGCTAGAAAAGTTCACAGAGAACTGTCTCCTCTGGGGAGGACCCCACGGCACAGCAGAAAAAAAAGAAACTCCTTTCCCTAAGCTAACTGAAGAAAGATGATTTTTAAAAATACCAAACTGACTAAAGAATCCCATGTTTTTTCTCTCTGCGCTGTAGGTGGGAAGGAAGGAGGGGCTGGAGGGAGGAAAAAGGCGTTCTAAAGGCTTATTTTAGTTCTCATTATTCTCTTTTAATTCTGATAATAAATTTTCTTTACACTGTTTAAGCCTATTTTGCCCTTTAGTGTTTTCTCCTAATCCTTATCTCAACCCATGAGCTCTTCAGTTTTTCTTTCCCCCTCCTCTACTCGACTGTAGCAGAAGAGAATGAGTGAATAGTTTCTTGTGGATGCCTGACGTTTAGCAAGTGTCAAACCATGACAGTAACAAAAAAAAAATAGAGAAGAGGAAGCTGCCTCTTCTTGAAAGATTTAACTTTTCTATGGCCTTTTGTTGTAGTGCATCAAGTTTCCTAAAGACTTGCAGTTGGAGAAACAAATTCAATATAACTAAATGTGGAAGTTGTCACTTCTAAACTTGGGAAATTTTTAACTGACTTCACAAAGGATGATCAAAATACTGCTTTTAATTTATTCAGGAAACAAATACATGCACACACAGCTATGTAGGCATCGTACATCTACGTCTTACATTTGTGTATGTTGTGCTAAAATGAGTATGTTCACTTATTTATACTTTATTAGCAAGTTATGCTGTCTCACAAATCTGTTTTGTTGAAACAGTAGTATTGCTGTTTCTTTTTTTCCTCCATGAGAACACAGAGTTGGAATTTTAACTCAAAAATACTCTCTCATAGCAAAAATGAAAAAGTAACGTTTTAATTTTATGGTTCTGTGATTGGTGGCATTTCTTCTTACCTTTCTGAGATTTTCAGATTTTGCATGTGCATATAAGTGTGTGTGTGTGTATATATATATATATATATATATATATATATATGTATGTGTATATATATATATATAGGTGTGTGTGTATGTGTATAAAAAAATAAAAGAATATGTAGAGAGAATTGGGAAGTAGAAATATGTCTTCCAGTAGCTGTTTTTAAAGCCTGATAGTGTGGTAAATTGCAGTATCTGATTACTTTTTCTAAAAGACACTAATAATAATGTCTGTCTTAATGGATTTTTTAATTTAAGGATTGGTGAGCTCACATTAAAATGCGATGGTTAGGGGTGAAAGTACTGCTTAACTGTGATCTGCCTTCGCAGGTACTATCTGTGAGTTAACCTGAGTGATGCATTTAGTGATATTTGAAACTTTTCCAAGCTAGTATGAAACTGCTTGGAAATGTCAGTTGAGTTAACCCTTGTTGTCTTTCTGCTTACTACCTGGCTTTTCTTAGACTGCCAGCAGTAATAAAGAATGTGAAATTCCATGTGATCAGTGTCTGATAGAAGTCTTCATCTCTGTCCATATCTTTAGATAGCAACACAGTCCAAAACTAGAGCAATGAAGACCTGTGCTTTTCTTGCTATGCCACAGGAGAGATGGACAGACTTACATGAAAATGAGTTGAACTGATATTAAAAATCTGGATGTTAAGGTAGAATCTGAAGGTAGGCGTGCGGTGTTAATTGGCCTGCTCGCTATTCAGCGTGAATAACTAAAGCAGTTCTGGACATAGGAGGGGCAATGAAATTCTCTTCTGCATTCTATGCAGCTACTAAATAAGCACTTTCTATATGCAATTTTGCTTTTTTTTAAAACATTCTTAGTTTATCAGTTGTTAGGTAAGAGGTAATGACCATTGCGGATAGATGGGTGTAACAAAAAGTAATCGGAAGTCCTACGAAACAGTTGGACAAAATCAAGCTGTTAAAGCTACCTTGGGGTTCTTGAAGTTTTGGTTTAGAGATGTTACCAAATAAAGATACATGTAACAATGAAAGTAAGGTGTATTCTTCTCTTTATACTTACGCAATAGTGATTTTTAAGATGCAGTTTCATCAGGCCAAGCAAGAAAGGTACCTTATGCAAGTGTTGGATAAGTTAGTGGGTTCCAGTGGTTATTTTGTGGTTGTTATTCTGGCAAGAAACTTTGAATGACAATGGAGTTCATCGTTGTAGGGAGCTTCTAGTGTTGTTGATATGGAAAGCTTAAGTCCTTTTTGAAGGTTTGCAATGGCATAGGATAATCAGTTATAACAAGGCCTATGTTGGTCACTTAAAAATTCACAGTAAAGTACTGTTGTGTTGTAGATAATTTTTTTGTTGCCATATATATGGTGAAGGCAAAAAGGCAATTAACATGATTATCTATTAGATGCGCTTCACAAATTGAAAGGAAAGGAAGGAAAGGTGATGGAGTTCAGATTGTATTTTCAAGCTCAGATCTGAAGTTGCCATCTTGCGTTAGTAGTTTGTGTTACCTTTCTTTGCATTGCTGCTTGTGTTAAGAAGGACCTGTTCTTATATACCTGTCTTCCATTCCTGGCTGGGGTTTTCTAACTTTATTTTAGCTATCTTGAAAGTTATTGCTGAGTAAGGGCTGTGAAAACAAGATCAACAGTAACTGAAACTGCTTACTCCCCATCTATCTACTACTTCTGAAATGACGTCCAATGCATTGTTATTTTACAGATATTGTAGGAGATTTTGTACAAAATACAATTCCGCTTAAAATTATTAGAGTAGTCATAAATCCTTCGCAAACTCCTTTTCCACAAATACAGCATTTCTTTTTGTTCAGGTTTTGTAAGAGGTTAGTGTAGGTCTTTGACCTGAGCTTATGAAATGCTGTTATTCAAAGCAAGAAGGAGCTTGAGGACTGTATTTTTGATACCATAGCTTTCATCTAGTGTACTTTTTTAAAATGTATGCCTCAGAGAGGCAAAATATACTTTTAAATGGGTATGTTATTTTCTTTCTTTTATTTGTTCTTGACTCAGTGTCTGTATATTTTACTTGTAATCTGAAATTTCATTTTGCAGAAATACAGTTTTTTAAATGATGAACATGTCATATCACTAAACCCTTGATTTGGTGTTTCAAATGAAAGAACAGCATGCTTTTAATAGAGGACTCAAGTTCAGGGTATTTTTATCAAGCTCATGTCTATCATTCTATGCAATCTTCTGTAGTCCATTTTTTTTCCCTGTAAGTTAAACCATGAAGTTATAGGGTAGCCTGTGCATTACATAAATTTTGTTAGAAGAATGTCCTTCATTTTGCAGGGGTTCAACATGCAGAAGCTAAAAAATTTGACTGCTATGGTTTAGGTAAAAGAAAAAACAGTGGTAGTCTGTAGCTGGACAATTGCATGCTGTGTCTTCCTTTGCTGCATTCGTCCTTTTTGTCTACGGCTAAGATGCTTCTCTAATCACCTTCCAGTCTCATTCTCTTGCCCCATTACTTTTTGCATCTTAAATGTGCTTCTTGCTGCTGCCTCTGAGCTTTTCATTTGAGCTCTGTCTTACTCCATGGATTTTTCCCATCATTTTTCCTTCCACTGTTGAAAAGTCTTCGTCTACTCTGCTTCTGTCTTTGCAAGGTCTTCTGGTTCAGCTCCTGCATCCCTGATATTTGAGTCTGGCTATTTGGGTGTGATTAGGATGGTATTAAGAAAATAAAGATGGTCTTTCTAGTTTCTTTAGCATCAGAGAGATGACTGTAACAAGTCCTGCTGTGTTGCCATAGCACTGTCTGAAGTATGCTCATTCATCTTGTGGGAACGTTGTATGTGCCGTGTAGCAGTGGGATAGGAACTTAAAATTATTCGTGTATGCTAAGCACAGATCAAGTTTATGGGGGGAAAATTAAATGCAATGACTAGCAAAGATTTATTGACTAAATGCAAAGTTTTTTCCCCCAGATCTGTGACATGGCTGTATTTGGAAGGGTTACTTGTGTCAAAAGCATGTTCTTACTCTTTGTGACCACTGCCAAATATCTGCTCTTTGGTGGAAAGCATGAAAATACTAGTCCTTCCAAGTGGCTAGAAAAAAGTACTTAAAAAAAAAAGGAAACCCAAAACAACTATTCTTGGAAATGGCTGAGCCATTTTTGCTGACTTCGGTATGTAATGCTATCACTTCCAGCTGCAAAAGTATGCATGTGACTAAGGAGCCTGAACAGCAGAAGGCAAGGTCCTGAGTTTATGCTGATTTAGTTGCTTGAACCATGTGCACCATGACAATAGTACCTAATCCCTACTGAGTTCCTGTTACTTGTAAATCTCAATTTCACCCAGTTTAGTCACAGACTACTTAGAAGAAACACCTAAGTGCTGAATTCTACATTTTGTGAGAGAGTGTTATGTACGCTGTATTCTCTTTTTTTTTTTGTATTATGGTAATTACTACAGTATTTCAGTGTTTTATTATCAGGATATGAAATGATGTGACTTAGCCAGTGGCAAACACATGTTCTTCCTACAGGGGTGGTTATGTAGTGCTTCTTCTGTTGAGAGTCTTATCATACACATCCATGCACAGGAGAAACAGCAGCACAGTGCACATTGCCTTCTGTTGAAAATACTGGTTTGGAAAGAAAAATAAGGCGGGCTTTTAATTTCTGTGAATACACATTTCATCACCTTTTATCAGTCTTTAGAAGGTTTTATTCATCCTGTCTTCTGTATAAATGAAGCTGTTTTTTCCCAAGGGACTTAACTACAGCTCAAATGAATGTTTCCTCCTTATGCCTATTGTGAACCCAGCTGTGCACTTCTGTAAAGATGAGGTCTGGGATTGTCTTATATAATTCAGAACATCTTTGGAAAGCAATGTTATCAGGGCAGGCTTACAGAAGAGCTACCCTGCAAAATTGCCTTAGTTTAGCGTGTAGGGAAGCTGCATGGCTTTGCCCTCGCTGCTTTTGCATTGTCAAGAGCTGACAGAGGCTTGAGTAACACAATTGCCCTCTAGCAGAGTAGGAAGGGGTTTTCTCACGGACTTGAGAGGTGTCACTAAAGTGCCAGCTGGGACGCAAGCATAACTTTAAATTACAGGTTAGATTGATCAGCTGGGAACATACTTTGAATCAAATGAAGCTGCACTGTGACAACTAACTCCCCTAAGTGCCTTTTTTTTTTTTTTGTTTTATTCTATTCCTTGCTGACTAGCAAGTTTAGCTTTATCTAGTTTTTGGTCTGCAAATTGAATTTACCTAAACGCAGGGCCATCTTGGTTGTCAGTGGTCACCCTGAAACATACTGATAATATAGAGGTGCCACTTAGCTATACTTTGGCATGTAATGCCACATGGCCTGATGAGTTAATCTCACAGCTGCTGCCAGATACTGAAAATCTTGTGGGATAATTGATTTACATTGACTTGTGGAGAAATCTACTGAAGTACGCAGTTTATTATCACCTTTAAAACAAGTTCAGGAGAGATCCTGAGCTTCTGCTATCTACCCTAGTGGAACAAAGTGTTTTACAGTAGACACACAGAAAGATGAGAAATGAAATTTGCGTCCTGTAGTTAATTACCCATCGGTGACAGTAAAGTAAATAGTTCAGTACCATACTCAGAACTGCTAACTGCTGTGCAAGATTGTAATCAGTTTTCCTTTACCTCTTCATGAGCTTCCTCAGAAAATGGGGCTCCATCTTGTGTGATAGCATGGTGAGAACTGATGAATGCAGGGAAAACTTCTTCAGCGTGTTTTTGGCAAAGAGAATTAATATCTATTTGATGCTTTAGCTCTTTTGGTCAACCATCATACCTTTTGTGGCTTGCTGGAAGCATCGGTTTTTATATAGATTGTCCCAGTAGTTATGTGGATGCTCCTGAGTCTGGGCACATCAGCTCTCCCATGTGTGTCATCTTTGTGGGGAAGGAGGGGTGATAACAGCAATATTTCACCAACTTTGGTGCCTGGTGTTGTTTTAAGTTAGTTACTGCTTAAGAATGATTAAATGGCTTGCTCTTTTGGATGGTTTCTTTAGATGGAAAGGATGGGATTTGGAATTTTCTTGAAGACTGATAGCTTTATTACTAGTTAACTTTTACTACAAGATTTTTGATTGTCATTTTGTTACTGCTTGTTTTCTCTTAATAATAGCTCTTCTGTAACCTACATCCTTATTTTTCTTTATTACTAGCCAAAAAGTAATGAGAACTGGTTACTTGGGGAAGGGAAGCAACATGAAGGTTGGTAGACTGAGAGGCCAGCCGCATGACTGGGATTCTGAGGTTGAAGGGATGCTTCTCCCATGCTTGAATTTCCCAGTACAGAGAGAGATAGGAAGTTCCTTAATAGGTTCCTGGTGGTGATAGTAATTTGTTGATATCTGTTGGGTAGTAAATCTGTTGCAGGTTAGGTTTCTTACAGTTTTGGTAAGTTTGTACTAAAGAGCATTATATGGGCTCCATGCTGTTGCTAGAGGTATTAACAGCGAAGTACAAGTTTTGGAATGTAAGTATGTTGCCCTTTTTTTCAGGTTGGTAATCTGTCTGTGTTGTAATGAAGCTTTTGGGATAGTGACTTTTCTAAGTAGAGCTAGAACTTGGTTTTTCACTCTTACACATCTGAGTAACTATGATGAGTAAAGTATTCTTCATTTAATAATCATAGAATGCTAAAGCAACTTGAGGATCAGCATAAGTTGTCAAGGCACAGATACATGAAGTGGTACTGCGGACATTGCTAGGCTACCTTTTTACACTGTCAACAGAAGTGTTTTGCTTGCTAAACCCTAGAGAACAGTCTGATTTGTAGCAGAACTTCAACACCCAACATTCTGTAAAAGACATGGTGTCCTCCACAGTTTATAGAATGTTCTCAAATATGTGAGATCTTACTAAATGGCATCTTTCTTACTACTCTTATGTTTTGCCCAAGTCTTGCAGGTACTCTTGTTAAACTTCATTGAGGAATACTGCCTATTCCACTGATTTAACAAGAAAAGATCTGTACTGCAGGTTTTAAGGCAGTTTATAAGCATCATATACAGGAAGAAGATTACCTTGTGTGTGTGTGTCCACTGCAAGGTTCTAAATCTTCCTTAAAATTCTTGACTTTCTGAATGGTCAGACAGGTTACTAAATGATAGTCACTGCATCTGAGTCATTGCAGCAGATCTCAAGCACATTTGGATGGAGTTGTGCCTGCCTTCCCTGCTTAGGAGGCAGTTATGGTGTTGTCCTGTCCAGTGCTGACTGGACATGAGTGTTGAGTGTTTGCAGCTGCTATTCACGTTGTTGTTGAGTGGGCCACAAAAATGAAAGCATTGATTCTAGCAGACACATAGCTGTAGCCACGGCGTCTGCAATTGAAGTGTACATGTCAGTATCTTGCTGCTAGATTGTGGAAAAAGAAATCCTGAGGACAGTATCCACTGTGTTGCTTTGAGTGATGTGAGTTTTTGGTTTTTTAGTGTAGGGAAGGGGAAGAGCAACAGACAGCTGTTTAGTATGGTATAGTTCTAGCCATTTGGCTTTGGTAGTTTTCTCCTGTGACTTTACCTTGCATTTTCATGGACCTGGCACCTGATCTAGGTACCGCTGTGTCCTTGAAGAGGGTGCAGTTTGACAAGGAAGTCTGAGCTTTTTTTGCACTTTACCACTGGCAAAAGGGGTAATGCCTTTTTATGTCTTCCCTCGCTCATTCTGTTACTTGCAACATCTTTAGGCACCTGTGGCTCTTAGTGAGTCTGCTCACCATCACTAGTGGTGAGAAACATAGCTGCTGCTTTTGGTGGCAGCAAGCTGTTAGATTAGCTCAACTCTCTTGGGTAATTGCATCCTTAGAGGGTCTGGAAAGAGTCTTTAAATCAGCAGTGTCTCCTTGCCTGAATAGCAGTGATTCTTTCCAAGACACTGGATCTACATGAATAGGCTTAAACCACCTATATAAAAAGATTCCTCTCTTTATTCCCCAAGGCATAGCACTGGTCTTTTTCTTTCTCCTCATCTTTGTTGGTTCTATTGCATTTGATTTGGGAATGCAGACAAGGTGCAATTTGAGCTTACAAAGATCCTCTTTAAAAGCCTGCTTTTGAGTGTCACCGTTGGTTCTATTCTCACTGATGTGCAGGGCCGAGAGATTTTACTGCACAAAGGAGAAAATCCAGGATAAGTGCTTCCAGATTCTCAGTGTAGCCCTCATTTATTGAAGGGCAGACAACATTACTCAATTGTCACTTGAAGCAAGTCTACCTTCCAGGCTCTTCTGACAAATCAGAAGTTTTTCCAAATAAAAAATAAAACAACTGTGAAGGTTCTTGGTGTACTTAGATATCTAGCAGTGTGGGGTTTTTTCTATTCTTTTTCTTGGTGTATGTGTTGTGTTAGATACAGTGATACACGTAAGTCAAAAGCTTTTCAAATGTTCAGCTGCCATTGCAAATTATAAGTGTTTTCTCAGCCCATCTCTTAGCACAGAAGTTCTGGCAACGTGTTTCAAAATATTCAGCAGCAGCTGGACATTTTCCTAGTAATGGTCCAGAGATTAGAATGAGCCCATATGAGGAACTTCAGAGGGTACATGTTCTGTCATTAATGACTAAAACTACAATAACAAAAACCACCACTGCCAAAAGTCTGGTTTTGTGAATGTGACTAGTTGTTGAGACTTGTTTTCTTTAAACATGTATTTGCTGAGGGAGCAGCTTAAACCTCCTTTCTAGGTTTCTTAATGACCATGAAAATGCATAGGGAGAAAGAGAGTCCTGCCTATTACTGCCCAAAATTTTGATGGGAGCAAAGGATGTTACTGTTGTTTATTAAGCAAATAAACTATGTGTACTAAATATATGTCTGACTGTTTTTTCATAATTGAAACGAATTGTTTCTTGAGTTATTAAAAAAATCAAAACACATCTAATCGTCCCCCTAATCCTTTTTAAAATACAATATTAATAGAAACAGAGCAGTCAAAATAAGTTGCTACTCTGTGTATTAATGCAACATGTATCTAAGAAGCCCTGAAAGTTCGATTAGAAATGTTTCCTGAGTTAAATTTGTTGCAGAAATGAGTAAGCTATCTTGGACATCATTTTGCACTTTCTCACTGGAGACCTTGTTGTGCGTGTTCTTCATTTCTATCCCCCTTTCCAGATGAACTGGAGTACTTCTGTACTTCTGTGTAGATGAGTCTCTAGACTGTTATTGTGTTGGAGGGAGAGCATGTTGCATTTTATTTACAGGATATAAAGAATACTTGTAAAGACTTTGTCTTCTAGTTAGGCAAAAAGGAGGCATGTACTAATTTCATATGTCACTTATAACTAGGCGTCTGTAATTTTTTTAATCCAGTGATTTTTCTATGTCTATTTAATTTTAAGATTTTAATACAATAGATTCATTAAGAAATGAGGCATGACTTTGAACAGACCAAGTCTTTTCTTTCCACATGCACAATGAATTAGTGTTGAAATACATCTGTATTTTTAGGTTGTGAGTTTTATGAAGTGGTTTGTGTGAATCACACTTGTACTTTTGTGATATAGAAAATAGTTTAGCATGTGCATGGCACTTAGTCTGCTTTATGGAGTTTAAGTACTTCATGAAGCTGTGTTCCTCAGATGGACAGTGACAAATCTCTTACCACAATATACAGTCAACTCTCTTTAAGCACTTTTGTTGGCAGATGCACTCCATGAAAACAAGAACAGGAATTTCATTTCCTTGGAAGAATAGCCTGGAAACTTAAACATTTAATTATTTTAAGAGAACAGGGACATGAGGTAGTGTGTCCCTGTGCTAGTGTCTCCAGCACAGAGACCCTAGTGTCTCTGGGCACTTTTCTCAGTTTAATATACTAGAATATCCTTGTCTTTATCTCAAGTATTAAGTAAAGTAAGATATTTCTCTTAGAAAGTAATTCTATTGAGAATGTACAAGCACCAGAAAAGTACCATCTCTGCTACATTTAGGCATTCCTAGGAAGTATTATATCTGTAGAGTTTGAAGGGGGTGATTTTTTTTTTTTTGGTCAGCATAAACATAGCATAGTACTTGTTTCTGTCTTGTCACATTTTGGGACAAATAAGTATTCTGTTTTCTGTGCTGTCTGCTCTTTCCAGGTTCTCTTTTCCTAACTCTGCTTTTAATAATATAAATTTAATAACAGTCCAGTGTTAACTCTTCTGCTATTCTAATGCCTGTGATGCCACTTTTAAAGTAGTGGAGAAGACAAAGTTTTCCAAAGTTAACTTTCCAAAGTTAATTTGTTAAATAGTGTGTAAATTTTGATGATATCTTTTACTTTATTTATAAATATTTTTGGTATTATTAAATTCCTCTGCTGTGTTGTGCGAAATACAGTGTCAAACTGACAAAGTTGTGCTGTGCAAAGTGATCTGTGAAATGCATTAGCAGCACTCAGTATCTGTTTACATAAGGGGCTTGTGAGAAGAATGGGGTAACACCACATAAATGTTTTCAGTTGCTGCATGTCTTGGAGTCACTGATATTCTGTCAGAATTTTAGGATCTCTGTTTTCCTAATTATTGGAAGTGTGTCAGAATTTCTGGGATGTCTGTGTCTAAAAAATACAATGGAGTAAAAGGTTACTTTTTCTGGGGAAAAACAGATCTGAAGAGCTTCTGTGTTCTGTTTCTGCAATCTGCTTTGGTGAATTCAAGACCTCTGTTATAATAAGTGTGAACTCAAAAGCTACACCTTAATTTAGTATCTAGATTGTGTCTATTTAAATAATTTTCTGTGGATGTATGCAGAGTGCAGCATTCTTGATCTTGTCTTGAAACAGACTCGGCTATAAGGTGTCCTGGGACTTGTAGGATTGAAAGATGTTTGAGTACAGCTTGTGGAATTTTCTGCTTCTGTAAAGCACTGCTGAGGTTTTAAGATGTAGAGCAGAAGGGATGTTATGTTTTATTTATAAAAAACATCTATACCGTACACTACTGCATGCTTTACACTTTTTGGGGGCCAAAGCCACTTGTGCAAATCAGAGTGAAAGCAACAGATCACAATCTCCTAAATTCAAATGTGATTTTGGTGGTCTTACCTGTCCTAATTTCATGCAGATTTTGCTTGTTGAAGGCATTAAATTTTAAACGAGCAGCTTGACTTGGGTTGGGTTTCCTTTTGCTTAGCTTGCAAAAGGTGGAGGTCTGGGCAGTGCTTGTTCTGCCAACAGAACTTGCATGTAGCTTACAGCATTGGCTGCACCTCGATCAGTGTCAGTGCTGGTAACCAGCCTGCACTTGATGCCAGGTGTTAACGATATCTTTTGAAGTAATTTTGCTATAAAAATGCAATAGCAGTGTAAGGGCAAAATCGGTTAAAGCTAGGCATTTCTTTCCTTGTCCCTTCGTTTTCCTGTACCCTCAGTTGGACTGATTCCTGTGTTCCTTTTGGGGAATTAAAAATAATTTGTAATAGGAACATTGAAGCCATTTTGAATTCTAATTGCAGATTTCTAATTAGTTTCACAGTTTTGACCATTTCTTTAGCAAACTCTCTGTGTTTTGAGACTCACAGATCTGAGTCCTGATTTCTTGGGTTGCCTAAGGAAATGAGAAGTATGTGTGATGGGAATGTGCAGCAGAGTTGCTTTTCTCAGTGTAAAGAAATGATCATTAAAACACTTCCTACTGCCAAGATCAAGCAATAAAGACTTGATCAGAAGAAAAGTTTGGGGGAGCAAATGCTGTCTCTCTCTTCTGGATGTCTTGGTGGTAAAGGGAAAGTATTGTAGTTCCTGAGTGAAATAAGAGGAAGTTGAGTTGAGGAGTGCGATTGTGGCAGTTTTGGCTCCGTCCCACTGCTTTGTCTAGCAAAGGTGTGGAAGTGTGAGAGTAAACCTCAGTTGGTTTGCTTCAGGTTTGAATGCTTAAGTAGCAGATCTTGGTAACCTCTGATTTCTTCAATCTCTTCTGAAGTTTGAATTTGTCCTTTTTAAATGCTAATAATTTTTAAATCTTCGTATAGTTTTGAAGAAACCTGTTGTTCCCTCTAGGGCTTGGGTGGGAGCTTTAAGTGTGTGTACTATCTCTGCGGTGACTACAGAAGTTTGAAATGCAGGAGATGCCGTCCTTGATATAGATACTCTTTTTTCAAGTGTTTCATTCTACATGTATTAAGTAAGCCTCCAAAGAAAATATACTTTCTGTTTCTTATGCAAGGTCAAATTCTTTCAAGCTTTGTGATGTGGATCACTAGGATGTACTTTATCTGTGGTATCTCCTTCGCAGAGCAGTTAAAAAGTTCACCTCCATGATACTCCACTGCACCTGTGCTTGGGACCTCTCCCTTGTTTGATACAAATTTCTCTACATTTTTTACTGAGTGTAAATAGTTTGAATTACTTCATTCTTGCTTTTGTCATACAAATATAAGCTGCTTTCATTTTTCTCACTTGCCGCTACTATGGTGACTCTAGGTTTGCAAAACAACTCTTCTGGTGCTTGATTGTTTAAAGTTTGTTGCTTCAACCATTTGCATAGGGCAGTTTGCCGGTGTTAGTTACTGCGGTGTTGCATGGGGTGGCTTGCATGGAAACTTAGCAATACATTTAATTTTTAAAAATAAAAGCACCAGTGGTAGTCTTAAAACACTGCAAAAACTTTGCACCTGCTGATCAAAAGCAAATTTTGAAGTCGGACACATCAATTGCTAGACAGCAATAATGATGCTTCTAAATTGCAAACAGATTTTAAATGATCTCTTAACTTCTAATATCATATATTTCTACTCTACGAAGTTATAGTGAAATGGAGAATACTCATTAAATCTTTTATTTTCAAGTTGCAATCTAAATGAACTGCTTCTATGTTTTCCAGACTACATTTTGTAAGATGAAGAACAGAAAGCAATGTATTCAAGATACTGAGGATCAGACGCACGAAGGCATGGAAGGTAAAGTTTGTCTATGTGAAAATATTGAAGCATATTATTCAGGTTCAAGATGTGAAGGTCTGATTTTTTTCATTTGCTCTCTCAATTAGTATGCTGCTTGTTTTGAAAGAAGTTGTGTAAACATAACCACTATCTCATAATATTTGGCTTTGGCCTGTGAGGTCCCCAAATAATTTCCTGTCTCTTCTCTTGTTATTACTTGTTAACTTCTAGTAGCAAAACAAAAATGTTGAAAGCAATTGCTATTCAGAAAAAATGATTAATTCAGAGTAAAATTTCTTGAAGAAGAGTTCATACATTTGTGTATTCTGAAAACACTTTCTAAATCTAACAAAATGGGGAGAATTTTTTATTTAATATACATGATTAGGTAAATATTTGAAGATACTCAGATTAAGATAATTCTAAGACAGAAAAACTAAAGTAAAGGTAGATCATGTGTATATAAGATAATGAATATAGAATGTGCTGCTGTAATTTATATCATGGAGAGAGTGCAAACACACAAAGAGTAAGAACTTAGGAGAATAATGTCTAAATGACTACATAACCAATAGGAAACACTGTGCTGCCTGCTTTGTTGAAACATCCCTGTAATTAACTTTCATTTGGTTTAATGGCAAATACTGGTACTGTAGTCTGTGAAATAAGTTGCATAGCTTTGTTCACCTGAAACACAATTTTCTGTAGTTACGAGCAAATTGAATTCAAGTTTTCAGGCCTATGCAGCCAAGAAGCTGGCCAGAGGAGCACTTGAAAGAATATATCTTCGTACTTATTATTGAAATCTAGAAGGACTTTGTTTCAAAACCTGTCAAAATAGATTCTAAGTGTCAGTGTTAATAATGCCAGGTGAAGAAAACGAGGAAAGCTGTTCCTGTTCTACTTTATTGTATGATGGAAATACGTGCCCCATCTGTCTGAACTGCCTTCTAGAACAAGAGATTGGGTTTCCTGAGAACTGCAGTCATACCTTCTGCATGACTTGTATTCTTAAATGGGCTGAGGTAAGACTGAGCATCATGGTGTGTGTTTGTTTTTCTGTGAAATCTATTGCATTTAATACCTACAGATGTTTTTTTAAGAAAGTTACAGATTTTGGCTTTGCACAGAAGTATTCAATGGCCAATTTGTAAATAGATTTTGGAAAACTTTCTTCTTAATGCGATGAAGTATTTTGTGTTTTCTTTCACTAGACAATCTTACTCTAGTAACTTAATGGTTACTAGAGATTAGGGATAACTAAACAGGTTGGCGTTGGCTGTTTGGAAGATCAGACAGTATTATGTACATGCTATAATATTGCATTGTTATTAGCTTAATCTTACTTTGTGATAACCCTTAGGCTGTTTGTCATAGTGTCAGCTCAGGGCTGGGACCAATATGTATTCATGTTAGTCTACAAAATGAGTGGTACAACCTTCATTTTCTAACTGTAAAGAGAATTCAGCTAAAAGCTTTACTGCTGTTCTGAAAAAAAGTTCATTTTAATGATGGCTGGTTTTTGTTCTATGTCAATAACTTTGTAGATCGTTCTGGAACTTTAAAGAAAAAGGACTTGTTGAACAAATCCTTGATGACCTTGTTCTGTTCAGTCCGTTTTCCCTCACCTATGTCATGCAATTGTTGCATTAAGTCTGGTGTCTTTACATTTCCTGTAACTTTTTCAGTTATCGGTATAAAACACCAAATTATTATTGCTTTGTCCTGGGATGAGCAGGGGTTGCTGCCTTTTGTCCTGCTTCTGTGGACTTGAATTAGTGTCTCACTTTAGTGAGACCACTGTTTGGTTTCTTTGCAATATCATTCTTTTCAAGTAAATGATGATTTTGGTTGCAGTATTCCCTTTGGAAGGTTTGTATCACTTTTATGTATGTATGTATATATGCAATATGCTTATTCTTGCTATATTTTTAACCTAAATTTTTGTGCTATTTATTACTGAAGGCCAATGGTAACTCAATTTTCCGAAGAATTTATATGAACTTCAGAGTATTAAAAAAAACGATTATTACATGAAAATTGCTTTAGATTTACAAACCAGATAATAAACATTTTCCTGTTGCCAGATTTTCTGTTTTGCATTTGATTCATTGGAGCAATTTTATTTGTAAGGGAAGAGGAAATTCTCACCTGCAATTTTACCCCTAAGCAACTTAGCTGGTTGCTATAAAGACAGCTGAAAAGCATTAAACAGTGGCATGCACAGAGAAAGCAGTACAGTATATTGGCTTGCTACTAGATTCGAGTTTGTTCACATTGTCTAACAGATGCTTTTAAGCCCAATGAGGAAGAGAAATTTTCTTGTTCTAAAGGGGCAGATGAATGATATGACGTTTTTCTCATCATATCAATTTTATTTTTTGTGGTCTGAAGTGCTATTCAAATAGAATAAAAGCAACTTCTTGTAAGAGTTGACAGGTAAAGTAGATGTGATGCCATAAAAAAGATGTGGGGGTGTTTCTAAAGCTCCATAAGGCTGCTGCTGCTTTTCATTAGTGACATCAGATAGGTAAAACCAGCCAGGCTTCCTTTTCTGAGTTTACTTGACAGCCAGGCCTGTTGAGTTCATGGAACTCCACTGCCTAATCTAGTAGTTTTAATTAAAAGTAAAGTGACAAAAGAAGTGTTGAAAACTGGGTGACAGTTCAGAGGCTTCTGCTGTGAGAAGCAGATGAAATTCTATAGATTGGAATGATAGAAACATATTATAAGCATGTCACTGTTTAAAACATGCTGATGCTGTGTGGTTTTTGCCTGTTATTAATATTTAGTAACTGAATATGTTCTTTTTTGAGAAGTGTTGCATACGGGTTAGCTTTCTCTGGTTCTTGGTTGATCATAACTGTAATTTAAGTCGTTCTGAGTAATGAAGATGTAAAAAAGATATATAAATTACCTGCTGTTTAAAAAATACACTGCCTGATTCTGGGTAATGATCAAGTTTTTTTTTGGAGTATAAACAAATTGCTTTTAGAAATGGTATTTTTTTTTTCTTTAAGTGCTGGAGAAAAACAAAATTGATAATAAAATTATTGAATGAAATCTTTAAAAAAGAAAAAACTAAAACTCTCATATTCACATTATTTGACATGTTCTTTTGTGCATCTTCAATTGTGCTCCATACACTTAGAGACTTTGCCAGCCGTCTGTGTTCAAGCTGGATATTTCCTTTATTTTTCTGTGTTGCATCTGGACTTCAAAATATAACAGGAGAAACTGCTTCTTTAAACTGTTGTTTTCAAATTGTACATAAACATTGTTCTCCTGAGAGTTTATGGCTTTTATATATAACTGTGTAGATTCTAATCAAAACCAGGGTAGTTTAGGCAGAAGATAAGTTTCACTGTTCTGCTCCCTCTTCAATCTACATGAGATTTTCAACATTGCAACTGCAGTCAAGTGTCCTGTACCAGCAGATCTTCTGTCTGAAAGCAGCACCTTTGAACATCTTGCTTTTTAAGAAGTGAGAGAGAGAATATAGATTTTTAAAAAAGCACTTAAAAGCAGTAAATAGTAAAAGCAACATATAAAAATTGCCTTTTTTTCCAAAGGCTAAACAGGGGTAGGAAACTTGGCACAAAATATGTCTAATACATTAGATCCTGTTGGCTAAATCTGAACATTTAGTTTCAGAATTAAGTAGCATTACAGTTGAGTCAGTGCTGTATTTTCTTTCCCTTTGAAGAAAGGTGTCTAATTCCTAAAAGAAAAGGGAGGGGCAGACCAAAAACCCTCACAAAGGAGTTAAGCTTCAGAGTAACTTTTTAATATGTCCCTTGAATTGTTCTGCTCTCTTTGGCTGTGTTAATTGTGGCATTTGGGAGCATTGCTATGCACAAAATTCAGTTGCCTATACTATTAAATTCTTCTACACTATTAGACTGTCAACTTGTGTGCCCTTTGGCCATGCTAACCAGAGCTCTCCCAGCTGGGCAGCACTGGGCTGGCAGACTGCTCAGGGCTGTTTTCAGTAGGCGCATGAAGATTAACATAAATGTTCATCATCCTGTGCCAGCTGTCAACCACTTCTGTAAACCAACATGGTGTAATTTACTAATGAAGACTTTCAAGCTTGAGGCTTAGTATTTCAGTGAGTCTATGCTGGAAGATCATAAAAAGTAAAAGGTGCTAAATCAGGAGCTGAGGTTACTGGACACACTCTTCAGTGGGAATGTGGAAGACAATGTAAGTGAAGGGTTGCTTTCAGTATAAAGAACATGTATGTGATAACATTATTCTGGCCACATAAAAAAAGGGGGGAGGGTGTAGCCAACAACAAAAATCCCCTATCTAGAGTCTTCAAACACCATCAGTAATGTTGTGTTACACCAAAGGAAGCAATTACATTAATGTGTTTCTCCTGTCTGTAATACTGTTAGTATATTAAAACTAGTTGGGTCAAAACTAATTTTTGAAACTTTTTTTTCTGATAAACTTGTGTTTTGTATTTTCATTGGTAAGCACATGTTTTGGATTATAATAATTGGTTCTAAAAGGATTTAAGGAAAACTGATGCAAAGAAAAGTTAACTGGGCATCTATGGCAAACATGCACAAAGTAGTTAACACCACCTCAGCTGAGACAAATGCTTTAGCAGCAGCTGTCTATTGCCTGTATGCATTAGAGAAAAATCTCTACCTTTTTTTTTTCCTATTCTGTTCAAAGAAAACAATCTTAGAAACAATAAATATTTACTTTACTGTAGGCTTTTTTACTTCCTTTCTGTTCTTCAGAGTGCTAATAAATGTACTGGAGATTTCTATCTCTGTTCTTCTATTAATTCCTCTTACAAACTGTCATGAGAGAAGAGTGTTAAAGAAAAGATTCAGTGTGTTGTCTGCGTTATTACAATGTCTGTGTAACAGATATTGATTTCAGTGACCCTCACCTACCAAGCTTATTTATATCATGCTGTGGTCCTGGTTTCCCTCACCAATTTTTCCTCATCTGGAGAATTTAATAGTGGAGTACATGCAGTTATAAATTCTCCAAAGCATTGGGGCATGTTCAGGTAGGCCCTGTACAGGATCTGTGGTTGACTACATAAAAGTAAGCAGTTGGCACAAAGAGCTGTCTTGCATTATGTTTCTAGTGGATGTTCTTAGATGTTTAGTTCATAGATTTTGATGTTCAGTTCTTAGAGTAGTTGTTGCCTTTGTGCTCATACAAGGTTTGGATCATTGACTATGTGGAGTATACTACTGCACATGTATATTCTTCTGAGGGTAAGGAGAGTTACCTGTATGATAACTGGGATTCTTAATGTGTATTCTTTCTGATCTGGATTCCTTTTTTTCTAAAGGATATAGGAAGGAATCAGCTTATGTGGCAACAATCTCCACAGTGATCTGCAGTACAGAGCACTGTGGGCAAGATTAAGATGACACTAATGAACCAAACGTAGATTGTGTTCAAAGAAGCACAACCTAAAACCCCAAAAATAATAGTGGAAAAAACCTTATTGTTCAAGTGTACCTAAAGTGATCTATACGTAGACAGTTCACCTGAGAACTGATGTTCAGAAAAACTGCATTAATCAAATGGTTTCAGAAAGTGTAGATTTTAGATACCTTTTTGCAAATTACGTGTTTGCTTTGTAGTATACAGTTGTTCTTGGCTATTTCCCTGCTTAAGCAGGGGAGTTGGGCAAGACGACGTCCAGAGGTCTCTTACAACAGTCATTTGCTTTGTGATTTTGCAAGTACATTTGTGTAGCAACTTAGAATGTTAATGCTGTTGAAGTGCAGTGCAAAAGTCTGAGTGGTTTTCATTTTACTCCTGTTCTTCCAATAGTGACAATACAATTAAACTTAGTTTGTCAACACTTTATGGCAATTTTGAATTGGAACTTAAGAACTAGCCAGCTGTGTCATGTAGGTAGAGAGAAGAGAGCTGTTTAGATTTGTAACTAAGTAGTCTGCTGCTTAGGTGTTAAAACTGTAATCTCTGTTCTTTTGCACTCTGTATCATTACTATCAGTGATTTTTCCCCCCAAAAAAGACTTGTCAGAAATAGTGCTTCCTTAAAGCATAACTATGAAACCTTTAAATGTACTTGCTTTTTAAAAGTAGACTGAAAAAAAAGTAATCATAAGTTTTTGCATGCTTCTAGAAAACAGTGCGTTTTCTAATGTCTTCCTACTTTCATTAAAATAGGAAGAGGATTTTGCTCACTACATGTGGTGTAATGGTCTCCCTGTTTACTGAAGCTGGAGGTGGAATTGTGGGCTTTTTCCTGTACTATTACTACAAGATGAAGTGAAATATACAGTCTAAATCTCACTTTCTCCTTACTAAATTCAAGCTTAATCTGGTATTATTTGTGTTTAACAGTTTACCTAAGAGTGCAGGATCACGTTTCTTTTCGTATCAGCTTTCCAAGACAAAATTTGGAGAACAGACTTTATTATGAGCCACTTGAAGAAAAAAAATTTGAGGGAGGGATTTACTGCAGCAATTTGAATTCTGTACTTGCATCTTGTTATTACTTGTTATGAAACCTCATAACATGGAACTTGATGAGATGGGGATATCTGTCAAAGTTATTTTATCAGCCAAACATGTTTTGAGGTTAGCTTGCACTTGTTTGTATAGCTTTCTGAAAATTCCTAGCTGGAATATAGTAACTGCTTCAGCCTTTTGCCTACCTCACTTTGTTCAAATGCTGTTTGAAGTGATGCAGTTAAAATATGGGGCAGTTGCTCTTTGAGTTTAGAGATCACAGTTCTGTGTCGCTCTAGCAGTTACAGGAAGACAGAAATTAAGTTATGCCTGTGGACCTAAAGTAAGATTTTTCTAGATGGTGATAAAAACCAAATAAAATACAATAAAACTATTTTTTTGAAATCTGAAAACCAAACACATTGCTTGTGGATAACTTTACAGGGCTTGCAGGTTTTTGTGAATGCTTATGTATTTTATAAAGTGAATTCTTCAGATATCACAGGATGGGTGAAAGAATGAATCATTGTGGAGTTATCAGATTTAACAGGAAAACTGCCAATAGTTTCATGTGGAGAATAAAACAATCAAAGACATTTTGAAGTGTGCTGAGTACTAGTCTGTGTTTTTCCAAGGAAAGAACTGTTGGGAAGCAAAGCAGGTCGCTAATACCAGCAGTGAGGTTCTAATGATATTGATGATTACATTAAATACTGCATGTTCTGAATTTTAAAGCTGTGGTAAAGAAAGATATTGTAAAAATCTGTGGTTCTTCTAAGGCTGTGATGCATTTCACATACCTTCTCCCTTGTGCGCAATAAAAGTGGTAGCTGCTCCTTGGACGTACTCCATCTCAGCATCTTCTTTCATGTTTTAACTGTTCTTCATCAAAATCTACAGTGTACATTCACTTTTACTTACAATGCTCCCTGAACAGAAACCTCAGAAGAGTGGAATTGCTAACCTGCCTTTGATGAAAGAAGACTCAACACCTTTGTTCCTGAACCATGTTCTCAAAAAATATGAGAGATGAGTTAAAGGCCACCATTCCTCATAATTGCTTCTTGTAATGAATGTTGAATTTTTTTGCCTTTATTCCTTTTTGTAGCAGTATAAATCTTGTCTTTCTGTTGAGAAAAGGGACAGGGGAAGAAGTTTGGGGTTTTTTTCTCCCATTTTTTCCAGCATTTTAAAGGTTCGCTTTTATTTGTTAGCAGACAGATGAGAGCTGATGCATGTTTAGACAGAAGTAACCTCTGGTTTCCCTCAAGGTACTCAAAAACTGTACTCCACCTGGAGGCTGGGGGTGTACAAGCAAATGTCCTGAGTTTACTAGAATTTCTCTTGTGATAATGTTGTCAGCTTACAGAAAATGCTAAGGCTACAAAAAGCAACTGAGTAGGAGTGGAAAGAGCATCTGCTGTTTCTGAACATATCTGAACCTAACGTAGTTTTTGACTCTTCCAGAATGTTTTCCTCCCTTTCTACTACTGTGTAAAACTGTATTAAGTTGTTAAACATTTGTCTAGAAGAGCTGAACACTGAACGTCTTTCTAGTGGAGCAAAAACACTTGTTATTTGGATTGCTGCTAGTAACACTTAGTATTCTATGATACTTTATTGCAACAAATAAATGTAACTTACAGTGACTTAAACTTGGGCAGATAACTTGACATTCATGTGTAAATTTAATGTAGGAAGAGATTGTATTGGATAAACATTTCAGCTAAGGTGGATTCTGAAACGAGAATAAAAATGGCTAAGAAAAATAACTTCCTTCTACTTATCTTTTACAATCTGGTATCTAAGAATGAAAGTATGTACCTTGATGTTTGCAGTGGATTCAGAATCTACAGTGCATTGCATGCTATCAAATATCTCAATGGAACATTGCACTACTGTGTTACTGTGGGTTAGCTGTACCTTGACTACAGGACAAAACCTGTCTTCATGATCTGAGTCCTTAGGGAGCTGGCTCAGTTATCCAATATGCCTTTCTTATCTGGGGCCATGACACTGCAGAGAACAATGGTATCCCCCAAAAGAGGAAGTTTTTAGTTAGGATAAAATACCAAAGCATCAAAGGGTAGGTGTAAGCTTTAACTTACATTCTTGTTCAACAACTTGTTCCTGAAATTAACCCTGGGGGTTTTTTTGTTTGTTTGCTGGGTTTGAGTTTTTTTAAAATCAGTCTAATTTGGTTCTGTCTACTTCAGTTGAAATCAGAAGCTCAGAAACTTCCTGAACACTCCATGTTTGGGGGCTGGTATGTGAAAAAGAAGTTGAGCACTCTTTGAAATTGAGAAAAGAACAGAATCAACTGGAAAATTAGAAGCCCCAATGAAAAGACAAGGATGAAGTTCACTCAGTTTTGGGGCATAGTTCATATGCAGGTTTTTCATAGCTGCTTATGCAATTCTACTGCTGCGTCTTGCTTGTGTAGATAGCTCTCTAACATGCAGAAATTACATGCCTCTTCAGGGCATGCAGTTCATATACTGGGTCTTGTTCAGTGAATGAATTAGGGCTGGAGACTGAGTATGTGTTTTGGTTTTTTATTTTGTTTTACAAGTGTTGAACTGAGCCGCTGAAGACCAGTGGAATTAAGGTGGATGTGGAGGGGTGTAATGATGACAAAAACTCCAAACCAAACAAAGAACCATGCCCCCACAGCAAACATGTCTGGAATTAAAAGGAATGAAGAGTTCTCTCATAGCAAAAGTTGATATCCAGTGTGGATTTTTCTTAAAGCTGATTCACTCCATGACCCACTTGGGTGGAGCTTCAGTTGAAATTTCCCATTTCCATGGTTAATAATGTGTTATTAATTGTGTGTGTGTGTGTGTTTTATCTGATGTAGTGCAGCCTCAATAAGGGCATTTAGGTGATCAGGGAAAAACAATAAATCACTATTTCTATCAAACAGTAGGGTAAAATAGCCTTCAGTTTCCTTTTCTTGAAAATTGGTTTGTAAAACTTCAGATATGTTACATGTGGGAATCTGTTGTCTGCTGACTGCAACAAAAGAGATGCGCTATAAGCACTGTTTGCTTTTGGCCTTACCAGTTTTATTATATTTTGGGCAATACACAACACACTTCCTGTTGAAAATAAAATTAAGAAATAAGATGTTAGAACAATACAAAATGTAGAGGACATTTGCATATGGTTGTGCTTTTCCGTGTGTTATCACCATTAATCTTACATAGAATCCAAAGCAGTGTACCAGCTATTTGAAAAAATTAGCTTTATAGCAGCCAAAATCAGGACACATTGGTATAAAATCAATTACTTAAAAGGGATTAATAAAAAAGAAGATATAGGTAACTTGATGTAAAATGCATTAAATGCTTTTCCTTTTTTAAACACAACTTCTGGGTTACATTCTTGTTTCCTTTAGATTTTTCCTGAAAGAGCAATCTGCTTCTATGAAACAAAGTACTGAGTGTATGGATAATGTGTCCAAATGCATTCTTATTGTGAGCAAGTTGGGATTTTGTGTGCTTCTGTAAGCTACTATAATAACGAATAAAAGTATAGAAAATTAAGGCTTCTCTTAGCTCCTTACCAAATTTGTAATAAGAAAAATAATTTTTCAGACACAGGCTTCATGTCCTATTGATCGCAGACCATTTCAAGCAGTGTGCAGGCTGGATGCATTAGATAAGCAGATAAAGGTATGTTCCAGACTTATTTTCTTAACTTCAGTTGTAGAAACGTCCAAGTTATGCTGTAGCCTTTTATTCATACACATTAAATAAGCTTTCCTAACAAAGTAATTACTGCTTCAGTGTTTCTGTTACATAATAGAATCTAGGAATTATTCTTAATTATTTTTTCGAAGTAAGTATTTGCCACAGTAATAATAATCATAAAGCTACTGTTGCTACTTTCTAGTATCTTTGAGCATTCATGATATATCCAGGAATTTAAGTGTAGTAATTGGTCTCAAAGTGTTTTTTAAACTAGGTTTTGTAAACAACTGCTATACCAAGTATCATGCAATATTGCCTTTATTTTTTTAGCTGAGGTGTATTTTCTATGTTCACAGCTTCCAATTCCCAGACAAAAACACATGAAGGCAAGAGGAATCAATTAATGTTAAGCATTGTTCAACCCAAATCTGTGAATATTTTTCAGCTTTCAGTTATTCTGAAAAATACTGATATGGAGAGTAGTTTATCAAGTGGGAAAATAACCTTGTCTGATAGATGATCTTAAAAATGTATATGGAAAGATGCTGATAATTCTGTGTACGACTTGGAAATTTTGTGATGAAATCATGCTTATAAGTAGCTGCTGGTCTTGCACTTTGTGACATTTAGAAAACAGGCTTCCACTACTCATTTCCTGTACTTCTTGAGGCCCGGGCAGTCACCTGTAAAGGAGCCATGCTGGCAACTACAGATGCTTCCTTCTCATAGGAAACCATGCTTGCCTATTTCGTCTTCTTTATTTCTGAAGAATCAAGGAAGCAGTTGGAATAAGATAAAGTGAAGTTTACATTAGGAAGAATGTAAAGGCTGTATCAAAATACAGTTTGAAAGTTTGTCTGTTCATAGAAGTACAGTGTAAACAGGTGGGCAGAGAACAATGTCCAATGAAAAAGAGCCACTGGAGCCATAGGAATAGATGGAATGTGTACCAAGATATGCAGACAGAGTGGTCAGCATCATCAGTGGTGCTATCAGGAGACTGGCAGCCTTCTCTTTGTGATATTCGGAATTAGAATGCTAATACATTAAGGAGTTGCATAAAAAAGCCAAATTTTGGGAATGAGGAAATACAAAGTTTCTAATGCAAACAATTGCAATGTAGCCATTGAAGCAATGTGTGCTTTCATAGTGTGAAATAAAAGTTGTCTTGTTCTCAGTGTTCTTGAGATGTGGAAAAATACTCTGTGTTGTATTAAATATGTAAGTTATTTTACTCTAGAGGAAAATTGGGTGTGTTTTAATTATGAGGAAGCATATTAGGTTGAGTGGTATTTCAGCATTTTCCCAAGGTGAACCTTGTGTATTCTGAACAACCAAATTAGTTTTTAAAAATTTAGCTTATAGATTCTTAATGGAAACTAGCGCATAGCTCTCTCATATACTTGCCATGGCAGTCTGAATGTTCAGGGCTTTTTTGGTCTTGTCAACTTAGTATGCATCTCAGGCATTGTCAACAGCATAGCAAGGTGCAGGTGTTTTCTATTTTATGAAAAACAAATGAAAAAAACCTCCAAACTGTAGAAGTTTGTACTGTACTCAGGAAGTATGATTTGAAATGTTTTCTGGTCCTTCTGTTTGAGCTTAATTTCTGTATAGACCTGAAGAGATTTTGTAAGAATTTAAAGCCCAAGTGTCATGACATTCTAGATTGGATTGACTCTATTTTACAATACAGGTTCAGGTTAAAAAACAGCTAAGGAGGAAGGAGGAAGAGGAAAACTGTGCCTGCAATAAGGAAACTTACAGCCATGTGAAGATGAGAAGTTTTGTGAGGTTGGTCATCCATGTAATTTGAAGCATTTGAATTGAAATATTCAAAACATATAAAATCAACTGGTTTAACATGTACAGCCTGAAAATTTTGTAAAATTATTTTCATTTTAAAATAAGTTAGTTTTCACGAGTGGTAGTTTAATTTTATTTTTATCATTGCTGTAATTCCCATTTGAATAGTTAAAATAGAAAGGAAGAAGTAAAGGGCAATGTATTTCTTGGATTGAGCTGTGTGAAAGTTGCATTTTTCAAGCAATTCTGACAAATTTTATATTAATTTGAAGTACGGCTACATCAAATTTTAACAATATGAATCTTTTTCTTTGTTTATCTAAACAAACATCCACTTTTCTTGCATGTTGTCATAAGCATTGGTGATGTTCCTCTTATATAAAACAGTTGTAGTCAAGAACTAATTTTATTCTAGTAAGCTTGAGCAGGAACATTTCTGTTGTTATATGGAAATAACATTTCTGTTTTGATAAACTTTATCTTGTAACATTTGTGGCATTTTATAAGGGGAAGCTCAGGATTACGCAGATGAATTTCGCTAAATAATGCTTATCTAAAGTCAGCGTTTAATGGAATGTGTGAAAAATACAGAGTTCTTGAGGTTTAATGTGAACCAGACTTCACTACACTAAAGATAACTGGAGGTAAATTACCTTTTTTAACTCATAAGAAAATAAGATTCACCATTCTGAATCAACACTGACTGATATTCTTAAAAGAGAGCAGGTTATAACATCTTTCACATGTTGCCATGAAATCAAACAAAATTGAGCATTCTGATTTAATACAGGATATTAACTTTTGTGTAAATTGGTTTTCTTTTTTTTTCCTGCCTAAGCTTTTTGAAGCACTGTGGCTTTTAATATACAGAAGATGATATTCATGATGCAAGTTCAGGTTTTAATAGCAGTTAGAACTTGGTTTACGTGCACAAAATAAAAATACCTTCAAATAGGAGCAGATTTTGTTTGGATGTGTCTAGAAACTGCTTTTTTAATATCTTTTTTTGATCTTGCAGAAAAGCTGTATGTCCAGACAGAGGGCCAGTAACAGTAAAATTAGGCAGAATTGTGAAGAAAAAATACAGTAAGTTGGTATTTGTCCTCCATTTGCCAGAATTGCTGTGTTTTATTAAGGAACTCTAGAATATCTTTTCTTGATGAGCCAATTTAATTTTTAAAAATTGCTTACATTTGTATATAAAACCCAAATTCCAAGTAGTAAAAGTGTGGAACTTCTAGAACAGAATTGCAGTATGTGAAACTCCTGTTTTTATGCTACTGGAAAACTGCCTCTTCAGTTTCAGTCACAAGTCAAATGGATGTGGTTTCAGCCTCAAGTAATTTTCTGCATCAGGCAGCTGGGGAGCAGCTAATGACTAGCTGTTCCTCACAGAAGTTTTTTGGTGAGAGTTCAAACACAAGCAGCACTTAGCTGTGTTCTGGGATTGCTATTCTGAGGGGCTTATTCAACAGAAATTGTTTGATAAATCTATTCATAACTTAGGAAATGAAGCAAATATCTGAAGAGGTAAAAACTGCTTCGTATGTATAAAGCTATTGTCAAGGTGCATGCATTTTCATTTGACTCAGTTTGTATGTAAACATTGTAAATGCACTCAAGATACACATTTTGTTAACGTCCCATTACATTAACGATTTTGATGAACAATCAGGAACTAATATGCCAAAGTTAAGATCAAAGTTTTGTTCCTTGTTCCACAGGTAATATTTTGTATGACAAACAAAACAAGAAAGCTTTGTCTCTGAAGATAAACAAGGTTGGTTCTGATAATGAAACATTTGTAAATGCTTTCTTTCATTAGAGCATTTTAAGACTACCTTCCTGCTTATTTTTAAGGTTAACTTGTATTTGCAAATTTTAGTATGATTCAAACTTTATTTTGTCTCTTTTTGTCCTGAAGTAATTAGAATATAGTGCTAGGTTATATGAGCTTCTTTCTCAGATTAAACTTAGTTTTGTGGTGGTAAATATTTTCATTTAGATTAGGATGTTGCGTTATAAGATCCTGAACCCTATTTTCATCTCTCTTCACCAAGGGAAGATGGTTTCATGTACAAACTGTCAACCAAGCACCACTATATGAGGTTTTAATTATTTTCAATAAAATATGTAGATGGTAATCAACCAAGCAATTTATGTGAATCTGCCACAGATATTATGGTTTGCATCAAGTTGGGGGTTTTTTTAATGTGAAATTTCTGTCAAGAATGTTTCTGTTTCCAGATTTCTTGTTCATAAATCTTAGCCTATAAAAACAGGATCACCAGATGCCAGATTTATAAGGAGCTATAAAGACTCTCCTGTTTGATTTCTACCATCCCTCCTTTCAAAAATACTTTGTTTCTTTGGGACACAAGTTTTTAATCAGTGCTTTCTTACTCATAGTTGTACCTGTAAATAAATGTGTGTGAAAAAGTTTTAGGCCATAAATTTAATTCTGAAGTGTGAATGCCATCATTTCCCATCATTCTGTCTTACCTGAAGTTTGAATATTTGGAGGAAAAGCTGTGTTCAAGTCCCTGTTTTGGCTGCTGCTTTGTTTCGTGTAGTATGGGCACATCCTGTGTATTTTCAGCAGCTGATGGCTTGGGCTGTAACTTCTGCTTGGTGCTCATTACACCATAGTTGTCAGGGATATTGTTAGCTTCAGTTTACTCCTTCTAAGTCAGGTATTTGGAAATTTGTGTTCTGTTGCCCTGTAAACTTTCACTGCATTTGAAGGGGTTTTGAACTGGGCAGATAGGGCTTAATGGTAGATCAGCCACTAATGTGACTTCATGGTTGGGAAATGCTTTCATTTTTGGTTTCACTGATTTATGGTGAATTGTTTAATGGCATTAATGTCTCAAGTAGTACCTGTAGCAAAAAAAATGTGCATAAACAAAAGTAGAACTGTTAAAAACCTTCAGGAGGAGGCACAGGACTCAATTATCTAAGAAATGTTCAAAATTTAAAAGAATTTTAAAGAAAGCCATGATGTACTAGCAACTACTTCATAAGGACATTTGTGGATCATCTGGATAGCTTTTTTAATTGGAGGGAGAAAGGTTAATTTATATTATTCTTAAAATAAAACTTAAACCCAACAGTTTTTAAGGCAAAACTTAAAATTTGCACTCTGATGAAATAGGGCATGTTCCCAGCAAAAGCAGCTCTCTGTGCTAAAGTTTGATGGAGCATATGGATAATGACTGCATAATCAGACATGTATTCAGATACATCCTACTACAAAGTTTATTTTTCATTTTTCTGGATTAAAATTACGGGAGTATTCTAAATTCCTGTTTTAAAATACCAGTCATAAGGAATGAACAGGAAAGTTTTAGGCAGATTTGAGGTGATATGAGCCCTTTAGGTGCTGTGACAAAAGTGGATCAGTGTAGGTAAGTGGTCAGTGTGGGAGGAGTATCTGGAGGATTATTGTTGGTTTGTCGTTGGGGTTTGTTTTTTGGTTTTCCCCTGCAGCAGCAGAGCTCCCTGCACACCTGCAAACTGCAGTGGGCCAGCATACAGTGCACAGCTGGGAATTGTTAGCAGCATAAATAGGTGTTGGTGGGGTGTTGGTGGTGGTATCTTTTGAAATACAAAGTGGGTTCTGAGTGTTGTGCCTCTGTGTGAGGGCCTAGTAACTAGACACACCAGACAATCTTCAATTTTGTAATCCTACCTGAGGGCAAAGGAGAATCCCAGCTACCCTCATTAGGTTTTCTTGTTACTTGAAACAAAACATTTGGTGAACCGCTGTGCAGGCGTGTGAAGGTGCTTGAGCTGTACTTACTGTGGTGCATTAGGTAGCAGAATAGTAATAGTGAAAATCAGGCTTATTTATTCCTAATGTCTGTGTGAAGCATTAAAGATTTTGCTTAATATAAAAGATGAAGTTTATCTGCAAAGAGCAGCGTTGAAAATTTAGAGACTGAATAGAGAAAATTTGTTTGCTGTAACTGCAAATCTCTGGGTATACCTATTATGGTGTCTGCTTTTTATGAGCTGAAGTCTTACTCACCTAATTTAATTCCAGTGCATCTTCATGTATTTAGTGTTAATTATTTTATTTTGGGTGTTTTTAATTCATGATTTATTTTTTGTGTAGCCCAGAAGACAGACCTGCTGGAATGAGTGCATCAGAACTAATTTCTTCAGCACACTTCTGGCTGGTTGTAGCAGTGAAGAATCCTTTTTTAGCTGTAGAAATGACTGGTTAGTGTGTACTAGTGCTTCGTATAAATTGATGGGTTACTGTATTCTGGATTCTGAAGTTCCTTCTGCTCCTACCTGTATATATACTGCCTTGAATATTTTGACAATTGCCAGGGGTTTTATTCACTGATGAAGAGCAATTAAAGGATAAACACAAACATTCTAAAATGAGTACTGTTAAGGGCACACCCCACTTTCTGTCATGTGTTCAGCCTCAGAAGCACACACTTGAGTATTTTAATCTCATTGATTTAATAAGAGTTTTATTTTTAGTTCATGTTTAATTCCTTGCTGAATTGAAGCCTTGGGTAGGAAAGGCTTAGCCTTGTTATTACAACAGCAGTTACCAAAACAGTTAACGGTAAATATCCTGGTTTGTATCAGAAACAATCTTCTTTGTTGTTGTTCCTTGATTCCAAGAGGAATACTTTAAACATCCATGAAGCAATTTTGCATTAAACAAAATACATAATTAAGCCTAATACTTAAGAACAGGTGTATAAAAAAATTGCTCATTGAATAGATGGAAAACAAAGAACAGTCTAAAAGAATGTTATTTTGATAATATGGCCTAATTTAAAAAAAGCTACTATACCTGTATGTTTTTGACAGTCTGTAGAAGATGAACTTTTTGCCATGCATGCAGCAGAATTAATATGTCAAGCATGCCAAGTTTCTCCATCCTTCAACTCCCCAGCAGACACATTTCATCTCCTGTTTTCCATTCCATCTGCTTTATTTATTTAGGACTTTTATGTTTTCTGTGACTGTTTTTTCTCTAAGTAATAACCAATGCATAGTTTAATCATGACTGTTGAAAGTTCCAGTACAGTTAAATTAAAGTCATTGGTACAAGCGATTACTGAAATATAAAAAGTAACTTTGTACTATGACAATTTTGTAACTTCTTGTATGAAATTTGTCTTTCAGTACAGAATTCCCAGAAGTCAATGCAGGGATCAGGCAGAAGAGACAAGAACTGGAATTGTCCTGTTCATCTGTGATTACTAGAGTTGAAAGGTCTGTGTTTTGGATTCATAGTGGATCTTAATACTTCAAGTTTGGAGTTTGATTAATTTAAATTGCTCTTCAGATAGAATATAATTTTTATGAAACTAATTACTGTTCGCATTTAACTTGTTAAATTTTTGTGTATTTGCTGCTTGGTGTTTTTATGTCAATAGATTCCTTTCTGTATGTTTTAATACTTTTTTGGTACCCATGACAAGCATAGTAACTCCACTGACTTGTGCATCTTAATATGTCACATTTTCACAGAAATGCAAGTTTGAATATATTTTGTATTTGGAAGTTAATATTCAATGTGCTTTTAAAATTATTTCTGTCTCTAGATATCAGACTATGTTTGTTTAACACCAGTCTGATTCTGATTCCCCACACCACCCTGTTCCCTGCTTTCATGGGTTGGTTCTATCACTTTTTCTGTAATCATTTATGAAAAAATCCAGTTTGCATCTAGAAAGAGCTAACAAGAGTTGTATCAAGTGAAGCAGAGAACATAAAATAATTCTGTGGGGGTTTTTTTCAGAGAGTAGATGTGTGTTAAAACATGCCCTAAGGATGTTTTTGTGAATATAAAGCAGAAGCATAAAAATAACTGATTTTAAAATAACACAGTAAGAAATTGGTTTTATGATCTTAATTTCACTACATATCTCTTTACTCTCTTTTGATATAAAAACAAAGACTAAAGTTAAAATAGCAAGTGAAGAGTTTTTAAATTATAATAAAAAATTATAGGATTGAAATAATAAATTTAAATTTTGTACATGTAGATTTTCTTAGGGCAAGTTTCATTCCAACTCAGTGATAATGTAAAAATTGTAGATCTCTAACTAAACTCTGTTTTTGCCCAAAGTTTGCTGTAGGAGTCTGAATAAGTATATATTTCTTTTGTTTGTATGGAAAAAAAAAATGCCTTTTCTAAATTCTCATGTAGACTATATTTCATTTTTCTGCAGAAAAAGTTACTGTTCTGCTGAAGTACTGAATCGACACTCTGACCCTTATTTTCAGTACTATAACCTACTACTTTGGACTAGGCTATTACTGTTCTATGTTTGACTTTAAAGAAAGCCAGACGTATATTGCTTTAACGTAACATACATTGTTCAAACAGTTTTAATAGATTAGGCAGTAAAATGAGCCTGAAATTAGGAAAGGAAAGTTTTGTTCACTGTCAGCTTTGTGTTTCTTTCCAACTGTGATGAAGTTGGAAAGGTTGTAGTTGCCTAATGTGTTTTGGTTTTGTGCAGCAAAAACATCTAAAACAACTAATGTTACTGCTTTTGCTTTTCCTTTTCCAGAGTTCCTTTAATATCTTACGGAGCTGAAGCTGAGACCTTTCTTCTCACTTCTTCTGCAGTGGCTGGGCGAGTTCTTCCAACAAATATCAGACCTTTGGAAAACTTTGGTAAACTTTTTTTTTGTAAGTTTTATTTATAGCTCATGTGGAGTCTTGTTAAAATATGATTATCAGAAATCAAACAGTTAGTTACACTTAATGGGGAAAAAAAATCTGTTTTGATGCAGTTTGGTACTATTTCAAAGCC
Organism: Callaeas wilsoni; assembly: GCA_013398955.1. NCBI lineage: Eukaryota > Metazoa > Chordata > Aves > Passeriformes > Callaeidae > Callaeas > Callaeas wilsoni. Next base: position 36,263 of record VWPU01006020.1, read on the forward strand.
AGCTACTTAATTTGTGAAATTCGAATACAGAACATGAATCATGCACCCCAAAGCTGGTATAATTTATTCTTTTGAAGATTAAATTAGTAAGTATTTATGTAACTTAATTCCATTTCTAATTGCAACACTTTTTCCTTTCGTACTCTTCTTTCTTCGTTTCCCATTGTTCAAGGATACATCTTATTTTGATGCATTATGAATGGCATATTTCAGAGGTATATTGTGCAGTGTGAGGAACAAACTTTTCTTGCAGAGAAGAACATTAGTCAGGAAGCAGTGAAGTGTATGGATCTCTTTCAGTTTGCCTACAAGCTCTACAGGGCAAAAGCTTGCAAAAGTACTGGAGCTCCAGGGTTTGTCAGGAAAGCAGCAGAAGACAAGACATGGAAGGAATTGCCTTCCTCCAGTTACTTTAACAGCCTCTGTCTCCATACTCAGCAAGAATGTAGCTTCTCTTCCAAAACGCTGCACAAATTCAAAGAAGTGGAAACAAAGGAGTCCTATTTTTTAAGGCTAGAGTTAATACCTTCTTTGAACTGGGAATCACACCACTTTCACTTGTCTAGTAGGCAAAGAGATAGGACAGATTTGAGTCTCCTGGCTTGCAAAAATTGTGTGGAAGTAAATTGCTGGAAGGAATTAAGTAGTAGAAGGATCATGAAAAAGTTGCTTTGTTCATTCATATTCTTTGTGCTTTTTAAAGGTATGTATTTCACCTCCACATTTCCCACTGAAAAGTGGATAGGTTGCTTCCTCAGGTCTCTGATCTTTGGCAGTGCAATGTAACTGATCCTTAAGCATTTTGCTTCTAGTAGTATATTCGTTGGCTCGTACCTCTTGACTTCTCTTTCTACCTTTCTACTTCTATAGTCAGGCTTTTTGGTTAGGGTGACCTGGAAGCATTTAAAAATTATATTTAGAACAGAATTTTGTTGGTTGTCTTGATTAGAATTTTGATACTTGTACTGTGGACAAAGACTGAATTTTAAGATTAGTGCCAACATACTACAGTGTTTTAAGATTCAGAGTTTTAAGTCATCTTCAAGTTTTATTTAAAGATTTCTATTGATAAGGAGCATGCAGGAAGTAAGAGTCTTAAAATTTCATAGTAAAACTGGGGGATGGTGGATATGAAGATGTCCCTTGAGGATTTCAGTTACATTCTGTTGAGTGAGTGTTCCTTCCGCATTCACTTTCTATATAGCATCTGAGTGAAAGGCCAACATGCATAAGAAAAGGTAAAGACAAAGGTGAAGAGAAACTTAATCTGAATACTGTTAGAGATGCATGGCAAACATATATATATAAAAGGACACTGACTTTTTTAAGAAGTGGAGAAAAGGAGAATGAAAGAAATAGATGCATTTTAAAAAAGATGCAAACTGGTTCTTGCATTTCTTACTAAATTGTGTGTGAAAGATCATAACATAAGCATCTTTTGTTTACTTTTTACACTCCCCTCAACTTTTGGTCACACCTAAACTATACAGTTTTGCATCAGAGTAACAGCTGACAGTAGCTTCCAGGGTTGTACAAGGAGGCATACAAATATCAATGATGACCATATAACTGTAGTGTCTGAATCATCCCTGTAGCTGGTGCAGTTTTGGTAGTCTGTTACCATTAAATAGCCTTTTTTACTAACTTAACCTGAAAACGCATTAGTGAATCTACAAATACCACTATGATTTATGCTGCTAATATGCCATTTTTGTGTGATTAAAATAGTTTTCAATAAAGAGTCAGTGAGCTGAAGTGCCCTGTATTTGGTCCAAGTCCAAAGCTTGTGAAGCTTTTCTGTTAAAATTTTACAAGTAGTAGGGCATGCTAAAAAGGGGTTTGTGCTTCGCATGAAGATTTTGAATGTGCTAGAGAAATAACTTTTAATTCTGTCAGGATTCCCACATTCCACTTGTATTCTGCTGGGTTTTTTTAATTATTGCAAGATGATTTCTTCTCGCTTGAAGAAAATTATCACAGATACTAAAAATTTGAAATGTCATGTAACATCTGACTTGATTTCCTGGCTATTGTAATAGGTTTGAAGACATAATTAGTCTGAGACAGCCACCTGTTGCTGAGTAAATGCTGATTAACCACTGTAAAGTCACTTCGAAACGAAATGATTGGTGAGACTGTTAGAGTAGATACCCAAAATAGTGTCAGTCACCTGAAATTCTTTTGGCAGTTCTTTACCATCAAGTTGTTTTCTTTTAAATACATGGTACCGTCTATACAGTTGATGTTGGTTTTCATTTTCTGAAGTGGTTATTTGATCATTGGACATGCAAAACCCCAAACCACTAGGTTTTTGTTTTTCATGTTCAGGCAAATTATTGTGTGTTTGCAAGTAAGGTCAGAGGATGTGATTATAGTCCTGTGCTCTTTTAAAGGCTAGTGAGGTGGTTATTGAGTTCATTCTCTGAGATAATTGTTTGCATTTAATACAGTGATGGGTTTTTTTGTTCTGCTAACAAAGTAGTAAGTGGTAGAAAGAGTCTTTTTTGCTGTTACTTATTTTTTTTATTCCAATCTTACTTTTATAAAATCTGTTTATGAATACATTAGACAAATATTTTAGTGTAGCAAAAGCATGGGAAATAATGTACAGAGTTAAAATCACGTGTTTGTGATGTGAGAGATTCATTGCAAAATCCATAGCAATTAATCTTTCTTAGTTAGTTTGCACTATTTGTGTATGAAATTGAGGCTGTAAAAGAATCCATTTAAACACCACATTCTTGATGCTTCCTGAAATCTACACAAAGTGTGAAACAAATTAATGGACATCCCAAGAAATTAATTTAGTTCTGAAGTATTACATTCAAGTATATTTACTTAATTATCATTAATCTTTAATTCCTGGGCTGTCCACCAGAAGCTTTCACAGGTACTGAGTGCAGTCTTCCCTGTGCAGTGAATATAACCCTTGGCTTCCCCACCAAGACTTTTGTTGAATGGTAGATGGCATGAAATAAATTAGTGCAATATCAACACGAGAGCTGAGCTGCTTGCTAGGTGTGCCTTAGTCATTCTCCATCGAGTTTTTGTTTTTTTGATGCACTCTAGGCTGCCCCAAAAGTTGCATGCCCTGTTCACTTAAGTGCTGCAGGTATCTTGGGTGTCTTGTGGCAGAGTTTAAGTTCAGTTTGCCCTGTAACTGGGGAATAAGTTTCCACTGTCATTGCTATGTCTGATCAACTGCTGCCCATGTGATCATCCACTGATGGCTATTGGAATATGTCCCTTTCTCTAGTACTGAGCTTCACTATGAATAGGCCTGTGTTATAAAGTGACAGGAACTGCTATTGCTAACAGTGTTGTGTGGTAAATTCATTACTTTTCTACCAGCTTAAATGCTGACTATCTTTGTGCAGCCATGTCAATAACAGTTTCACTATGAATGCTATCACTGTCCATGTAGCCATGCCGGCACTGCTCCTAAAGTGTGTGTTCAGATGTCTGATGTGTCACTTTAACTTGTTTCTGTTCTTTAAAACAACTAGTTTTCATAAAGAAAAAAAAAAAAAAAAAGCTGCGGCAGTATTTCTTACTAAATCTTAAACTCTATTATTTGAGGATATCGTTACACTGCAGAAGGCCCTTTTATGTTCTTAAATATGTTCAGATAAATGGTTATTATCAAATCTTAATGTGTTCTGCTTTTATTAGAATCTTTAGGCAAAGGATATGCTGTTGCATGTACCCAAGAAGGAGAAGAGAAAAAGGAAGCTTCTGGTTCATCTGGCACTAGAGGAAGTAGGAGGAAATCAGTTACTACTACTCCTACGAGAAGGTCTGCGCGAAACAGCAAAAACGAAGCTCTGAGTCAGTCTCGGAGCTCCCCTCGATCAAGCAGTTCTGCTTGCAGTGCCCCTGATAGCAATAACCCATCTCTGAATAAAACTCATTCAGAAGCAGAGAAAGCTCCTCCAAAACGCAAATCTAAAAGAGCAGTTAAACAACAAACACCTGCAGTTAAAAAGAAACTGAGAAGTTCTGCACGTTCTGAAAAATCTCCCTGTGGCTCAGTGGAAGATGATGACATTGGTGAGCCTGAAGCAGTCCTAACTTTAGATAAAGACCATCAGTCAGATAATGAAAGCAAAAATGCAAGCCTACTACAGAAGAATAATGTAGAAACAGAATCTGCTAATGGATTGGAAAGCTGTAGTGAGCATGCAGAAACTGAGGAAACTACAGGAGAATGTGACAGAGATGAAGATACTACAAGAGAATGTGGCAGAAATGAAGATAGTTCAGTCAATGCAGATATAAGTTTTTCTCTCCAAGAACCCCCAATACTAACTTTAGGAAGTGAAAGTCAGGAATTTGAAGTAAAAGATGTTACTGAAAAAAATGTAGATCTTGCCAATCAGGACAATTGTGAAAATACTCTTGAACAAGTGGAAACAGTAGCTAGTCCCAAAGATGATGTATGCGACCATGCAGCTTCTGAAAAAGTAGATCAGACATCATGTAGTCCTCAAAAAGAATTAATGGAGAACATCGAAATTTTGACAGAAGTAGATCAACCCATAGCTAGTCCAGAAAATGAATTGTTGGAACATCTGGAACCTTTGGGAAAAGATCAGCCATTAGAGGGCCTCAGAAGTGAATTGCCTGAGCATCCTGAAGCCATGGAAATAGATAATTCTGAGACTGAACTAAAACCAGTAGAAGACTGTGCAAATACAAAACCTGTTCAAGATGAAGAACCAGATGCATTAATGCACAGTATCTCTATGGACAGTACATCAGAACAACCCTTAAAAGAGAACACCTTTTCAGAAAGTGAAGAGGGTGGAACTTCAGAGTCACCCCGGGTAAATGCTGAACATAAACATTTTGGTGAAGATGACAATAAAATGATACCAATGGACTGTGACTCATTTTGCAGTGACCAGAATGAACCTAAGATTGAGCAGTTGCCACCAGCTGAAAGTACAGAGCAAGAAGTGACCTCCTTACAGTGTGATGTGGGAAACTCTGCATCAGGTTCTGATGAAAAAGATGAAACTGTTCCTCAACGAAGAGAGTGCGAGCCAGAGCTCAAAAAAGAGAAAAAGGCTCGAACTAGAAGATCTAGATTTCACTCTCCATCGACAACTTGGTCTCCTTCCAGGAGAGAGGGCAGGAAATCTCAATCACCATCCCCTAAAAGGGATACAGCTGAAGACAGGAGCTCACGATCACCCAAGAAGGTAACTGTGAGGGAGGGAAGGAGATCCTTATCTTGTTCTCCAAAGAGAGACACACTCAGAGATGAGAAAAAAACACCATCTCGATCTCCCAAAAGGGAAACCGTCAGGGAAAGCAGGAGATCATCTTCTCGATCAAGAACTAAGGATTCGTCTCCAAGGAGAAAATCGAGGTCTCGAAGCAGTGATAGAGATAATCAAAGAAGAGATCGTGACAGAGAAAGAAGAAATAGGAGGTGGTCTAGGTCACAGTCACGCTCTAGATCAAGATCACGGTCTAGGACTAGAAATAAAGGTTCTTCATTCTCTAGAAATGAGAGGGAAAGTCATTCACCTCGGTGGAAAGAGAGATGGGCAAATGACAGCTGGAGGAGTCCTAGAGGAAATGATCGATACAGGAGAAGTGATCAAGAGAAGCAGAATGAAAATCTCAAAAAAGAGAAGGATAATACAGAAAAAAGCAATGATGATCAATGTTCTTCAGACAAGCAGAGGAATGATTGTCCAGACTGGGTAATGGAGAGGATAAACTCTGTTCCTGACGTCAGGAGCAGAGAGAAAGAGAAACCACATTGGGAAGAGGGCAGGCAGGATAATGCAGGACAGTCTTGGAATAAAAACTTTGGTTCAGGTTGGATTCCAAACCGAGGGAGAGGTCAGCGTGGCCGCGGTGGGCGTGGCCGAGGTGGTTTCGTGTATGGAGACCAGAGTGAAAATCACTGGCAAAACAGAAAACCTCTCTCAGGGAACTCAAATGGTTCTGGGAATGAAGCTTCAAGGTTCTCAGAACAGCAGCCATACAAGCGTAAGAATGAACAAGAGTATTCGTTCGATACGCCCGCCGACAGGTCTGGGTGGACATCTGCATCCAGCTGGGCTGTGAGGAAGACTTTACCTGCTGATGTGCAGAATTATTATTCAAGAAGGGGACGCAATTCATCAAGCCCACAGTCTGGATGGGGAATGAGACAAGAAGAGGAGACACCTGAACAAGGTATTAATGGTTTTGAAATATAGTAGCTTAGTCACAGATGCAGTAGCTGAGCAAAATTTTGTCGAATTGTCCTGGCTCAAACTGATCAGTTCTTTAAAATAATTTGGGGTGAATCCATACTCTTTTTGCAATATGGAGAAGTAAAGGTGGGGAGTTTAGTGACTTCTTGTATTTTGATGGCTTCTTGGTTTTGTGTAAAGTCCAAGTTCGGGTTTAAGAACTGTGCACCTGAAGAGTGCTGCTGAAGTAAATTGATTTGGCTGAAGAGAAAGCTTATCTTCTTCATGGTTACTTTTAGCATCTGCACAATTTTAAAAAGGCTATTTCATTTCAAAAAGACATGAATTTGCCTGTGCAGACGCACATGACAGATTTTAGAGATGACAAAGCAGTATGTTGATGTTTATCTTGTTCCTAAATAAGCATAGTCCTCTATAAATGCTTAAAAAAAAGGAGAAATTTATAAAACAAAAACCACTGCTTTTACTCTATTTCAGCCTTAAAATTCCTCTGAAACCTCAATAAAAGTCTAAATTAGTTTTTGAGGGGTTTTTATATCTAAAAGGCAACTGCCCTGACAGAAATAAACTTCTTGGTTGAAAGTAAGTTAACTATGTAGGAGATTGATTCTGAATAGCTAAGATGTCATCCACAGATCATTAATGCCCTGATTAATAATCTTTAAAGATAGATGTGAATTGAATTCAAGAACTATAAAATCAATTTCTGAAGACAACTACACTTCCACTCTTGCACTGTCTCCTTGTTCTGCCTTTAATTTTTATCCATTTTTATCCCATATGCCAGCAGTTTTCTCCATCTTCTCAGAGACAAGTGCATCAGTGGCTTCCTAGTTTTGAGGCAACATTGAAACCCTTCAATCTGCTGCAGGGAAAACTTTCCAGACCTGTAACTGAAAGCATTTGTGATTCAAAGACTTTTTCATATAGTTCAGGAACAATCATGCTGTTATTCACTTTTGGAACCTGAATTCAGCTGAGGATAGTTACAACAATCTCTCATAACTGGATAAAACAGGCTAGGTTGCCATCATGACATGGTCCTCCAGGACAACCTGCTTTTGCTGACCCTGCTTGAGCAGGGACGTTGGACCAGACAGTCTCAATTGGTCCTTTCCAACCTCAGTGATTCTGTTATTCCCATTATCTCTAAAAATGAGGATTTGGGCTGACATCTAAGGCCTTTAGATTGCGATCTCTGTGAATTAGATGACAGGGTTCCTCAGGGAAGGGATTCTAAGGAAGGACATCTAAATTATAGCCTATCAATCAAACTAATTTCTTGACTTCTGGAAGGCTTGCTGCTTGTATCTAGATTTAAACTTTTTGGCTTCTGTTGAAGAGAAGATGGGATTTCAAATTTATTTAAGTCTTACCTGCTACTACAAGAGGTTATTTTTACTTCTGGGTTTTACCTGTTGTACCATTACGGGGTTTTTGAACAACTCTTTCCAAATATTAATATCTCTTAAAGGGTTTGAGAATGACTTATTGCTTAGTGTGAAAAATCTCAGCAGAGTATTTCTGTAATTACCAGACTTGTGCAGGGAGTGTGTGTGAATCAGGCAAAGGGGAGCAGAGACTTGCTGATGTGGTAATGTGTGACTAACCTACTGCAATTGTGGAACTGCGTGAATTATGTTGTCTTCCTGCTCTTTGGTGAAAAATTGTGGTTTCATTGTGATGAAATAATTTATTGGCTATGTTATGGGAACAAGTAGAGAAAACAAATTCAAAACGCAGGCTTTCATAGTAACCTGAACTTTTTAAACTTGGAAGCTAGCATGTGGTTTCCTGTATGGTGGTGAGTGCTCTGTAATAATATAATGCAATATCTTGAAAAGACTCAGATTATAGAAAGCTTCTTCATAATCTGTCCTTAATTAAGAGTTTAGACACCTGGCTCCCCTTTTGCATTATGAAGTACAGAATTTCTTCTTGATATACTGTCCGGCTTTTGTTTTGGCAGATCCAAACCTCAAAGACCAAGGCAACCAGCAAAGTGATGGTTCTCAGTTACCAATAAATTTGATGCAGCAACAAATGAATGTAATGCCACAAGTGAATGCACAGCACCAAGCTATGAATATCTTCCCGTATCCAGTGGGTGTCCATCCTCCCTTGATGAATATGCCACAAAATCCTTTCAGCATCCACCCTCCAATGCCCATACATCTTCCTACCGGAGTGCCTCTCATACAGGTAGCTGCTCCCACAAATATTTCTCAGGGATTACCTCCGCCTCCACCTCCACCCCCACCATCTCAACAAGTCAACTACATTGCTTCACAGCAAGATGGAAAACAATTGCAGGTATGCTTTATCAGAAGCCATGGCAAGAGCAGTGGTGAAATAATACCAGTTAAGGATTCTTTATCTTGAATACCATAAATTTATACTTGCAGTTTCTTTCTCTCTTGCCTGTTTTCTTCCACCCCACACCAAATTTGAAGTAGAAGCATCCATGTGCATATGGGTTGTTCAGAGACTGTAGCTTTTAAGTAATAACACACAACATCATAACTGAGTTTCTGTGGTAATGGAACACTGAAAAATTTCATCAGTGTTGTCCATAACCTTTTTCATCTTAGAAGTGGCCTGCTTCCAAAACTCAGTTTTCCCTTCCCAAACCTGTTTTTTAAGCATTTTAGGAAATGCTTGAATCCCCTTTCAGCAGCATGTAGGAAGTGATCTAAACTTCTGTGTTGCAGTTCTCATCTCATAGGGTCTATCAACAGAGGAAAATTGCCAAGTACTGCACAGCACCCATTTGTTCCACACTTCCATTCTCCAACTGTCACCATCTCAGTGGCTTCCCCACACATGCATTTTCTGTTCTATTTAATCTTTTGAGCCTTTTTATTACTAATTTCTGAGGCCTCTTTGGTGTTTTTTACTTCTACCTTCTTACCTGATACTCCTGGTTTTGCATACCCTGTTTGAGACCTAATTCCCACTTTAATTCTCCAGTTTCAAAAAGACTCTGCCATGCTTAGGGCAGGTCAGACCATCTTTTTATGACTCTCAAGATATCTTTAAAACAACTCTCATGTATGTGAGCTCCTGTAGCCAGCTGTTTATAGTAAGAGCTTTTATATCAGGGAAAGGAATATGAACAACTTGGAGGAGAATCCATGGCCCCGCAAGGAGATGTAATGCTGCATTAATGATAAGTAAAGGGCTCTTCAGGAGTTGACTGGGATTTGCTTTTCTTTTGTTGCTGCCTGTTCTAACCTAAACCTACATTGCAGGTTGAAAAAGTGATGTTCTAGAACAAACGATTTCTAACCCCCTGTTTTCATGCATCATCTTTAAAGATCTGAAGTGAACTGATAAATGGTCTACATTGTTCTCACTTTTCGCTGCTGTCCTCTGTTCATATTCATTAACTTAGAACAAGGAGAGTTAAGTGCTGTGGGAAATACGGACTGGGGTTACAGGCCATAGGAAATAACTTAATACACTGCAAAGTTAACCAGCAAGGTACTGCTGGAACTAAAATCCTGGTAGATTGCTTGTTGATTTGATTAATGCCTCATGTCTGTAACTTAAAATATTTTCACAACTGGAAATCCAGTAGGTTTAACCTCCAAAAATGTAAGAAATCAGAATATAGGTTACAAACTTCTGAAATGAGTATCTAATGCAGCAATAAATATGCTTCTGTAAAGATTGTGTATTGCTGCAAAACGCAGTTGCCTCTTGTAAAGCCCACGTTGCACTTGTTGCTCTTACCTGCTTTTGTGGACTGGTGTCCATGAACCTGAATGCTCTTGCAGCTGCTGCTGCTTTTTCTTTGAGCTTTCACTCAACAACCCCTCAGTGGAAGCACAATAGAAATGACTGAATACTGCAGGACACCACCTGTCCTTTCTGTTGAAAGGAAAATGAAGAGAGCACACTGGTGACTGCTGGCACACTGATTATAACAACTCAGTTTCTCTGTCCTTTCCAAAGAGCTCAGATTCCTGTTTCATTATTTTCCTTCTAGATAAATGGAGATGTGTAAAGAGTAATGGTGATGACCTGCAGAAAAGCAGTGTTTAGTGTAGCCTGCCAGAAACACGTTAGGAGGATGTTCTGGGCTTTTGCTAAAAATGGCCTCTGTCTGAAGTCTGAGAGCTACTTAATTTCTCAGTTCCAAAGTATGTACACTGCCTTTTGGTGATGTTTGGAAATGGCCAGAAAATGGCTTTTCCTGAAAAACAGATCCTGGTACTTCAGCCAGCATTTCGTCTCTTGCCTGTGTATTTACACTTGAAATGCATTCAAGTTCAAGCTGATAACAAACACGAAAATAGATGTTTTCCAAACAGCATCATTATGATGCAGGAATGGAAGTGTGGCTTAGGGTACCTTTTGCATGTGTGTTTAGGTGCTGATTTTTTTTTTAGAAAATGTTTACTTATCGCAGCCCTGTTTTGTAAATCAGATTGATTCTGCAGCCATAAATTTCCTTCCCCTGGTACTAACACCCTCCATGCCTGTTTGCAGGGGACTTTATTACTGGGATCAGAGCTAGAAACTGGCAGCACCGTGGTGACATGGAACATGCTTTACTTTTCAAGCTTTTTTTTTTTTTTCTTTTTTTTTTTTTTTTTTTTTTTTTGAGTAGGTCTAATGTCATGTGTGTACCTTCCATAATAATGGGTAGTAGAACCAAAGCATGCAGTATTTGTGCTCATTCTATAGCAGCTGAGACTCCTAGAAAGGCACATTGCCATATGGAAGAATGATGTATTAACTACTGATAACTTTTTAAAACAGGGTATTCCAAATGCTTCTCACGTAAGTAACAGCATGAGTGCTCCAGCTTTGCCTGCTCCAGCAGCAGTCCTGGGAAACGTGGGAGCAGTTCAGGGACCAAATTCGGGTAATGCAACGTCATCAGGTCACATGAAGAGCTCTAATGCAGCTGTAAAATTGGGAGAAAACAAAGCAAGTGTAACAGTGGAAGCCAGTGCAGATAGCTCGAAGAAGGACCAGGCAAGTTCAAAATACAGCATATATTTATATATACACTGTTTATATATTTACATTAAAACATATAAATTTTAATTTTTATAGAAATGCATTTTGATATACTAAAACATAGCAAGTTATGACAATAACCCTTCAGTGTAATATACTCCATACCATCATGTATGTAATATTTCTGTGGCAGCCATAGGACACAAATTAGCATCTGGCTCTTTTCAATGTAGTCTTCTTTAAAGCAGCACTGTTATGAATATTACTTGAATTGCTGTGGGAAAACGTTCTGTTCTTTGCAGAGCACAGGCAGCTCCCAGGAGAGCTGAAATGTATGTGTGTATGGGGGTGGTGGTTTTCTAATCTTCCGTAGCAACTTTTTTCCTGTAAAGTTTTAACTTGTGATTGATAAAGATACATAGTGAAATATAACGCTCAAGTTTTTCTCTTCAGAAATTGTTAATTCAAGAAAAAGCAGCACAAGAGGTCAAGCTTGCAATTAAACCTTTCTACCAAAACAAAGATATCACTAAGGAGGAATACAAAGAAATTGTGCGGAAAGCTGTAGATAAAGTAAGTTGGTCCAGTAATCCAAGCTGCACACATTTCACCTGGGGCAAGCTTTGGGGTGGATATCTCGTTCTTGTGGGAACAGCTTGTAGTTGCTGGAAAAGGAGAAGAGGGAGAAGCAAAAATAGTTTTCTTCTTTCTCCATTCACAAGAGCTCTCTTTGGCTTCTCAGGACAGAACCTGGTTATTGTGTGGAAGAGTTGAATGGGAATTCAGAAGTATTTGGGAAGCAATCAGAAAGTATTAGGAGTTTTAAAATATGTTTTGCCTGAGATGGAAGAATCAGGAATGTGGGGAAAATAAATGAATAATGTGGGACTGTGGAAAATCAATGGAAATGTTTCAAATGTTTTTGTTCTTTAAACTGTTGTAGGTTTGTCATAGCAAGAGTGGAGAAGTTAATTCTGCAAAAGTGGCAAATCTAGTGAAAGCGTATGTAGACAAATACAAGCATTCACGGAAGAAAAATCCTGAAGAGGCAGTCTCCTGTGAAAGGAAATAGAATATGTTTTCATTTTTCAGTTTTATTCTATCTGCAAAGTGCAATTTCAATGTGAACTGTTAACTGAAAATTGTACATGACAGTGATTTGAATTTGGTTTTGATAAAATTATTTTTCGAGGTAGTGTATAATGTTTTGTTCTAAAGAAATATAGATCTGCAGGGCAACTTCTTTATTCCTTTTTAAAAACAGATTTCTAAAAAGAATAAAGGTGTAAAGAAGAATCATTAGGAATGTACGATTGTGTGGATACTTAGATGTACAGCATTTTGACTTGAATAAGAGAGTGCATTAACTTAGAAACTTCGAGTACGTTGGGTTTGGAACAGGTATGTACAGTACATGTGATCAGTCAGATTAAAGTAAAATTTTTCTTTTGATTGCTCCCTAATTATAGCAAAGATGAAATAATTAATTGCCTTGACAAATATTTCTAGTGTTAACTGGACAGGCTGAATGCAGGGGTCACAATGTTTATATTAAAAAAGCACATAGAGTTATCTGAACACAACTGTTTAGATTTCAAAAAGAAAAGTCATAAACAGTAAAATCTGGTGCCCAAAAGCATGGGTGCTGCACAGCTGTTGTAACACCAAATAAAAATTATGCTGCTTGGTATTGTTTGTGATGTTTTTCAATTTGTTTCAAGATAGTGGGATAACTTGAATAATTTTTATGTGTTGAAAGCCCTCAATCATCACACGCTGATAACCTCAGTTCAGGTTGTGCCCTTGGGCTAGTGGGAAATTAGTGTACTAAAGCTGGATGTTCAGAAACAGAAAAGTTTCTTCTTCAGGTAAAATCAAGAAAGCTGGAATTTATTGTTAGGATCCCAGTTGACCAGAGACTGCCAGTTGTGCCAATCTCAGCTGCATAATACTTTTCTTCATTTATTAGGGACTCTGGCATGGATCACCAGACTGGTATTGGTGAGCCCGTGCCATCGGAAGCCAAGTGTCTTCCTGCTTCCCTGAACACTGGAGGTTATTAGAGGTACCACAAGCATTCTGAAAACAGATGTAGGGTCACTGAATGTGCCTGGGGAAAGCTTACACCCAAGGTAAAACCAGTTTTACTGAGGCAGCAGCAGGGAGAGTTGCTGGAATACCGAGTGCTGCTTAGTGAAAGAACAGCTTGAGATCCTTCTCAAAGGAGCCTTACTCTGATTTGTTCCCTTACTCTTAGACAGTGCTATCAAAATCTTGTCACTAACCCTCCAGTCCTGTTGTGCCGTAACAGCCTTCCTTTGGTGTTGGCTCAGCCTGGCTTCCGCTCCAGCCCAAAGTCTCCTGGCCCAGAAGCAGCAATAAAACATTTTAACCGAAAGTATCAGTTGCGTTTTCTCAGAAATTATCTCTTTGTAGCCAGTAGTTCCCAAATTACCTGGTTTTGGCAGAAAATAGAGTTTCACCCTCTAAGTAACTTTTGCAGAAGCCTGAGGATGACATAAGGGATATCCACCCCTGTGTACACACGTGTGGTGTAGAGAGAGAGAGGTGTAAAAACGTGATGTTTGTCACAACAGTTGATTGCTTGGTTTTAGCTATAACTTTCGGCAGACTTAATGAAGCAGTTGACTGTCTATATTTATTTTTGTGTGCCTAAATACAAATGCAATGTAAATTAGAAACAGATATAATACATTTTCTACAGTCAAGTCAGGTTTTAGACTTTTCAATATACTCAGTTTTACACTATGATAGCAATTTGTAAGATCTCTTGAACAGTTTTAAGCTAAAATTGGTTAGCACTTTTTGAAAAATGTAGCAAATTGCTATGTGTATCCTGGTTTATCACGCCATGCGTACTTTATTACATTTTCCGTCTCTGAATTTTTGGATTTTAATCACTTTTTATATCTTTTTCTAGTCTATACAGTTGAGCCTTGCTATAAAGCTCCTTTCAGGAGTCAGATAAGTGTTTCATGGGGTTTTTTTCCTCTTTTGGAAGAAAGGTGGAAATTGGGGGATGCGGGAAGAAACGATGGAGGATTTGAACTGGGAGAAGGGAGGGGTCATTAGTTTCTTGTCTTGCAGCTCCTGGGTGGAAGAGAAGCTGTCACTGGCTGCCACGTTGTTGGGGCAGTGACTATAGTGATGCTCCACTGTATTTCAAAACCTAATGAAGAATAGCAGATAGAGTAGCATGTGATCAGTAACTTTATTTTTTACAATTAAGTACTTCAGAATTTATCAGAAAATACAGTTTGTTACAATTTCTATGTTGAATTAAAGAAATGCATTGCCTTAATCTGTAGACTCTGCTCCTGTTTCTCCCGAAAAGCAGCGAGGTCTCTGCTGGTGTGGCTGCCTGAGAAGGGGAGTATGGCAACCTCGGAGTCCTGGTTCTGGTCCAGTAGGATGAAAGGTGTATTTCTGTTTATTGAAACACCTTCTACTGAGAAGTCCCAACATGCACCAGCACTGAGGGCAGAGGTGGGGAGCTGAGCCGAGCTCTCTTGCTGCTTCCAGGGTAGTGGTGGTTCCTTCAATCCAAACTGCCTTGTGGGAAACAACTACAAAAGTGTACCTTCTGTGAACTTATGCAAATCAAAAGGGTTTTCCTTGCACCCCTTCCCCTGTCTCACTGTGCATGCTGCTTGAATGTCTCATCCTAAAGATACACCTTATGAGCACAGTGGCTGTCCAAAGTCCACATTACTGTGTATGTAGGCTGGAGTGCTGTCTACTGAAAAAAATACTCTAAAATTTAGTTTCGTGTAGTGTTTAACAGTTTCTAATAAATTCTTTTCTCTCAGCTGGCAGTGTTTGGTTTTAAATGACTCTGGCTCAAGTGGTGTGATTTAGAAAGCAAGGTAGCTCCTGTTCTTTCTGTGCACATGCATTTATCTTGTCCTGTCTTGTCTGGCCGCCCCCACCTTTACATCTCATTTGTTTTAGTTAGTCTTCACCCCGCCTTGCCAGTCTGCTGGTGCTCCAAGCTAGAAAAAACACAAATGCAGGTGGCAGAGAGTCCATTCACTCTGGGACTTGCCAAACATTGAGGGGTTCAGGGCCTGAGTGGACTACTGCTGTGGGAAGCTGACAGGGCGGGATTCAAACCCCTGGGCGTGCCCTACACAGGACAACGGCAGCCGACCAAAGCAGGGAGCAGCTTCACTGAAATACCTTCAGGGGATTTTAGTGCAGGGGAGCTGGCCTGCCTTGGGAACAAAATTCCAGGCATCACTTTTCTTCCAAGCGTTACCTCCACTGTACCTTCATGAGATAGCTCCTCAGGTAGGAAGGTTGGCACAGGTGTAAAAGTTACAGTTAAGGAGCTATGCTGGCAACATTTTTCATTATTACCACACATTACAATATTCACATTGATCAATACTCGATAAATAGTAGAGATGACAGTAAGGGCAATAAAGTATATCATTGATTTCAGTAATTAAAGAGTACTAATTAGATGCAGCAGGTTTCAAAATAATGGAGTGTCTATGGAATTTTTTTTTTTAAGTTTCTAATCTCTAGGTTAGTAAGAAAACCACTAAGAGCACAAGTAACTACTTGCATAGAAGGAGATGAAGATCTGGAAAAGCACAGGCTGGGATCTGGAACTTGACTTAAACTTGACTCTTCAATATCACAACTCCCAGACTCACCCACCACGAGTAAAGCTCGACCTGATCTGCACTGTCTTACGCTGTGCAGTAAGTACAGGGGCTGACAGCAATAAAGACAATGCCCATTACACACGGTAAACAATCAAACCCACAGTATAATCCATTGCTGCAGGAGCCAAACACAAGAAATTTTGGCAGCAGGTCGTCATATAATTAGTCCTAAAGTTTTGAAGAAATTTAAAACCCACTGAGTTTATTATGAGGAGCATCAATCAAAAATAGCCAGGCATTTCTTGATGCTTTGGTGCAGTAGCAAGCGTGATGATAGAAAATAACTCATGGAAGTCAGAGTTCACTGTAAATTCCAGAGCCTTTTACAAAATTCAAGGTTTTTGAGGACTAGGAATGTAGCTTACACATGTCATGCCCTAAACCTGGAATCACAGGGATTTTCCTAGAGGACTATTTAAACAAATATTTCTAATAACCATAGAGTGATACTTGGTACTGGAGAAATAAAACACACACCTCCATTTTTGATGTGTTGTGGGTCAACTATGAGTTCAGCTGCAGGTCAGTTGCCTAAAACTTCACAGGAGCCCACTAAGGCCAGCAAAACAACTGGAATGAGGGTGCAGCCCCCTGTCCTAGAGAATCTGTTTCATACCTTGTGATTCATCACGTAACTCTGTTGTAAACAATAAAAACACAGAGTGTCCCGCCCAAAGGTCAGGACAACCAGATATTGGTGTAAAAGAAAAATTTACTGTTCACCAGGACAGCAACTTTCCTGTGGATGTGCAGGTTCAAAACCCCCTAAGAACAAAACCTACATATCCCCTCAGACTGCAGTTTGCAGGAAATCCACCTTAGCACAGCTGTCCAACAGCCACCCAACACCACACCACGAGACAGACTTTACCATGGTTCACCTTTATGAGATTTTTGTTACTCTAATATTGCATTTTTATTCACCTTCAGTAAACCAGCTTTTTTCAAAGGTATGGGCTCAGATTGCTCTCTGGTTATCTTACCACAGACAGGGAGAAGCCAAGACCCAAATGTTGATTCTGATACAAACAGATGAAAAACAGCAGGCTTCTAAAACCAAGATGGTTTTGAAGTTGTTGTAATTCAAGAAGATATTGCCACTCACCACAAACAAACTGGTGATAACTTTACTCAATAGAATCAGCCTTGAATTGTCTGCCACTTGAAAATGATTCAGGAATTCAAACCCCTCTGTGAAATCCCCCTCATTCATTCCCTTGGAAGAACCATCCAGCTCCTGGCAGCTGCTCCGCCCCTGCAGAACTGTGGCCTCACGTGCTGCAGGTGCACCCTCTGCCATGCAGGACACGGAGCAACCTTTTGGCTGCCCCTGCCCTGCTCTGCAGCCTGCACACACCTCCCCTGATCCAGCAAGCCAAGGGACAGCGACCACGGAGCTCTCCGCAGCCGCTCATGCAAGGAATGTCCAACAGCCCAGTAACTACCTGGAAGAAAAGGCAGAGGAGGGAGGAAGCACAACGGGATGAGTGCGGGTGTCCGCAGCTGTTGCATGTCAGCAGATCTTGGGCAGTGATGGGAACTGAACTCACACCTCACTACACGCTCTGGGGCTTCTCCCTCCAGGTGAACCCCCTTTGAAGTTTCAAACCAGCAAAAAAAATGAGAACAATGTATTTTTAGTACTAATAAAATCATTCGAATCCAGGATGTGCTTTGCTCCAAACTGCAGGCAGGCAGGCAGTAATTAACACCAACAGCCGTGCAGTTCAGCCCTGCCACCACACTCGACGCAGAGAACACCAGGAACTGCACCACCAAAGTAATAAAGTAATGGAAAAAAGAGCTGATCTGGAGGTGACCAACTGCAGCATGCTTCCTCCTTCCAGGGAAGGGTGCTGCAATAGTTTTCAGTGGAGTCAGACCACAGGCCAAGGAAGTGCTGTGTTACTGTGCTAACTTCACAACCTCTAGAGGATTCAGGCTGATGACTGAGGAATAACGTTTACTTTGGCAAGAGATGCTTTTAGCATCCTTACTATGCTGCAAAACACTTTGGAAGAAGCAATCTAACTACAGACACAAGAGAATTCCTCATTTTAAAAATACAGCTAACCTGGAATCAGTGTAATATAGTTTTGTTTTGCTTTTTTTTTTGCCCAAAGAAATTTATACTCTTCTTCAAGAAGATGCTGTAGAGCCAAGCCACAACAAAGATTCTTTATGACTGCGCTCCAGTGAGATGATGCTCACTGGAGAGCATGGAACATTTTCCATCAGTTGTAATGAGCAGTGGTAACATTGAAGTAATCTATAATAAAGAAAAAAAATAAGAGAAATTTTGCAACTACCTGTTTCAAAAACATCTGTAAGGGTCGTATGCTGTGTATCGTGTAATATGAAACATACGTTGCCAGTTGCTCTCTTCCCTCAACAAGCTTTCAAAAACTGGGTTTGTCACAAACTTGGAGCTGTGAAGAGCTGAGTGACAACAACTCTGCATCAAACTCCCCCCCATCACTGTTAAACTAACAAGCACAAAAATACAGATGACACGGAGCCGAGCCGTCGCGCCGCAGTACATGCAGTTACACCTCACCAAGGTGCCTCTCTGCGTCCTGCAGCTTTCCGCCTACTGGCACCTCTGTTCTGAACTGGGACACGCCTGCGGAGCAGCGGGCCAGGGAGCAGCTCCCAGTAGAGCACTGGCGGCACACAAACCCATAGCGCAGAGCACGGCTCTCCGCGCAGGCCGGCACTCAGTCACCGGCACTGCGCCCGCTCCTCGCCCGGGCAGGCCCGCAGCCGGGAGCCGTGCCGAGCTCCGCAACGCGCCTGCAACAGAAACGCTCGGGCAGGGAAAGACCCAACTACTGCTCTGCACCCCACATCCCTGACAC
>VWPU01006020.1:60000-65123 GCA_013398955.1 Callaeas wilsoni
TCTGAAGACAAGGTTTCTCGATCCTCTTCTTAATGCCATTAGGGCAGCACTCGGATGATTCACAATGGCCTTCTGCGCTCTGGGAGTAGAGGCAGTAGCCCCTGCAGCTGGCTGCCTACATTAGTAAAGAAAGAATTAGTAAAAATAAGCTTTGCGCTGCTTTCTAGACAATTAACAACTTGGAAAATTTATTTTACAATTTTTAACCTATCTGAACAGAGACATGAAGATCCATCAATATTTCGTGCTGATACATGACTGCTTCCACAGAGATAAGCGTTATTGTAAAGCCTTCAGAAAAGTCATGCATTTTATGTGAAAAAACAATTCTCTTGAAGAAGTACTGCTCACCACCCACGAAATCTGTGATGGAAAAGTAATATATTGTACTAATAACACAACCACTTCCTGAAGCATACCAATTGAAAAGAATGTTTTATCATACAGAACTGTGATAGCAGCTATGCAAACGCCGTCTGAGATTTGGCCACAGAAGGTCCTTAAAGTATAGCCAGTCGAAACATGACACAGCTCATTGGAACCATTAGACACTCAAAAAATATAAAATATATATTAACTGTGATTAGTGAGGAGTAATATAAAATAACGTAAGTTATGTTCTAAGACATAAAACGCAATTGTTAAATCAGATCAAACACCTGTAAAATCAGTTACCTGTTACTACAGCTTTTAGACTGAGAGATTAATAAATTAAGTAGGGTATAACAAACATAGCAGAAGCAATTTCTCCATTTTCAGTATTAACACTGAAGTCAAAGCTCTACTTGATGTAAAAACTTGGAAATTACTCATGCCATCAGAGTTCAGAATGTATATATATGCAACTTCACTTGATGAGTTAGGCTCATAATGTCATCCTAAAATACAATTTGCAGTATTAGTGGTGAAAAATATCACCACACTTTAATATTTTGCACAATATTATTATGAAGTCTTTTAATACCCTAGTAGAACCTGGTTAAGAAGTGCAAGTAATGCTTATTTGTAAATGTAGCATAAAAAAAATGTAGATGTTCTAATTTTTGAATGAAAGCCTGTAAGAATTTTATTTAAGTATCTTATACTGAAAGTGAATACTGCAAGAATAAAACTTGAATTCTCTATTTAGAGAGACTTTCTTAGTAATCTGAGGTTCCAACAGCAAGGAAGCCCAGCTAAAAACTAAGATGCAGTAACAGACAGACCCCTCCTTAAAACCTTAGCTCATAATCATTCTGTCACCCTCCCCAAATAATATATAAAATAGAAAAATATATAAAATAAAATATATACTATATGAAATAAATAAAAGGCTTTACGAAGTAAAAGGAGAACGACAGGGGCTGAATTAAGAAACTGGTGGGCAGTGACATGTTTACAGAAGACTGAGTACTACAGTAAAAGAATTGTTGTCTTCATTCGTAATTTCTGGAACATTTTTGTTTTCCTTATATTGAGAAGCACAAAGATCCATCAATGGAGGATGTTCTGAATGTCTCTCTTCAACAGTTATCATATCATATTTTAGAAAGCTGAATTACTATTGCCTTGATTCTAGAAATATTGAAAAAGGGACAACTGCAATAAACTAGGAAGATACTAAAAAATTATCTTCTCTTTTTAAGTTTGAAGAAAAAGAAATTGATAAAAAGTTACCGAGACATCAAGTGAACTGCTTTGTGTCTGTGGGCAAGTATCTCTCTCTCTCAACATCTAGATTTCTTGAATTTCTGTAATTGTATTATCAACTTAACTTTAAATCACAACATAAATGGTATAGTTTGAAGTTATCTCCTGCCCCACTCCCACAGAGCATGAAGAATATTCACCTTTGCTTCAGTGGCAACAAGGAAAAAAAAAAATTACCATGAATCCAAAAGGATTCTAATGCATAAAGCTACAGTCAACATACAGTTAAATTGCTAGTGCTACCTGACCTTCCAGAATGTAATATTCAGCTACCTCTGAAAACTAGAAGAGGAAGAGTTAAAATAATAAAACTTTAAAAGCAAAGAAATACAGAATTAAGGTATAAAACCAACTCTGTAATGCAACTTTACGTTGCCTAACTGGTTCCAGCAAAAGCCATTACAGATTTTTTCAAGTGTGTACGGTGTTATGATAGACAGAAAGGATGATTAGGGAATGGGCCCTCACCTGTTACACTGTGTTCTGTATTTTACTTCCAGCACTGGTAACGCTCATGATCTGCAGTCTCTGAGGTAGGTGTAGGTTTTACTAAATGGTGAGGAATTACATGAAGAAAGTTCACCTAATAAATGCCTAAAAGTTGATGACTTAAACGTGCTTTGTCTCAGTACACCATGTTTTTTAAGCTGCTTCAGAGCTCCATACAAGAGTTTAATGATATAGACTATCTGCTGTGAGCTGATATATCTGACACACTGCTCGGACTCAGAAAAAAGTAAATTAAGCCAAGACCTTGTAAGACAGCTTGAGGTGAGCTGCTGGAGTGAGCACAGGGTTTCATCTGACAAGCCATTGATTCTGGAAAGCAAATTATCAAGTCTTGTCTCCCTCATGTAGCTGCTGCATGCTCTTTTCAGCTGTGCGAACAGAACTCTGGGGCAGTGCTGTAAGGCAACGTGGAGGACACGCTACACTTCACTAAAATCTTCCTGTTTGTTAAGGGAGGAGAGTAAAAGTAACAGAAAGGGAACCTTTATGTTTTCACAAGTGAGGGAAGTGTATTAACTGCTGTGAGTGCTGACAGAGAAGGGTCTCATCTCTTCCTTTTGTTGCAGGCCACCTCCTGTACTGGTGTTCAACTGACAGTAAGGCAAACAGATTCCATGGCAAGCCCACTCTTCTGTTCTATAAGCATTTTTTTTTAATAAACAAATTGATTTACCATGCAATCTAACAAAAACTAAAGCTAGTTCTCTCACCCTAAGCAATGAACAGCCATGAGAAGCAATAAGGGATGTCACAGAAAGTCAAAACAGAATCATAGAATCATTTAAGCTGGAAAACACTTCTGGGATCACCAAGTCCAACTACTAACCACTGCCACATCCACTACAAAACCATGTCCCTATGCACCACATCTGCACATCTTTTGAAGACATAAAACATCCTATTTTTAGCAGAGGAATATTCTCATTTCAATTTGTGGTCTGAAGTCACATCCTTACTATCTTGTGATATTGCAGTCTCAGTATTCTAGCAAGAACTGGTTATGCATGTAAATTCTTGCTTTCTGAATCTGACCTAATTAGGGAATTCTGCCTCAGAAGAGGGGATGTATGAACAGTTTTCCTTCTATGAGTACCTGTGCCAATTTAAAAGAAGCTTGTGAGGATGCATAGCTACTGGAATGTGTTATCTGTGTGATGGAACATTATGAAAAGGCAGAGTTAAGAACACATCATGTAGTAGATGGTGTCAGCCCTACACTTCCCACTTACCAAGTATTTAAGACTACATTACCATAACTCTTCTTTTTGTGGTTTTCCAAGGTCTGAGTGTTGCTCAGTTTAATGAAACAAGGCACCATAAAGCAACTATAAGTTTGTCTTAAAATGTTTTTTTAATATTAAAAAATAAAAAGACTCTCAAACAAAATTTCTCAGTTTTCATAACTTGACTTTCTCCGCTGCCTCCAGCAGCTTGGTAGCAATTCTACAAGCCACAGAACAGAACTGTAAAAATCTGCCTGGAACCATGTAATTACATCTTTAGCTCTCAATAAAGTGATTCCAGTCAGTTACTAACAAAGGTCAGGTCTTAACACACACAAGTAACTGAACTCTGAACAAGTCCACTGTTAACACAGCCAGCCCCAAAACCTCACACCAATGGGGCTGCACTCTCCAGTATTAATTCCAGATGGCTGAAATCATTCTGGGAAAGAGAAGAGCCAAACCTGATTTCAGATAGGAACACAAAATCAGAAGACTCTGGGGAGTCTTTATCTTACTTGCTTGTTTAAAAAGAAGTTTATTACAACAGTCTCTGGATCAAATCAGCCCAAATTTAGACCACAATAGGAGGGAATACAGCAAGTTACAAGACAATCCATCTCAGCTGTGTGTCACATGAACTGTACACAACAAATAACTTTCCATTTGTATTACGAGCACTTCCCTGCTATAAGGAAAGTTGTAAAATGCTATCCAGTCAGGCAAAAAAATCGGAGAACACATTTAGAACAATGCTCATCATAGAGTTTTGACCTATATACTTTAAAGAATTACCTAGTTTTTTTAGGATAACTGCAACTACTTCAGAATCTATTCCCCTTTTTGTCCTTTTTGTCTTACTGGCACTGACCTCAAATTTGATTACAGATTCTTACATATGCAGAGTTTCACCTGATAAGCCAAGTTATAAACAAATTCTTTCAATAATTTCTAATTCTCTTATTTTCTCTGTTGTTATTGAGGCTCAAGTCTCTTACTTATTGGAAGGCTTCTGATTGCCTGCTTGTCCATGTTCATCTTGCTTTAATCCTGCAAGCAAAGCATCTCTGGAACAGTGCTTATCCTGTTTGGGGAAAAGTGAAAAACAGTAAGAAAGGTGTGTGGAAATTTACTATGAAATTCCTACTGTTTTCTGAAGTAATATGTGAAAGAAAATCTGCACCTGTAAATGGGTAATGAAGGAAAACCTCTGCCGCTGGAAAGGTTCACATCCCTCCCATAAGCACTGCCCTGGGTAGACATCTTTTCCTCCATGTTCGGTTGCTGCATGATAGAAAACCTGTGATGGTGTCTGAAACCACCTACAAAAAGAGGGGAGGGGAATTTAATTTTTTTTTCCCCAGTTAATGGCAAGGTACAAATATAATGAACATCAACTCATAGTGGTTAATCTTATTTTTTTCTGAACTGAGACATGCATTAATAAATGGAAAGTTGTAAAATTTTGAAGGGAAAAACATGTACACCTATTACCAGTGAGCAACCAATAAATGTTAACATGATTTTTCCAAATCTGATTGAAATATCATGGTTCTATTTTCTACTTCCACTTCACCAAAGAAATAATGCATGCTAATTCCAATAGACCCATCTGCAATATAAGCAAGATACAGTAACAAACTATGAACAGCTAAACCAGATGAGCTTTATATAATACATATTTATATTAAAAAAAGAATA
>VWPU01006021.1:0-26169 GCA_013398955.1 Callaeas wilsoni
CGGCCGGCGCGCGGGGCGGGCGGAAGTGGCGCAGGCGGTTGGCGCGGCGGGACAGGGACTAACAGGGACAGACAAACAGGGACAAACAAACAGGGACAAACAGGGACGAACAAACGGGGACAAACAGGGAGCGGCGGTACACCGGGACCGGCTGGTCTGCGGGCCCGGCTTTGCTTCCTGCTGTGAGACCTCCCCTCCCTCCCGCAGCCGCCCTGCACACGGGTTCTGCTCCGGGAACCGAGTCCCCGCACGGTGCTCCACGGCTTTGGAGGTTTCTTTCCGGGCACTGAGTAAACCGAAAGGGGAATTTTGTTGGCAATACGCCTGTGCTCGTGGTCCTGGTTTTAAAGGTCTCGGCTTCTTGTAACTGGCGGATTGGCTTTGTGAAGCGATTAGCTCCTATCGTGTGAAGTGTGGCATCTGCAGAGTAGCCCTGTCCTCCCGAGGCCGCTGCTTTGCAGTGGGTTGCTGCTTTCTAGAGCTGAAGTACTGTTGAGATAATAAAGGCTGTGTAAGAATCGCTTTTCCTCAGGTAATGTTTGATTGTAGTCTCTTTTGCACAATGTCAGATGAGTAAATTTTAATCTGAAATAAAGGAAATTTTGTTTGCTTAAGAAACTTGGTTGTATTCTAATGAAACTAAGTATCACCTGTGTAATTAAGAGTAGGAATAGCCTAGGACGTACTTCCCAAAAACAGGTAAGTGCCTGAAGATCTGCAGCAAGAGCAAGCTGAAGCCTTGCAGCTAAGGGAATAAGATGTGTCACGCTACTGACTTGATTTTTCATTCTATTTTAGTTAACCTGACATGATATTTTCACCTCATGAGACTTCTCAAGGAAATAGTAGATTACAAAATTAGACTTTTGAAAAAATTCCAGACAGACTACACATTTTGTTCACTGATGGTCTTCCTGATTTCATTAAGACTGCTGTATGACAAAAACTTTCTTCTGGGGCCCCCGGGGTGGTTTTGCGGTAGTTCTGTACTGCCTGTTCTGTTCAAGCCTCAGATGTTTGCTTTTGTGACAAAGTTTTGCATAAAATGTTGTAGGAATGTATGACTGTGTCTACAAATGTGTGTGCTTTTATAATGAAGCATTATTTATTTCATAATTATTTTAACTTTTGCTCAGTTTGTCCAAATATTGCACTGACTGGTATCTGTGTTTACAGGGGCTTCAGGTATCTACCACTGTGACTAACCACATCAATAAGATGCTGAAGCTCTTGGGAATTCCTTCATTCTTCATGAGACTTTGGTGAGGTTTCCTCCAGAAGTCCACACAGTCATGTGTTTTATTCTCTTCTATTTCCCAAAATGACATTATCTTCTTCATGTAATTTTTGTGTATGACTGAAGTATTTCTTGGTTGTAGAGAAAGGACTAAAAATTCCAGTTTGCCTCTCACTTCTCATGTTTTATTTGCTTTTCTGCTCTGAAGCTGATTTCTTATTAGTTCTTGAGGAGAAGTTGTGTTCTAGAGGAGACTACAGAGGAACAGTCCATTTTTTGTAGTGAGAGCTAGAGTTGGGATCCAATAGTGTGTATCTTTGGCTTGAAGAAAAGATGAAATGTTGGGTGAATCTGAGTAATCCAGGCGGAGAAGTAAATACTTGCTATCCTGTGGACTGGATTGATGTTGTTTGATGATAAACTATAAGAGAAGAACAGAGCTAACTTTGACTTCCTCCTCAGTTAAGTTAATTCTGGAGTCAAGGTGGAGAATATCAATAGGCATATTTTTCAGTCTTTATTTTTTCAGTATTAGGGGCTTGCAGTTTTATAAAGAAATTCTGTTGTCTATAATATTACATTTGTATTTTGATTTTTTTGCAGTATTAACTAAAAGAGGTAAAGCATCTTAATTATAATGTAGGATGCTGTTAGGGGCGCAGTTTTTCGTTTGTGTGTTTTTGTTTTTTCTTTTAAATATGTCTTGTTGAATTTTTACTGAAGAAAATGACAGAATTATGATATTTTAGTGAACTAGACCTGGAAGAAAAATATGGTGGATTTATTAATCAAATAAAGACAATAGGGGAAAGTCTTCCTTGTGGTTTCTGTCCTCTTCTAGAAAATGCTTGTTTCGATCTGGCCAGAAAAACCTGAGATTTTTACTCTGACTGTTATTACTCTATTTTCCTGGTATTATTCCTCATATGTCCTCAGATATGTGAAGTCTATGATGGGACATCATTCCATTGCTATTGAAATTACTTTTTTTCTGATCTGTTATAATTTGTGAAAGTTCAGTTAAACTTCACTAAATTCTAGTGATTCTTCTTGCTCAACAGAATTCTGCACCTTGTATATTCAGAATGTACATGGAGTGATTCCTGGTTCTAACAGAAGGTCAGTGTGATCCATCTGTCATGGCTAGTAAGGTGTTTTCCCATGCTAGAATGTTCCCTGGGCCTTAGACGATTGTAGGGCGTGTTGGTACCTTTAGTTCAACATTGTCCTTGAATGAGAATGTTTTTGTGTACTGAGCTTGCTACCTACAGCTTCTTACACTGAAATAATTTAGGACTATATGCTTCTTTGCTATGCTAATTGCCACACAAATTTTGGCTATCTCACATTGCATAGAGAATTATGGAGGAAGAGGAGAAACAGTGATGAATTGTGTTGATGGTTAAGAACAAATTAGCTTTTCCTATGAGGCTTCTTTTTCTTTTGCTCCTATCTTTCAGTCATGTTGCACCAGAGTTCACGTCAACAGTTCTATATTGTTGTGGCTGTGTGGTGTTAACTTCACTTGCAGCTGCAGCTTGTGATTTGTTAATGATTTTCAGTGTGTACTGAAGGGTGATATAACTAATTTGAGAGTTTAGATTATGATGTTTTTCCAAATGTAATTTAAGAATTTGGTTCTTAATTTTTTCTAATTTTAGTGGAAGTTTAAAAAGGCTAGAGAAAAAAGAAGTAAGGCCTTCGCAAAAGGACTTAAATGGTCAGGTTCTTCCTACCACCTTATTTTGCAGTGCAAAGCTCAAAAATTACAGTTTTTAAAAGTCACTGTCTGATTCTATAAGTGCATAAATCTTTGGGTGTTTAAAACTTCAGTTATAAACACTGCAGTTACCAGGCTCTTAGAGCATGTTTTTGGCATGTGCTGCACCTAAAAGGAAATGCTATTTTTTTTTCTTTCTATAGGAACTGATGAAAAGATTGTGAGCCTGAAAGCTTTTCTTTTTTCTGTGCATGCACCCCAAACCAGACCAAGTCACCTAATTCAGATCTGTGGATGTTTGTACTCTCAAGCTGCAAGAAGGATAGGGTGAAGTCCTTCACAAATATTATAGGAATTTTTCTCTTCCTCCTGGACATAGAGAGAGAGGGGTTCTGTAACTGCAGTGTTTTGGTGGAATAATGTCCTTTTTCCAGCAAAAAAAAAATGACTGCTTCTTTTATTTGAAGGTTAATCCTTGTTCGAAGCCATTTCTGCTAAGCAATTGTTTTCTGGTGTGCAGTGGTTTAAGATGGTTTTTAGGCTTTTGGAATACATGCTGCTATGCTGTATGCAATGCAGGCAATGTGTTGATTTGCTCCACTGTCAGAAATTTAAGGTCTAGAAAATTAGTAGGCAGAATGTTAAGGATAGGGCAGAGCAGCACGTAGGAGTTAAGTCCATAGCCATCCTCAGTGTTATATTTCACTTGAGTGATGCTTATCACATTCTCTTTGAGGATGTTAAATTTTGGATTACATCCTATATACAATATATTGTCTACTATAAAGAGTCTACATCCTTTCATGTAATTCTTTGTTAAAATTGTTAAGCTTTTTGGTTGCTCCCTCTCCATATTTTTTGTCACTCTAATTACTGGAAGGCAAAAACTAGTATTTGTAGTTCACAGCCTTCTTCCTTCTGCTGTGTGTATGTGTTGTGTCTCCCTCCTCTTCAAGGCGTGTCCCATGCTGCTGTCTGCCTTTCTTGCAGTCTCTGTTGGTTTTGTTTGGGGTTTTTTTTCAGTATCTATCCTTATGAATAGCTCTGCTTACACCACTTACAGGCTTCTTAGGCTCAAGTTGGAATGATTCCTGTCAGTGTTAGTCAGGCTTTTGAGAGCAATGAAGGTATTTGACAGACTTATTTATTTTCACTTGGTTGCTCTCCAGAAGAGTTTGGAACACCAAGGACAGCACTGACAATATTTTCATGTAGATTTTGAAATCCAAAGCTCTATCGGCTTGTTTTGGAAAATTTGCTTTTATAACTCTTAGAACTGGATACTCATGTCTTTAGTTTTTAATTGCTGAGAACAAGAACCTGAGAGCTTCAGAGATTAGCAGTTAGAACACATGATATTAGTTTTATATACATAGGAGTTTAAGATTTGTAAAAAAACCCCACTTGTTTTCTACTGGAATGTTATTTACATGAATTTAAATTACAACAAAATGCTCTGTGCTGTTAAGACATCTTCATGGGAAAATAAAAAAAAACCAAACAGAAAAATATATTTATAATTGCTCGAGTAGTGCAACAGAGAGAAACAGGATAAAAAAAATTGTTAATCTGTTATGTTGTATATCTCCCTGGCTCATTATAGTGTTGCTGGGTGAAGAAGAATATTGCTGATTAACTTTGAAGTTGACTCTTTCTAGATGGAATAGATCAGCTTCTCAGTCTGCTAGAATAAAGTGTGAAGTAGATACTTTGAACTGAAAAGCTGTATAAATCTTCTAGTTGCTCTTTTCACTAGAGACTTGAAATCCTAGTAAGCTAATGACAATGCTGTTGTGGTGTGTGTTTGAAAACATACAGATAAAGGCATTGTTTTTAGCCTCATTTAGTAACATTTTATAGAAATTCTAACTTCTAATATCTCACTAGTCAGAGCAGGAGCAGCATCTGCACCTTCGTGCTTTTACTTCTCCTTCAGCTCAAGCAGAAATTGAAACCTGTCTGGTACTGTACCTCCCAGCTCTGTGCAGCCATAGTTGACCCTGGCTGGAAGCCAGGTGCCTGCCAAAGCTGCTCTTATCATTCCCCTCAGGAGGACAGGGAAGAGAAAATACAGCTAAAAGCTTGCAGGTTGAGTCAGGGAGATCACTCACCATTTACATGGACAAAAGAGGCTCAAATGAAGTAATTTAACTTACTGGTCATCAAATCAAGGTAGGATAATGACAAATAAGAACAAATCTAAAGACCTTTCCTCTACCTCTACCATTTTCTGGGCTTTGTTCCACTCCTGATTTCTCTACCTCCTCCCTCTGAGCAATGCAGGGTACAGAGAATGGGAATTGTGGCCAGTTTATAATGCTTCATTTCTGCCTCCTTCCTCCTCATGTGAACTGGAAGCTAGGAAGAAACAAAAGCCAGTCATCCAATGTGTGCCATTGCAGCTGAGACATCCTCGAACCAAAGTATTTTATTGATATCTCATGAGTGACTGTGACTTCTTGCTTGTATCTGTTAGACAAGAACAGCAGCGCTGGGGAGTTTCCTGGAAAATGGGGAAGGAGAAAGAGGGGTCACTCACAGCAAGAGAAATAGTCATGAGTTATTAGTGAAGTCTGGTATCTTTGGATACTGGAGTAACTATAAAGTGGATTTTTGATTTTTCTGAAGAATGAGGTACTTTTTAAAAGAATGTGTATAATGTTGCTCTCTGCAATGGTTTCCCAATTCCATTTCACTATAACTGAATATTTTGTAGGAATTCAGTCTGTTTAGCACTGAAAAAGCTCTTTTGAATTGTAACTGAAATATAGTTTAAGCTTTTAGTGAGTAGAAGACCAAGTTTTTGTGCCCATCCAAAACTACAGGAAATATTTTCTTTCCTGTTCTTTACTCTCGTATAAAAATTGCTAAAACTGTTTGAAATTAGGGCTGTGGCTATAATACTGCCATCTGGATTTTCAGAAAACAGAAAGCATTTTTTTCTTAGTTTATTAAAACTTACTGGAAATGGAAGATTGATAATGTTGTGGCTTTTCTGTAGATGCCCACTTGAAATAAAAATTATACAGTAAAGACAAAGATAACCCCAGAAGAAACAAGATGACAATGTAATGAGAAAATACAGCAATAACTACTTATTGCTAGATGACTGCTTTCGATTTCTCTTATGTGTAACTTCACTGCAATACTATTCTTTCTCTCCCCTATTCTCGGCATTATAACACTATCACTATTAATTTATTTCATTGGCTTAGCACAGTGAGGGCAGACCAGATGACACAGTCATACATTTCTTAGCTTGTTCCCAGTGCCTTCCATGCTTAGCATATGTAGATACCCATCTTATTTTCTTTATTGTTTTTTCATTACTTGATTAATTGATGAAAATTTTTCAATCTGTACATAAGCATCTTTTGTTCATTTTAAGTTAAAATGAGAGATGTTTTAATTTCTTGCAGTCAAATTTTCTTACAGGGAAAAAAATGGAATATGGAGACTGTTTGTCCATGACCTTGTGCTGGGGAAGGAGTCATTCAAAGTCTTTGCTTGGTTTTTATCTGCATCTCTGTGCATAAAATATTAACACTGTTTACATTAGCCTTTGCATTTATATGTATTCCTATTTATTTATATTTAAAGTAGTATTTTATTGCCATTTATGGTGTTTTGGTATGTTTGAAAAATCAAGTAATTTGGATGGTTGCCTATTGCCAAGGAAGTGTTACTTTCTTCTTGCTACTTACGGTACTAAGAGATGAGGCCAATCCCTCTGAAAATTCTTAGTCTTACATAATTAAACTGTCTTGTTATGAAATAGGTAAATACTCTGCTTCTGAGTGAGATGCAACTTCTAGTAACTCTTAATTTGAACAAGATGAGGCTCTTCAGGACTCTTTTTATTATTTTTGTTTAGATAAAGCAGCTATGCCTGTTCAGTTGCTGAAGATCATTAAAGGACAGTCTGAGACTCCACTACCAAGCCATTTGCAGAAGGAGAATTTGCAACATTTGCAAGAAAACTGTGATCATACCAACAAATACATTCAGGTAAACTGACCAGTAAAAGAATTTTATCTTGCTTTGGAATAGCTCCTGTTACATTAGCAAGGCACTTGGGTATTCCAGCTCAGTTGGTGACTTTCTGCAACTGTGTGTCTTTGTGTTCATCTGTTGCATGTCTTTAAGCAGTGGAAAATTATGACCTTTTAGAACTTCATTGCATGTTGCTATTACCTTCATTGATTCACAGTCCTGCTCCTTTCTCTTATGTTATCAGACTAAAATTTTATAGGAGTTTCTCTTTTCAGAGTTTATAAGCTGTGGACCAATTTTAAAACACATTAGTATGCAGAATGCTTTGTTGAAAATGGAGGGATTGGGGGAGGTTAAGTGATATTTTGTTTTAAAAAAGTAGTAACAAGCACCTCAATTTTGTTAAAGATCAGATATCAGAGTAATGACTTCTAAAGTAGTTCTCCTTTTGTATGAAACAATGCAATATCCAGTTTTATGAAAAGTGTTGTTTGTAGCAACTACCAGCATCAAGACACAATTAGGTTTTTTTGTCGTTACCAAGTGTGCACTTATATTTGACAGTAATCCCAAATATATCTTGGATTGGAAGTACAATCCTGCTATACTAGTGAAATGCAGAAATACCTTTTTCATGCCTAAAACAAGTATTCTCTGTAAAATGCAGTGTGAGTTCTTGAATGTGTTCTTTTTTTATCCTGTTTAGCTTTTTTTTTTCTGTAGCTCTGACAATCATTTTAGGCATCCCTGATGCTTTTGTGTCAGGAAATCAGCATTAACCCAGACTTTCTTTCAGTCTGTTAATGAAAAAAAAGGGGGAAAAATTAAGGCAATCTGGTTCTGTAGAAAACCTAAGTTATCTTGAATCCTTCCAAAAATGACACAAACATCTTAAAAATATGAGCTGAACTGATCTAATGTTTTTCTGTATCCGAAAAAAAACCATTTTTGCTACCACAGCTGTATATTCTCAGTTCCAGCTCTAGTGCTTATGTGACCCTGTGATTGAGTCCGTTCGTGAGAAGGAAACTGGCAGAAGACTCTCCATATTGCTGGAGAGAGGATAATTTTCTGCTGCTCTCACTCTGCACTGGTTCATTGTGGTGTCAAATTGATGCCAGGAGTGCTGCACTTCGGTATAGCAAAGGAACAAGACTACCCCGTTTGGAAGCAGGCAGCAGTTGAGTGGTGTAGGAGGTGATTTGATTGAGAATGATCCAGCCTCCCTCAGGTTTTGTAAAGGAACAAATGGAAACATC
This sequence comes from Callaeas wilsoni, assembly GCA_013398955.1. Taxonomy (NCBI): domain Eukaryota; kingdom Metazoa; phylum Chordata; class Aves; order Passeriformes; family Callaeidae; genus Callaeas; species Callaeas wilsoni. Next base: position 8,210 of record VWPU01006021.1, read on the forward strand.
AATAACCCGTGCTGCTAGCAAACAGGGTTTATTCCTCAGGGTGTAGTTTCCTGTCCCTGTTCACCTGCAGGATATATAGACTTTCCTGCTTTGAAGAGCTATGTCTGCAAGCAGCCCTGACATGGAGGAACAGAGATTCTTGTTCAGAAGAAAGTGATGAAGGAGACAAAAACAGATTATAAATTAGAAAATGTTTCTGCCAAAATAAATGTTTCCATTCAGAAAGCAGGACAATTACTACCAGACTATGATTTAAAGCATACATGCTTTAAACATGCTAAAAACAGTGCTATAGCTGATTCTGAAAGGGAAAGTGTAGAATGTCTTTTTCAGACTTCTGCCTTATGTTAAGAGAACTTCATGCTGCTGCTGACATGGATTAGTAGGTGACTAAAACAGCTTGGCATAAAAACAGCACAACTGGAGAGCTGATAAAGCTGGTGCTAATGCACCATTAAATGTGAAGGAAAATCCAGTTCCGCAGGCTGAGCTTGAAGTGAACCTTAGAATGCACTGATGTTAGGTTGTCTTAGTGGTGGCACACTGTCATTCTAGACTTGCCAAAACAGGCATCAGGTCCTGCTTTGACAAGGAGGGAAGGGCTGAGGAGGATTTTTATGAAATGTGTTCTGGGCAAAGCAACAAAAAACATTTGGGATGCTTCTGTCTGACTTGTATGCCTCAGTCCTTCCATTCTTCTGCACGTTTTTATCTTCCTGGCACCACTTTGAAAACGGCAAGTTTCAAATTTTTGGAAAAACAGCACAAGCAATGTTTGTACCGCCTCAGTCATCGTGTCTGGTAACTAAACATGATGCCCTCTCCTATTAGTTCATCATCCTCTGGACTTTGCTGTGGCAAATCTGAACCAAACCTCCAAATAAGCTGCCAAATCAGCTAAAGAACCAAACTGAGGGAGTGAGGCTTTATAAGAAAGGAGACACATGGACTAGAAGAATTGTAATGGTTAGTTTGAGAGTGAGTCTAGTGGCATATGGAACGTGGAGGGTTTTGGAAAAAGTTTACTTCTGAACTCAAAAAGCAGTGCAAGATTTGTGAGGGAAGAGTCAATTTGAACAAGTTTTGCAGAGGTAGGTTTTTTTGAAATTTGATGCCCAAGAGTTTCAGGCATGTGGAGAAAGCGAAGGGCAGTATGAGGAAGTGGGTAGTAGCTGGGGAAGAGAACTACAGTGTAGATGTTTGGGATACAAAGGAAAGTGGAGGGGCCAGACCATTACAGCAAAGAATGTGGACCCAGAATTTGAAAACTCTTTGAAAGATACTGGAATGTAAAAGGAAAAATAGGAAGTAAAGATGGTGAAAAAGCAGTCACTATCGCATCAATGAATTCCACTTTTAAATAGTGTGCTGATGCAGATTGAAGTTTCTTACTAGGAAAAAAATATGTGTAAATGTTGAGTGTACCTGAGGTGACTCTTTCGTTGCAAAGACGTTATTACAAGAAAAATTCTGTAGTCTTTTGTTTACCTGTGAGTATAATTCAAGACAATCTCAGCAAGAACAATTACATACATATATATATATATACACGTATAGTGAAATTTTAAACAAAGTTGTAATTTCGAAAACAAGTGAGAAACCTTTCTGTTTTTAACAGGTAAGTTCTTACTTCTCACAGAGAAGACTAATAAGTTTTGTAAGGAGACTTAATTATCAAATTATTTTGGAAATCATCATCTGCAAGTAATGTTGAGGTTTTGTGGAGTCGTATTATTTCTTTATAAAACAGATAGTAAAATCTTGTTGAATTTGATTTGGATTACTCCTCAGTTAGCACGTTGTAGGTCAAATTTTACTCTGAAAGGCCTCTGGAGTACCAATTCACTGCTGCATATTTTATCTTGATTTGGTTTAAGAAGCATCTGCTAGCATTTAAGTGAAGCTTCCCACTGAGTATGTGTACCATAAAATCACTGATTTACCTGACTGTCCTCTTAATGTTATATGTATAGACATACTGCCCTGCTCTCTTTTTACAAGAAACCTTTTAGTCTATTTTTGTGCTGTTGTATAGGTTTTTTTAAGCATTTTATAGAGTCGGTTTTCAATATTTTTATTTTTCTTTATAGAACCAATTTTTGTGGTTTTATCATTGAGAAGGTTATGGTGCTTCGTCTGCCATACTGTGAAAGAATACCCTTGATTGACATTTTTGGTACTGTTGATGATACCATCTTTCTAACTAGATGTGTTGGTTCCAGTCACTGAAGTTGCTGATTTTTTGCTTCATTGTAACTTCAGCATCACAATAAAAAAAAGTATTTTTAATTAACTGTTAAATCGTAGAATCTTTTAGAGCATTTGCATTATTGCCAAATAATTAGGACACTACAGTTTCAAAACTTTGTAATACACTTCTCACAGCTGTATTTTTTTTCACAGAAGATTATTTATCTTTGTATGCGTCTGTTATATCTTGGCTGCGATTTTGTTCTGATATTTCTGTTGTAATCCTTTGCCAATATTTTTGGAGAAATTGCTGTATCTTTTAAGATTTTGATCTTTAGATGCCTTTCAGGTTTTGTGCTAAAACTGTAGTCTTTTATGTGATTTTTGTAACTCGTGAAAGTTACATGTATCATTCCATAGCTACTGTTTTATTGTCGAATCTAAGTTTATCATCTAGTCGTAGCATATAAGTAGTGTTGACATGTAATACACCCTTTGTTGTATCTCAAGAATGTTGCTTTTTAGCACTGTCTATAACAGTTGCTTTTTGGTTTTTTTGTTAAGAACATAGATGGCAATTTGCACTTATTGCTTAAATTCTGCCTTTTTTATCTTGCAAATGTTTCAGCTGTTACCAGTATTTCAGTAACTTAGAGGCATACAGCCTTAGTTCACAACATTTTATTTTATTTTTTGCTTTTCAGGGAATAGTTACTCTTTCCTACCCATTAACAAAACTCAGCGATGGAACAGACTTTTTCAAGATTGTTCTTCAAGGTACTACAATTAACTATACATTTTAAATTTATGGTACTACATCAGTAGTAGCTGCTTTTGTATAGTGTTCAGAAGAATGTCAGACTTAAAATACTCCTAAAGCTGTTCATTGTCTACAAAAAAAAGTTTATCTTAAACTTACGCCTAGTAAGTTTATGAAAACAATACAGTCTTTATATTTCAGTAGACTTCTTGTTGCATAATTTTTAAAAAGGCTGTCCTGGAAGTGTGTTAGCTGTATGTATAGCTTTAATAGTGTATTTTCAAGCTGCTTATCGTAAGAAGGACTAAGAAAATTGCATACATAGTAGCTACCACATAATACATATAGCATATGCTATGTAAGGGCATTTTTAATATAAATCAGTATTTTGATCAGCAGCAAAATATTTGTGTTTCATTCTGTTTTAATTTAAGCCTTTAAAAAAAGGAAATTTCACCTGACTACTCAAGTATTTGAGTACCAGTAGCTAGATTAGCACTTTGAAAGACCCAAGTTGTTCATCACGCAGTAACTGATACGAAAAAATAATATGTTCCTTTTAAGTCTTAAGCGTATCATCCCCTCCAGTCAGGAAGGTGGAGTAGGTAATTTGTCAGGGGTCTGTTGGATTCAAGGAACTTTCCCTTTCCTTCCATTTCATTCTCAGCTTCTTCCTTACAGTGGCTAGAGAATCATGGCGTGCTCACTCTGTGCCTCCTGACTGCTGTGCCTGAGCAGCAGGCCTGCGGTGTGCAGGTCCTGCCTGGAAACGCTGCTTGTGGCTGGCGTTAGCAGGGGTGAATGAAGTCCTTGGGACCTTAGTCAGTCTCCCTGCTGGCTTCAGGGTTCTCAGAGGGGTGCTAACCTCCCTGAGACTTGCTGGTTTCAGTGACTGCTCAGGAGAGCAGAGTTTATGCACATTCTGCACGGAAACATAAGCTTGCACATCTAAATCATTGATGTTTTTGAAACAGTAAAAAGTAGAAAACTCTTAAATTAACAACATGATTTCTGCTTCAGTCCTCCTGGAAGGCTACTAATTAATATTTCTACATCCTAGAATATCTTCAGTTTATAATAGATTTTACAATAGGATCTGTGTTAATGTGACTGGATAATATTTCCTCTCTAACACTATACATTGAATTAACCAAGTGGAAATCTTTTTCATTTCTGTTAAATTGTATACTGGTGTACAACGTGCACATTTTAATCCTCTTATGAAGAATATTCTGAACAATATACCTGTAGTTAGCACATTTGCTGTTTGTGTATTAATTTAAAAGTGTTAGACTCTGTAAATCAACTTGTTTTGTAAATCTCTTTCCACTGCTGTTTTGTTTTGGAGACGGTGTAGTGATTGGAATCACTTTTGCTTTTTTTCCCCTCTAGATTCGGATAACTTGTGTGCCCAGATCAATAGCATCAATGTTTTAATATATGGAAAAATGGCAGAAGATTGTGCAAAAATTATACGCCGTGGGGTAAAAAAACCACTAAAATATATATACATACATATTCTTGTTTTAGGAATTGTTTTTCACAGGTGTATGTTGACTTCTTGTCTTATCTTAGTCTAGCTATCCTTAAAATTAGAAATAGTCTGTTCAGTCCCTTCAAATCTAGAAATATGAGCTAGAACAAAAATAAAGAATTTACTTATGTAAATTTCTTCTCACACTAATATTGAAATAAAGGAGTTCTTTTTATGAGTGCTGTTTACCTAGCAAGCAAAGGATCATGAATATGGATAATAGAGAAGTCACCAATTTATATTCATATTTCAAATGTTTTGTCATTTGATAAGATATATTTTAGAATTAAATTCACTTAAAAGACAGTTACACTAAAAGATTTAAAAAAAAAAAATTAAAAATCCCAAACTATACATACAGGGATTTTTTACTAACTTGGTGCTGATGTCTTGCTTTGTCAGAGATAGAAGTTTGGTTTGATTAGTTCCAGGTAAAAGACTTAAACAAGTCAGCCTGTGAGTTTGTGAGAAAGTGTGTTACCACTAAAGAAGGAAAACAAGGTAAAAACAGTTACCTCAGTCTTTTTATAAGATTGCCTATCAGTTTCATTTCAATATTAGCCCAATATGAAATTAAAATTAGTATATGACACATTATGATCTCACATTAGTGCTTTTTGATTTGTAATATGAATTCACACTAAATCCTAGAATGGTTTGGAATGGAAGGCACCTTTAAAGATCAGCCGGTTACAACCCTCCTGCCCAAGGGAGGGACATATGGGCAGGGACATATTTCACCTCATTAGATTTCTCCAAAGCCCTATCTAACCTGACTTTGAACACTCCAATGATGAGGCATCCACAACTTCTCTGGGCAGATTAGTCTTTATACAGATTTCTCAATTCCATGGAATTTTGAATTTTGATAGGGAAGCCAGGGTGGGAAGTTCCTGAACTAATTTGCTAGATATGCAGGCTGCAGAATCTTTTTAAATTCAATAAACAAATCTTTTTTTCCCTGATAAAAATACAAATCTTGAACAAGGCACTGAGCAGCAATTAGAAGATAAAAAGATCATTACTAAAGAGCTGGGTAGCAAATTACAATCCACAGGCAGCAACCCTTAGACAGCCAGGGTGCGCTAAAACCTCAGTTTGTTCTTCCCCAGTGAACTGAACCTTCCTGGTGCCTTCCTCGTGTCTCAAATGACATTTTAATTTTGGAGGAATATGAATGTGAGGAAACAATGATTTCTGAAGCTAGCAGAGTTTGAAAAAAAACCCCATTTTTTAACCATTAAAAAATTACTTCAGTAAGGTCCAATATGGTTTATTTGCTGCATACTGTTTCAGATTTTAGTATTTTTTAATTTCCAGATCATTCTTGGCATACTGTAAGTTCTTCAGCTAAGTAACCAGGGGGAGGAGCTGGCAATATCCAAAAATGCGAGTAACCATGCTGTCTCCTGAGAGTCCTCTTGATCTATAACAGAATAACCATCAAGAAAAATATTGTCTTTCTTGTATTTCACACTTTCTGAATGAGGAAAATAGAACTTCATTTTGCCATTTAAAAATGTTGGTTGAATCTGATAGTTCATTTATGCAATACACTTCTGTTGACATGAAAATCCACCAATTTATGTAAATAGCTTTGATTCCCAAGCCAATTGCAAGATCACCTTAGCTAAAGGTGAAATGGAAACTAATCTATTTTGAAAACTCATGGAACTTGCACAGTCCTTTCACAGTTTGAGAGGAGTTAGTTTTGGTTTTTTTTAATGTGGTGCTATATATGGCATATATATTACATGAGAGTAATCACTAGTGACCTAATATTACTCAAAAAATTTTTCATTTATCAGCCTGTTAAAAGGCTGAGTCTATGTAATTCAGAAGTTCCTTCTGACAGAGGAGAGCAAGACAAGAGAAGTTACCTGTACAGAGCTCCAATCCTGACTCAGCAGCTACATCCAAGAATCTTGTGCAGTCTACATTCTAATGAAATGCTGAAGTGGGAATAACATATAAGCAAGGCATAGCTTTTTAGATAAAGTTTGATTTTACTGTTGAAGGAATATTCTGGGTAGCATCAGCTAACAGTGAAAGGAAAGACACGTACTAACACCTGATTTTGGCAAGATTCATGGAGTTTCCTGAAGTTTATATTTGTGTGTTTCTGTATCTGGAAAGAATGAAACAACTTTCATGTATGTTAGTAGGACAGTGTGTTACAGGTGCAAGGAACACTGAGTGTTCTAATTGCTTTGACACGTTTTAACTTAGCTTTGAGTAGGACTTACTCCTAGGTGACTTATATATTACTTTTTAGTCAAAGTATACATTGTATTCCCATTTGTGATGCTACCTGAAAATCACTGTGCCTTAAGTAGTTTCATTGTGAATTAAACTGTCTGATTTAATCTATGTTTTCTGCAGAAATTTTTTCCCCGATGTTTTAATAACTACATATATCACTGTCACTTAATCTAGAAGCCTTTCTCCTTCTTGCACAAAACATTAAGGTTTTGGATCTTAAATCATTTAGAGTAGCATTGTCAGATTGCTGAAACAGCAAAAAAAGCACTGTCATACTGCAATATTTGGCTAAAGCTGTCAACTTTAATCAGAAAACTCTTTTATTTGTTGTAATCAAATAAACACATGAAAAAAGGTTATTCAGTAAAATTTTATGGAAGTGCTTTTGGTAGAAGCTTGAATAGAAATAGGGTTCCAAGTCTAATATGTTTATTGGAATGGAGCACACTGGCACAGCCCTGCTAAACAGTTCTGATAGCAAGGGAGCTGACTATAAAGGAGCTTTACATTGTATCAGATAGCTTCTTTTAATCACCTCTGATTACCTAAAGGTATTTAACGTATTTATCTTCTCCTCCTTTTTATTTTTTTCCCTTTTTTTTCTCTTTGATTTGGTGAGGTTGCTGCTAAAAACGTGAGCTGCTGCTGGGACTTGAATCATGTGCCCTTTAAATCCTCTTTTTCTTGTTCATTTTGTGGTGTCTGAGGAACTTTGTGCCAAAGTGAAAAGAGAGTTACAATTGCTTTCTGTGCCAGAATCTCAGGAGTGATGCCAGAGAAGTCTGTAATGTCTCTTTTGCTACCAGAAACCTCCCTGTTGATTGACCCACCTATTTAACCCTTGAGGAAGATGTTGGCCCAGCCAAAACAGAGTTTATAGGACAGTTTCTTATAAGTACAGCTATAATTCAATGAGAAAGAAGCTCCAAGAAAAGAATGTTTTATCGCTGCTGGTCCGACATGTGATTTCTTTTCTACTTTAGTTAAGCTAAACAGAAAGGAGCCAGTCTTTAGTGTATTCAAAGAGGAATGATTCTTTTGCTTTATTCAGTGTGAATCTTCCTCCCTAGGCTTTGTCAAAAATAGCACTCAGTTACAGTAGCATCAAGAGTGTGAAAATTTTAGCAGAATTTAAAAAAAAAGCTTTCTGGCATTTGTTGCAAATATAAATTCCATGGGTAGAAGAACTAAATTGGGAAACTTAAAGACAGTTTTTACAATTGGTTCAGGATTTTTGTTTCTTCAATATCTTGAGACTTTAGGTTGAAATTTCATATCATATAGTGTTAAAACAGAGCACGTGTTAGAGTCTGTGGAATTTTCTGTTTATTGCTCTATCCCCTTAGGAAATCTTCATAGTTGCAGGATTTAAGGTGATAAAATTGCCTACAGCAGGAGAGGATGGTAGACATGGTTGTCACCTGGAAGTGTCTGAAGAAGCTGGATCAGCCATTTATGTATGTAGTTACCAAACTTTTTTGTTTTTAATTTCCGAAATGCTTACATTAACATTTTGCTCCGTAATAGAAAAAACAATAAAATCTATTAGAAACTGAAATGGTACAGATTATTTTCCCATGTTCATCAGGGAAACATGACATGTTTGTGTATGTGTGCACATGTAATTTTATAATAACCCTAACCAAATTATTTTCCAGGTAAATTTCTACTTGTCGAGTGCAAGAATTTGACTTTAGTTGACTTTAGATAGATTCCTAGAGCTATTTAAACTACTCTCGTGCATAGCACATTTCTGTAATGCAGACAAGGTAGAGGATGCAAGAGTGATTTCAGTTCTATAATTTTTAGTTTACTCTGGTCTATGAGTTTGTACTGTTTTAACTCAAATCATTAGTTGTTGCCTTTCGAATACATATATTGCTGTAATCTAAATTTTGTACGGAGAATTGTACCCTTTTGTCCTGAGTAAAATATTTTTTCATTTGTACTATTCTCATACCAGTTCTGTTTAGTTTTATCTATACAGTTGTTATCTAATTAAATCCTGAATTTAAGAAAAAAAAGCTTTTTTAAAAAAATTTCAGAAAGGCTCTTTTGTTTTGGAATTGACCTCTATAGAGAACTAAAACTTGGCACTCAGCTCAGTGAGAAACAAAATTATTTAAAATGATAGTGCAGACTGTTTCATGACATTCATTATCTGTTGATGATGATGATATATAGGTAGAAAGAGTATTTTTCATTGAAGAACATAGATAGCGAAACCGCCCTGAGTCTGAATAGGTGTGGCTAAACTAAAAGTGCTTAAAGTTTAGGAGCTACACGAGGCCTTCAATTGAGTATTGGCAAGACCTCATGACATGCAGTCTAATCCCAAAGACGCTGTGCAGCTCCCTGAGTGCCTGGGTTGTGCTGATGTCGCTGACCGCTTGACCGCCTGGTGGCCAAGCAGGCGACTAGCTTCAAGTGTCCCAGTGGCGAGACAGGGAGAAGCTTTGTGTCTGGTGGAAGCTCCTGCTGGAGCTGTCTGCGTCTGGGCTCACAGTGGAGCTGGCAGCAGTCGATGGGAACTGTAGCGATAGGCAGAGGCGAAGGAGGAAAGAGAGACTCAATGTTGCAGCACCCAAGTCTTTATTCCCAACCCGGAGGTCAGGAGGCCAGGATGAGGAGCAACAAAAGAGCGCAGAATGACAGTTACACTGTCTTTTAAGGTAGGGGAGGAGAAGGGAGGTACAAAGGGATAAACCAGTAGGGAGAAGACAAGAGGTGTCAGGTATGCCGTAAAAGGAACAATAGGGAGGGTTTGACGACAATGGGCCAATGGAGATTACAGGACAATAGAACTTTCCAGAACTTAATTGACTAAACAACAAGGATATACATAAACATGAAGGATAGAACCAATGATTAACCAAAGAAAGAGATGTTTCCAGAGCAAGGGAGAAACAACTAGGTGGAATGACATCCAGGAGGCTAGAACTTAAACTTTCATGCCACCCACTGCACCATCCTCAGGTCCGCCCTCCGACCCTCTGTCCTGGGCGGGAAAATCCACCCACTGGATGCCGTTGTCCATTCTCAGCCCAAAGGTGGGCTGGACCACCGCAACATGCTGAGGTGTTTTTCTCTTCAGTGACCACAGAATGGAGCGTGTGGCACTTCGTTTAGTGACACATATATTGGATGCTTAACGTTAATAAAACGAGCAGACTTTGTGTGTGCTTCACGTCCTCAATCATAACTTTTCACTCGGCTGTTTAAGAGGAAAGTTAGCTTCAGGAATGCCTCTGAGGTGGAGAGCAAAAGCAGATCGCCGGCTGGAGTCAGCAGGGCTGAGGCCGTGCACAGCTGTGCCACGGGGCCATGTCCCGCAGCCAGGCCGGGCTGAGCCCCGCATTCCTCACAGAGAGTGCACGTGTTGGCTTTTTGTCAGAGCACCACGTTAGCTCTTTAAAACACCTTACACTGAAGATGAGTCTGGCTTATAAGTAAGGCTCAAAAAGCTTAGAAACTATCTTTAAATGAAATGTATCCCATTCTGATGAATTTTTTTCCTCCCAAGGAAAGTAGCGAGTCACTGGGAATAGATCTGCTCTAAGCATTGACGTGTACATACATGTTTATATACAAAACTTTAAACCCATTTAAGGTCTCTGTTAAGCAGGTGCAGTTTTAAATTTGTGGTCTCCAACTTTCAAATGCTACTCTATTAATGTGACCTAACATATTCAACTAGGTGACTTTAGAAAATGTGTGTATTTTTTTGAAGAAGCTTTTGTCTGAGTGTAATTGCAGTAAATATTACTTTAATTTCTTCTGTAGCTAAAATTTTTCTAGATTCAGAGGTGATTCATATAGCAAAAATGTCTGCAGGGCTGGTTTGTATTTCTATATAGTGTTGTATTTGCTTTAAAGTTATCAAATGTTGTTATATTTGCAGTACCTTCAATTTTGTAATCAGAAAGTTTGTTATTTTTTTCTCCACAGATTTACACTAAACCAGGAACAACTGCCACTTCAGAAACTGCATCTGTGGTGAGTTTGTATTTGGGATATTTTTAAATCACATGAGATTAACTGCATGTAAAGAAGGTGTGGAATTAATTTTTGTTCCTGTTTAATTTACTTCCATACTCTTATCCCAGCAGTCATTTAGCTTTTGCAAATAATATACCTGGAAGGCAAAATAAAATATGAAAAAAGTAGTACATTTTCTGTACTTCTAGTATATTTCCCACCTCGATCTCCAAACAGACTTCATATTAGTTTAGGAAATTTGGACTAGAAAGGTAACTATTGCTCTAAATAAGATTGTATGCTTGTGCTGTAAAAAAAAAAAAGGAAATGTGAAACTTCCTTTGATTTAAAATCAGACTTCAGATAGTGGTCTTGGCATTTGTTTTGATTGCTGTTTGAAACAAGCCCGTATGTGTCTAAATTAAAATTCTACAAGAAATAGTATTTTAAAGGCAGAGGAACAGGTTTATGAAATTTTAATGTTCCTTATCATCATGTTAGAGATTCAGTACCAATGGTGATAGATCTCGTTTTCAATTTTTATTTACTGTTTTATTTTTTCAGTATAGTACTTGAAAAGCTCAGTTATCAATCAGTTTGACAGAACTCATAGTAGTCTAATAGTCTAATAGCATAGTCTAATAAATAGTCTAATTAGCATATATTACAACCTTAAGATGAGAGGAGAATAGTCCTTAAACTGTAGAAAGTAGCCCTTAATTTCTTTAGTCCTCCAGCAATTGTGGTATTTTAATCAGAAGATGTGCACAGTGGCTGTGAGAGGTAAACCCCCTGTCAGCCCAAGACAAGGATTCTGTGCAGTGACACTGCCAAGCAGAAATACAAAGCTATTTATGTATGTGCTTTAAAAAGTCCTCTGGATGGACACATTAAAATGAATCAGTAAAAAATTGTCTTTCATTATTCTGTATTGTAATGACTTTTATTCACCTGGTTCATGTATTGAAACTTACTTCAATTAGCTGGTTGGCTTATTGTAAGAAAGATGTAATCACAAAAAGAAATTAAAAGTCTTGTGTGCTTTCCGAGTCTAAAGTGAATAAAATACAAAGAAATAGATAATATTTATTTCTTTTTTTAAGATGAAATAAATATGTCTGAGGATGAATGATGTTAAAAGACAAAATTGTATGTGAATGTTTGAATAATGTTTTCTTCTATTGCCTCATTGTATCATGCTTTTTCAGTCTGTTGCTCCAAAATATGTGTATACTCCCCTGAATCATCTTAAAGATGGAACTATAGTGAACTTGTATGGCGTTGTGAAATTCTTCAAGCCTCCGTATGTTAGCAAAGGAACTGGTATGTACTATATTCAAGAGATTTGAAATCTCCTCCAGCCAGAACTGTTCTTACTATATTTGTTAAAAATCAATCAGAACAAGAATTTCACATGGTCCTTTGACCATGCTTTTGACCAGCTAATACCAAGTAACAGAACAACAAATAGATAAGAGATATTAGTCAGTTTAGGCAGACTGGTGGAGATGGTAAATGAAGAAAATTCTTAAAGGAGATTTGTCATTTGTCTAGCTACTTTAACAAGACATTGGGGAACTGAGAGCTTGGAAAATCTTCATTAGACAAGCACTAATTGCTGGAAATCACTAGGGCAGCCATTCTTTCTGGATATGTAAAAACAGTGAAGTTAAATGCACCGACTTTTGAAGTAGCATGTCTCTGAAGCAGCTAGGAGAAGATTTTTTCTACTGAGTTATTTGTCAAGTTAATCACTTCAATTTCTTAAATAGTAGAAATTTAATAGGGAAAATTATTATTTATTTAACAACTAGTCCTTGCCTAAATGTCATTAATAACTTCCTAATATGTCTTCCCTGTATATTTTCAGTTGGCATTATTAAAATGACACAAGAGTGTCAGTGGAGAACAGGGACACAATCTGATGTTTCTTATTTATGAAGATAGTTGTAATTCACTTGCTACTTTATAATGAAAATCTCTAAAACAGTTTTAATTAGTCTGAGGTTTTGAGTAAAAATGTTCACTAATCAGTCAAATATTTCAATTTTTTTTTATTTTTTTGCACAATAGAGTGTGATGTTTGCTTGAGAGGGTGCAAAATGGTCAATTATTGTTCTGCATTGTCAGGGCATGAAGTGGCTCTTGTCAGTGGTTGCATTAGATCTGGCCCAATCCTGCACCAATACATTCTCTGTCTGACACTGTAATAATAGAATCCTGTAGCTTTAAGCTGATGCCCACTGGAAGCGTGGAAAGTGGGGCCACTGTACTTTATCCACATGGGTCTTTATTCACTACATAGATATGCCCTGAGGTATACGATGCTGCTCCTTCTTACTAATATTAAGGCTTAAGGCTGAGTCTTTGCACTGTTCCCACTGAAGATGGTACCACTGGACTGGTACCTAATTTAGTCTTGTCGGTTTATATAATCTATAATTAAAAGTTCATCGTTTCTATTACCATTATTGCATTAGGTGAGTGTTAAAACACTGATGAATGAAAGGAGTTTTCAGTATGTTCATAAATCATTAATTACAGAGAAAGTTGGTTTAGCTATGCGTGCTTTTGCTTGGGGAATATAGTTTGAAATGTCTATATATGAAAACTTCATGAGTTCTGAAAACTGTCCAAGAAAGTCCTTTGGGTCTTACTTGGTACAAAAGACAGATAGGATTTTGTCTGCTAGAAGATCTGTTGGAAGTGTTCAAAACTATACTCTTAACTTTCCTTCCCCAATACTTTAAGAGTCTTAAGATATTTTAAATTTTTAACAAATATTATATTCTCCTCTCTCCCCTCCCTTAATCCTAAGGATATCTCAAGTATTTAACCCTGAGATTTAAAAGAAAAGAGAAGTAAATAGAAGAAAAAAGAGCCTCTGTCTCTGTAGTGTCCAGTTACAGAGATTATGTGCTTGACCGTGAAAGTTTTAGGACATTACAATGTGACACTACTGCTTCCCCAGCCCTTTTTTTTCATGTAGATATTGGTCAGTGTTTTCCATAAAGTAGGGAAAAATGAAGAAGAATCCTTGCTGCTGGTTAACAAGGTCATAGAATAATGTCCTGTTTTCCTGAGGAAACCTCCATCTAGCATTTTATCATAGATATATGCACTATATTTGTATGTCAGATGTTCAGTTAAAATCTCATTTTATCCTACCTAGATGTGCATGTAGATTGTAGCTATTTTATGTTTATGAAATATTTCTTAGAATCAAAATTAATAAAGGATAGCAATTTTAGAAAAGACACTTCTAAAAAGCTTGGTCACTTCTAGATCAACAGTTCTACATGCCCAAAATGCAGCTTAAGAGTCAAATCAGATTCTTAAGTAATTTTTGAAGCCCTAAGTTTTATTTTTATTTTCAATTTTTATTTGATCTTGAGCCAAGTTCATCAAACAGCGCAGAATTTATTTAAAATTGTGTAGCTGAAAGAATGAACTCTAATTTGAACTATACCATTTGGTCAACTTCAATTACAATAGTCAATTTTTAGCAAGTAATAGCAAACCAATTTTACAGTGCAAAGCAAACCCATCACAGAATGTTGTAGTATCCATTTGTGAGGAAGCAGACTCAGTTAAACCTGCAGTAGTTTTTCCTTCAAACTATTCTGTTCCATTTTGAGGTTTTTTTCTGTTTCAAAATATTGAAGATTTATTTAAATTTTGCAGAACAGAATAAAAACTGTTGCAGAGGTAAAGATACCTATTTCATTTCTGGACTAGATTAGAATAATGTCCTTTTCCCTTTTGTTCGCTGTGGTTTATATGCATTTCTTTTTTAAATAACCACGGTTTCTTATCTTAAAGTATAGCTGATAAAAGATAAAAAGATATTTGAAGGAATTAATAAAAATAATAAATAGTTGAATAAATAGTTAATAGAAATCTCAAGACAGTTACTTTGATCTACAGTTTACAAATGACAGCATTGAAACATCTGTTTAGCCAGATGCTTCTGGTAGTTACCAAATTGTTTGTATCTCTAAAGTGTATCACCATGTTAGAAATAACAAGCTCTAGTAAAACAGTTTGATTCTTTAGAGGTTTTGTTTTGGGCTTCTGCAATATGTGTTTGTATGTACATATATAGATACACACGCATAGGAGTGTATGTACATTTGTGTTATTTTTCTTCCTGTCTCGTTGAAATAGAAATGGTAAATTAGCTGGGTCAGCTGCTTGGTGTTAGGGCAGACACTTGTGTATTGAATGGCCTCAGTAATTCTTGAAAACAGTATTAAATGTTTCGTTTAGTTTTGAAGAGAGAATAATTTGCTGCAATAATCTCTTTTTTGTGTGTATTGAAATAAAAGAAACAGAAGGCAATCTTTAATTAGAGTCCCTGACTGCTAACAACATTGCCCAAAACCTTTTTATCTGTTGGAAGGGGAAAGTTATTGGTTCAGGGTAGTGAGTTTTCCACTAAATGTTATTGAGGAGTAAATATGTGATTGCCCAAAAGGGGATGTGTAATTAGATCGATGCTTTCCACCTTAACAATTTATACAAGCATATTTGTGAGGAACTGCTGAAGTCCTCAGTAAAACTACAATAAATATTTAATCAGTAAATACTAAACAACTTGTTAGTCGTACAATATCAATAACTACTAATCTGGAAAGCTTGTTTAGCAATTCTGGTTTTCTTAGGGTGACTAAAAAATGAATTTGTACATGATGCATTGGGGTTTGGGGTTTTTGTGTTTGTTTTTATCTATCTGTACACACTGTGGAGAAATGCTGACTTTGCGCTCATGGTAATGACCAGCATAACAGGGATTTCCATAAAAGAGTGGAAATACTATGGAATTACGGAAGGAAACTTGGAACCTGAAGAATAAATCTAGACTATCATGATAGTGGAGGCAACTTTAGAGTTTCAGTGACTGTTACAGGGCTGCAAGAGATTCCTCTTTCAAACTATTTAAAGTCAGGACCTTGAAGCGTGACAATCAGCATTCTCAATGCAGACAGTGTAACCTTCTACTGATTACCAAATAGTTGTGGATTTTTTTATGAAATGAAATAACTCATTAACAAGTTATAGCAGTTGTATTTTTAAAGATCAATAAGGACTAATCTGAAAGAATATAAAAAGTATGTAAGACTCATGCAGACCATCACTCTGTACCTTCATTTAAATTAAACATGGGTTATGTCTCCTTGCTTTCATGAACACCAATTCCGGGGTGTTACAAGCATCCTTACAGGTAGCTGTCCATGGCTAGTGGTCCCTCACATGATGTTAAGCCTAAGTGAGAATACCTCTTCATAATAATTAAATATATTTAAAAAAAAGGTAGGAGCAGTTTGAAGTTCTTTGTAGTGTCAACCAAAATTCAGCGCTTTTAGTGAGACATTTTTTAGTATGAAGGTAAAAAGCTTTCTTCTGTAGCATAGAAATTTGCTGAACTGTGCATCCGTTGTGTCATATTTTTAGGACAGATTATTGCAAGCAAAATCTACCAATGGTAAAAAGATCACTACCACTTTTAAAGATCAGTGGATTGTTTGAATCAATGGAGTAAATTTCTCTAGTAAGGGAAAATTGACTCCAATATGTGAACTTCCATTATTTATTTATTTATTGGCTTGGTAACAAAGGGATTTTGCTTTGTTGGAAAGTATATTGAGAAAAATCAAGAAGTGTGGCCAATGACATTATATTGTTTTGTTTAACTATGGGACATTATTTATTCAGCAATTCTGTTTAGAGTTTAACTCACTATTTTTTTCAGAAAAATGAATTAATTCACTGATCTATAATGCTACTGTGGAAAACAGGAAACAATTTTTACATTTCAGCTGGAAAAGAAAAGACGGGTGGCTTTTTATTTTTAATCTTCAAAAAGGACTTTACTGAATGAGGATTTCATTTAAAATAATCGGTCTTTGTGCTTTGTTCTCAAAGACCTCTGTTGTAATTATGTTTATAGAAGTGATGTTTTGAGGTGATAGTGAGGAATGGAAGACTAAAGTCACAGAGACAGAGAAACTATATTATGTAGAAAATGTTCCCTGGCTATGTAAAGCAAGTGTAATATTTTATACTGCTTTGACTAGGATGATTATCAGTCTTATATGATTATGCTAATTACACAGAAAATTGAGGCAGTGTGTTAACTTCTACCATTAAATAGGCAGTTGCACATGTATGAAGCTGACTAGTTTGTATAATCACAGCATCAAAGAGTAACTACAGTTTTAATGTGGAATATTTTTGCTATTTCCCCTTGATTCTGATGTTGGATTATATCAGTGCACTGTAGCATGTTATTCTGTATCCCCAAAGGATTGTAAATCTATGAACCATATGGGTTTTTCTTCTTAACTGCTCATTTTGCTCATATTTGCAACAGTTCTTTTAAGTTAACCTCTAAAATTCATACCCAAAGAAATACATCAGTCTTTGGATTACAGTAGTAAATACTTGCAGTTTTGTCAGCCAGTGACTGGAGTTTATTCATGACATTCCTAGCATAGAATGTCAAAATAGGCTCTGTGTGGACCTTGTGCCTTTGATAGGAGTGTGGAAAAGAGTGATTCTCAGCAACTTCCGAATGCAAAAGCTGATAATTTATCATTATTGATTCCGTGTAAAAATCTTGGGAAGGAAGAAGAGTACTAGTTTTATAGAAACACAGAAGGTTTTTGTATCTGTAGGAAAACTTTTATTTCTCTGTAAGCCTTCAGTGGATTTCTTTCACCACTTCATTCACTCAAATCATTAGGGAATTTAAACTTTGAAGTTTAAATGATAGCAAAATTTAAGGGTATATGTGCTGGAAACAGAAGAATATTACTTTTTGAAGCATGTATTTTAATCTAGTCTTACATACCTGTCTTCATGTTTGGGGAATCTATTCAGAGAGTTTACATGTAACAATTGTCTTTTTATGACGACCTGCCTGAAGCTTTTTTTATATAAGGCAAATCTGTCATTTTTACTAGACTGATAGCATTCTCTTTCAAAGCTGTCTAGCAACAACTTACGTGTTAGCATCTTCATAACGTGCATGATGGAGATTTTATTGACTTTGTTTTAGAACTACAACACCTTTGTTCAGTTCCTAGATCTGTAAACTGGTGTAGTGTCATTATCACTAGTTGCCTCATAGAATTACAGCAAAGGGAAGTTGGAGTTTTTGATCATTTAGATATTTTTTCACTTCTGTTTGGGTTTGTCTTTTTAAGAGATGAGAAGTGTCTCGGTTTGGACAGG